>VYXC01005839.1:47765-91914 GCA_013397175.1 Platysteira castanea
CACGGCAGGAACCACATGGACTGTGCCAGAGGAGCACAGCTGTGGGGCTTAGAAAGAGAGAAAAAGACTTAACACCAAGAAGCACAGATTTACGGTCAGGGATACGAAGGGTGAACATAGGGGACAAAGGAGATTATACAGCGTCTAGTATGTTACTGATAAAGAAGTTCACAAAGCTTCTGTGAACATCTCAGTAGTTTATTTTTAAGAGATTTATTATATTTTATTACATTTTTTATTTAATATAGAATGCAAATAAATACAAATTTGTAAAATTGTAGTATAATTTTTCTTTAAGTTGGTATTTGTTTCATTTGAAACTTTTCTCTCATTTTGTTTTATATAAAACTTAAAAAAAATATTTTATTTTCGAACAACAAACCAACAAACCCCGGAAAAAGCTCTCAGGAAAGTTAATAGTTAAATCTGCATGATTCCCTTTGCATCTCAGAAGTTTTCAGCAACCAGAGGCCAAGCTTGCATTTCTACCCTGAGCACCCTTCATGCGTTATTAACTCTGAAAACACATCAGTGTGCACATTTAGTGTATGTAAATATAGAGTTGGATTTTTATTTACTCCACATAGTACAGCAGAGTTAAAGAGCTTTTAAAGTGCATGTATATAAAACAGTGTTTCTCAGAAAACTATGTTTAAAAATCTGCACCAAAGCTAGAACTTTTTACAGTGTAGATTATGTCACAATCATTACTTACTATGTGACCTCAGAGTTTATTTACTTTTATTAATTATTTATTGTGTAACACAATAAAAGTAATCCACAAATTATTCCTTGCAGTGGTTCTGCTTCTCTTGACTTCTAAAGCATTATATTCTTTTTATGTTTTGCTTTTAACTCACATTCCAGAAGTCAGGTGCCTGGTGAATAATCTCAGTTATACTTCTGATTTGCCTTTTGTTTAAAAAAAAAAAAAAATGCAGGCGAATTCCCAACCTTCGTGATTAGATATAAACTTGGAAAGACTTAAAACCATGCAAGCAAATGTATCACCAGTATCTTACACTCATGACTTCTGAGCCAGTCCCCGGATGTGAGGCTCGTTAGTGCATGGGAGGCTCCGGCTGTGCTGTAGGTTACGAAACCCAGACGTGAGTACATGAAGAAGCACCAGTCACGGTCAGGGTTTGGGCTAGAGGTGGCAGATCGCTTTCTATGCAGGTTGTGAGGTTGTTTTAAATGTGGAAAAGGAAAAGTATACAGGAGTCGAGAAGCAGAACTGATGAAGAGAACCGGGGTTGGAACAAAGTTGCTTTGTGGAGACGGATGCTCAGGGCTTGTCAGTGGATGAAGTACTGACCAGTACAAGTTGTCCTCTGTGTGTTCCAGCCTCATTCCAGGAAAGGTACTGGTATAGCAACGAGCATCTCATTGCACACCAAAGAAATGTTTAAATCTTCTGATCACGTATGAAGCATCAGTAGCTGCTTTGTTACTGGAAAGAAGAAAATTAAAACAATACCATTCAAGCTGTAGATTAAAAGCCCACCGCAGATGTAGATTTCATGAGCAAAGTTATTAAGAGCATTAGTATGCATATTAGAAGCAATTAAAAACAAGCAAACAGGAAGAATGCCAGGTGAAACATAGAGGTTGGAGGAGCATTCTATTCAATTACAGAAGTGTAAATGAATATCTTGTAAATAAATCCACAGTCATTTCCTTGGATGAAGTTACAGTCATTCTGCTTGTAAGTAGCTTAACCATAAGCTACCATAAACCAAAACAACAGCATACCATTTATAACAACAAGAAAACAAAAATTAAATGTAAAACAGAACCAACTTGTCTGTCTATTCTCAGTGGTGCCCTTGAAATAAGGTTATCCCCTCTGAGGATGCTGATAATTTGCTGAGCTGGGACTGGTCTGATTTTTTCTCACTAATGTCATAATTGGTCAATTGCTTGAAGATATTTGTCTGAGAAATCTCAGATACTGTTACTTGTTTTTAAAATGTTGTTTATAGTTGTTTACAATTTATAGTTGCTCATACTATTTTATTGACAAACTTCTTCCCTATTGTGTATGCATAGTTGTCCCTATTTTCGCTACATAAATTCCTTATTTGTGAGTATTCTGCAAATAATTCAAAGAATAACTTCATTTCATGTGACATTAGAAATTATTTGTTCCTTGTATTTTATAGTAAAGCTGTAAAATGCATCATTGTACTTGCTTCTGACTGAAACATGAAACGCTTTTAAAACCAGGTATAATCAACAACAGTACTCTTTGGATTAAAATAAGTCAAGGGTTTAGAAGTATTTTCAAGATATATTTTAATATCTGAAAGTTGTCTGACTAGTCAAATAAAAGATGACTCATAGATCCCCCTAGGAAAAAAACTATCCTTCTTGTTTGCTCAAATGCCAACCAATCTTTTAATCCTCTTCAGATTAGTTTACGTGTGTGAAATCGATATTTCAAGGTACTTACAGTACCTCCCAGAGCACGTAAGTTACTAACCAAGCTGCACTCTATAGAGTTTCTGCATTCCATCAGGTGTCACAAAGAGCCTCGACTGGTCTGTGCCTGGTCTGGGGGAACTAAGGCCAGGTGAAATGCCGTGCTCCTTAGTTCATCTGCTGCACAGAACAGGTCTGCAGTGTGCCTGCTCAAGTCTCGTTACGGGAATAAATCCGACATGCCTCACTTACTAGGTCAGAGACAGTTTGCAGTGTCTCAATACGCAGTGTGCCGTGATATCAAATGTATCACAGAAGCCAAAAGCATGATTAGGTTGCAAAGGCAAACACTGGAAATCTAAGAAATGCCAGAATTAGGATGCTTACTCAACTGACATTTGTTTCCTGGTGGCAAATTATTTATGATATATTTATCTCTAGCCACATGATTACCCACTGGTGTTTTCTTCTGCCCTGGTGCTCAGGATGAGCAGTTTGTTTACTCTGTGCTGAGTGTGCCCAGCCCTTGGTTACTGTACAGTCTTCAAACCCTACTTTGGAAACAGCTACTTATTTTTACTCAGGATTATTGATATGACTGTATTGCTGGAAGAGGTCAGCAAAAGAGAAGATGTGCAGAGTCCCCAACATTTCCCATTTGCAGATGTTTGACCTGACAGTTGCAACACCACTCCCAAGGGGTAGGAGAGGGAGATTTTACCCACACAAGGGAGTGGGGAGGACAAACCAAGGGCAGTTCCCTCAGATGCTACTGCAGTGAAGCCCACCCAACTCACCAGCAAGTTCAAAGCCTCCTGCACAGACACTCCATCTCCATCCACAATTTCTTGCCCTGATGTAAGCCTCCTCTCCCTCCTCCCAGAATTTATCCCACCTACATTCTATAAATCAGACTCTACATTTCTTACAGCTCTGCATTCATTTTGGGCAACTTCTTTATGGCTACATTCACAGATCATATTAGGATCCTAAATTTCCCCTTAGATCTGACATCTAGCCCTTGCTGGACTGACATTCTCACCTGTAACTGCAGGTAAGGTCATGGCCACCTTGGGCTGGAGCATGCCCAGGAAATCGGATGTCATGGACTGCATCTTGACTGGTTGATTTTTTAACTGCCAAGAACATAATTTGCCAGATTTCCCTAATTTACCCATGAAATTGCAAAAAAGCAGATCACTGAAAAGAAATCACACTGTCATGACAGACTTCTGAGTACAGAGAAATTAGCCTTCCTCAAAGAAAAAGTCACCAGGGTCTTATTTTAACACAGACAAAACAATGTCTTTTCCTCTAGCTTCACAGCTGGACACAGCTTCACTGTTCTGCCTGAAATATTCCACAGTAATTCAACAGGAAACAGAGATTCAGAATGAAAAATTTCAGTTCAAGTTTTACAAAATCATAAACAACAGAAAACAAGGCTCCTAATGGAACATGCTGAAGACCTTAATAAAAGATGCTTTCAGCAGCTCTGCTAATGATAAGCTGTGGGAATAGACAATGTTCATTTAAAAATTATTTTCACACTTAAATTTTGATGGGAGTCATTGGTTAGATGCTGTGTGCAGAGCAGATAAAGCAAATAGTGTTGCTAAGTCATTAGCAGCCTTGCTGGGGTATTTGAGAAAAACTCCCTTTGCATTTAAGAGGAAGATGGGGCTTGTCTTCATCACAGCTGCAGATTTGGGGCATGTAGGTCTGTTCTTCTGCACGACTGTTTTAGTGCCTTGCTCAGAACAGCCCCTGGTGCTGTACCACACATGACACTCCCCCGTGCCCCATACTTGCCCTTTCAGAGACCAGTTCCCACATGGTATATAGACTTACTCTGCAGGCTTGGGCTTTTTCAGGATGCTTGTCAGTCAGGTGCTGCTTAGGAAGCTCCAGGAGCCCAACTTGTGGTGACTGATGAGAATTTTCAGTTGCCTGGCTGGGCAAACCCAGATTTCTCTTCAGTGTTTAGAAGAGGGTTATAAACTATTAGGAAGTGACCTCAGCTGATGGGTATATCATGTTCTTTCATTCTATTCACTTACGGCATTTACAACATCTCCCCATTATCATTTAGACTTTTACAACTCTTAATGACCCTTTTATCAGAGCAGCAATAACCAATAAATCCCCTTTGGCATTTATTGCCCTGTCTCTAATACATAAAAGAACCAATTTATAACATCTCATGAATGCTGGAGATTATTTTTCAAACTGCTTCTTCAAATCTCGCTACAAAAATAAGTGCTCTGATAAAGGCCCTGTTTCTGTTGTTTGCTCAGCATCAGCCCCAAACTAAATTCACCAACAATATACAGTAAACTTTGTGGACTGGATGCTGTATGGCAGAGAGAAATGAGAAACTAGAAATCCAAAATGTCTTCTCTGTAGGGAGGTGTTCCTTCTCCTGCCCATCTCCCACCAGCATCAGTTTTGCCGTTAACTGCCAGGAGGAGTTTCAGGCTTGGGCACAATTAGTAGGAGCTCTGGGGACACGGGACACTACTTTGTCAACAGCCAGAAAGTACAAGTGGACCTTGTACATCTGACATGGTGCACTCAGCAGTCAGATAACTAAAATCAGTTTGCTGGGCTTTGTCTGAAAATGGTGCAGAGAAACAGGCACCACCAGGAGAGGCTTCATCCCATCCTACAAAGGTGCCCGGGAGAGACAGCTCCAAGGTGTGGAGTCCCAGCTGCCCTCCTGTCTATGCCTCTGGCTGGCAACAGTCATCTAACTTCAAAATACCTAAAATTAGATGTCACTAACTGCTATGCCGTCCTTTGCAGTGATGACAACATAACTTTGAAGGTACCTCTCTGTTACTATGAGCAGAAACAAAACTCCAAATGTACCTTGTTTACTCAAGCAGATTTTTGCCCAACATGCAGTAATGTCCTGCACTCCCTGTAAGATACTGCCATTAGTACCTTTGGAAGGTGTGTTTTGTCTTGGTTTATCTACGGTAGAAGATGTCTTGGTTTATCTACATGCAGCCACAGGACTCTGCAGAGGGGAGCAGAGATTCTGCTGAAACTCTCCCCTGCACTTCCAAACACCATCAATCTAACAAAGTATTCCTTAGGAATCCTTTCAAAGTGAACTGGTAATGAAGGCAACCTAAGGACTCTATGTGTTCCTGGCAATGATTTCAGTTTTGCTAACTCTATATGTAGACACCAGACTTGGACTTGATTCAAAGCCCAGCACTGGACAGACTTGACATCAGCAGATTTTGGACAGGGCTGTAGATATTTCTATGGGGTGAATGAAGCGCTGTGTGAAGATGCCCATCGCTAAGTGAGCCACTTGCGGGCTGGAGGCCGGTACTGCTGTCCTGGTTAGGCACAGTATCCCAGCTAAGTAGCCTTGATGAGAAACTGCCTGTTTTGACCTGGGCAGAGAAGCTTAGTTAGGGCAGCAGTTTTGCCCCCAGCACAAGCTAGCCCAAGCACCTCTGTGCCATGTGGAGACTGCTCAGTGCCATTATGGCAGGGTCTGTGCCAGAAAGACCAGATGTGCTCAGTTCATCCTATTTCCCATCTTCTCGGTTGCCCATTCATTGCTCTGCTGAGGTCTACTGCCAGGTCCTCCCATTTTTCTCTTTGCTCCTTCTGACCCTTTTCTCCTTGCAGAACTACAAACCCAACAGCTCCCGAAAGAACTTTTCATTAATATAATTTATTAGCTAAATCGTTCCTCTGACCTATTTCTTGTTCAACTAGCATATCTCCCCATCCACTCAATGTAATTGGCACAGCACCTGAACTCTGCTGCCAGGGTTTAAATGGCCTGACATATATCACTGAGTCACAGGATATTAAGAGAAAGGTGAGAGGATTACTGGCTCCCTGCTACTGGGATCAGACTGGATTTCTTATCCAACCACTGAAACATGTGGTTGTATAAAGTGGGTTTACACAGGCTTGGTTTAGTCTTTAATCAAAGCATGACCACTTGAAAACAACATGGGACTTCCACTAAGGACTGGGGACTTGGCCATGTAAGGAAGCCCTTCTTGCACACATTGTCCTGTTGATTTTTGGAGGGGGATGATCTGCATGAGGCTCTGCAGGATGAGGCTGGCCAGAAGTGCTGTGCTGGAGCTCCCTGGAGCTGGAGTTGCATCAACACTCTTCTGCCTGGCTCCAACAGTCCATTGTGAAAGCCATTACCAGCAGCTTGGCCTTGCCTGCCAGTCTGCACATGGTCCCAAGGTGCTCCCATTGCTGTGATTTCTTCTTTTGCATCACAGTTCTTTCACCACTCATCCTCTTGCTTCCAAAATCAAGGAAGTATTAAACACTGGGCTGTAGGTTTTCACTAGTGATTAATTTTGTTGCATAGTCTTCTTCCCCTTTTGAATTATAAAACATCAAAGGGTACAAAACACAGCCACTGTCCTTGCCAAGAGACATCCATTCTGTCTTTTTGTTCTTTTTCCCGGGAAAATAGGCCTGCTGACGTCATATGCCTTGCTCAGGATTTTTGTAATTGGCCCCTGTCTTTTTTTGGCTCCTCCTTCCCTCAGCTCATGTCTCATCCCCTACTCCATACTGAGAGGTAACCAGGGAAACCAGGAACCATGGCAACCCAAAGCAGCGTAATTTTTCTCTGAGGAAAAAATATAAGCATGTAAAATCCCTTTAATGTTTATGCCAGGCAACTGGGTCCGAATCTTCTCTTTCCCTCCTCTTTGGAGCGAGGAAGCAGTGGGCCTGCCTCCTCTTGCTGGGGGTGCCCTTGCCATGAGCCCTGGGCGAAGCTCACCTCCAGCCCCTGCCTTCACCCAGTCAAAGCCCTCGGCTCCCCATGCCCCAGCAAAGCCAGTGTGGCAGTAGGGGCTCAGTTTCCACCAGTGTGGGTGGTCCTGACCCACCAAGAGCTATTGGACATGCTAAGACAGTTAGCATGGTTGCAGGGTGACCATGGTCCCCAGGTTACAAGGGAGCATCTGGCCCCATCACTAAGTGCTCCTCAGTTTTGAATACATTTCTCAACAGGACACAGGGAAGTGCTTCGATTGCTAACTGGAGATGGAGGGCTCAGGCACAGAAGGTTTAGGGTCTGGTTTTCAAAGGATGAGCCAATTGGGCACTTCTTAGTAGCTCTGGACATCTTTTTCCTGTCACAAAATGAGGATAGAAGGATAGAAGGATAGAAGGATGAAGGATAGAAAATGGGTCTTCCCAGTCCCAGTGAATTGTTCACCCTCAGATTCCAAACTGACTGGATGAGAGACAAGGCTTCTACCCTGCCAGGCAAGGCCAAGAACGTAGGATTCCAGAACACAGAATGTATATTTTTATTACTATTTAGTATAATGACAGCATCAGAGTGATCCTATCATCACTGCTTCTCCAAAATGTGGGAAAGAAGGGCAGCTGTGGAGAGGGGAACATGACTGCTCCTTTCTCTCTCTCCCCTGCCATGATGCTTTCCCTTTTCCCTCAAAACGGGGTACAGGGTGGCATTGCCTCACTGCTGCTCAGTTCCCACCACCAGGGTTGTGCACAGGAATAGGAAGCATCACCCTCGGGCAAAGCTCTCAGGGCTCAGTCCCTGCTCCCTGTCCCTCAGACAGGCCAGCCTCCTCAGGGGATGGTAGTAAGATCCCAGCCCCGTAGAAACCCTGAGGTTACTCCTTCTACAAAGGGCTACTGCAAGTGCTGTTCTTGGTGGGGTACAGGAGGTTTTGGGATCAGCTGTGGAAGTTTCAGGCAGCATGCCCAGCACTGCTCAGAGACCAAGTCAGCAAAGAAATAACTAGCAAGTTTTGCTATTCTAAAAGTGTACAAGAGACAAACTGCTTGACTTCTAGCTTATTTCCAAAATAGAACGCTGACTGTAAGTTGCCTTCTTTAGGAGAAGAATGATGACAGAAGTAATAAATTGTACATGTTTATTTTTGAGTTTGCAGATGAGTGAATGTCAAGCAGTGGTTGGGAAGACAACAAACAAACCCTGGCAAGCAGCTATTTTTATAGAATAGTTTTGTGTTGAAATTTCTATAAGTTGGCAACAGAGTCATCATGAGACCTTTTATGCAGATAAGACTATGCCAAAATCTTCAGGAAACATCTTGCATGTTTAATTTTTTTATTTACAAAAAAGGGGAGAGGGAGGGAAACGAAGGCTTAGAGGACTGTTTGCAGACATACAGTGTCTGCTCTGTAAGGCACCAAAGACTTTTTATTCTGTGGATGTAAAAGGGACTTTTCCCAAAACTGTCACTTGCTAAGTTCAAATCTGGGGTAGCTCCAAATCGGTCCTTGCAGCAGATTTGTTTGCAGCCTGGGGAGGGAGATGTCACCAGGCCAAGTAAGCAAAGTTCACGAACCGTAAGGACCAGTCTGGGATATCTCACCTTTAAGGTCAATGAGCCTGTTGAGAGAAGACTGGCCCTCCAGTCTCCTCAAGCACAGTTGTTTTAAAGAGACACTGTCAAAACTCTGCTGATTATGTCATCCCCGCCTCCTGCTTCCCAGCCGGCGCCCAAACAAGTTCTGTTCAGGAGAAGCATTGAGCCAAGAGGACATCTGCTGTATCCGTGACTGCAGCTCCAGGCCCAGTCCTCTGGGAAGTGGCTTCTTTATCAATGTTTGCTGCTTGTGTTTGATGTCTAGGAAATGTCTGGGCTTTCTTAGACTTCACACCATGCCATGAAAGCATTGCTGTGTTCATGTATTTGTGTATCTGTACTCCGAAGAAAATATTTTAGATTTAAATGCTGGCTCATAAAGAAAAACTATTTTGTGCTAAAAAAATAATCTAGAGCCCTTGACATTGCCCCAGATAGTTTCTGGCTAATAAGACATGTCAAAATTCTGTTTATTACAGTTGTTCTGTTGAAATCTGTCATCTAGTCTGCCTGCAGAGGGGAGGAAAGGGTTACCTACTATGTGAGAACGGAAATCTAAGATGGGAGCTTTATAACTGGCTCTGTGATGTGAACATTAGATAGTAATGTCTCAAAAGTAAACTATTTAAGCAGCTCCAGTTTCTATGCTAAATTGACTCTAGTGTTTGTAACCAAAGGGACAGCTGCTTCCTGAAGAGCCTTCCTTAACGCTTATAAGGATTAACTGATTTTGTGTTGAGATTATTGAGATCATCTTGATGCATTTATTTTATTCTGACTTGTTTTCTCATTTTATTTATTGTTAATAACTTCACTTTAGAAGCATTTTTTTCCTTGGTTTTACTCCCTTTGTTTAAACTCGGTTTACTTTAGTAACTAGGGCCAGAGGGACGTCAGAAATGGATGCCATCTAAAAGCTTGACCAACTCTTCCAAATTTGCCTGTGGTTCCCTCTCTAAAGATTTCTAGTGAATTTTTCACTTTTCACATTTTCATACACTTGTGCTGTTGCAAGGAGTTGAACACTGAGGGAAGTTTTCCAAGCAGTGTGTGAGCAGCACACAGTTAAGTCTTCTAAGTATTTCAGAGGTTTTTTGCAGAGGTCATGCCTGGCCTGAGGAGGTTGGTCTCCACTGAAGTGCTCTCAAAGGACCCCACATGTTCACCCAAAAGCATGTGCCTTATTTACATTCAAGGCTTGGCTGCACCATGAGGTTAAATTTAAAACCCCGTTGCACCAGTCCCTACTTAGCTTCCATTGCATACCCATGGAGTCCACTCCAGGCAGATGAAAGACATATGCCAAGCACTTTGGAGATTGAGGGAGAGGGAGAGAAAATAGAACAAAATCTGGGGCAAGGCATGAAGGAGGAACATCATTTATAGCTGTGTCCAGGGTGGGGAGGGGTGAGAAACACTGAGGGAGCTAAAAGGCTGTCTGAAATGATCAGCAATCAGCAACCACCATAACACTGCCCAGAGTGAAGGGCCATAGAGAGCAGGTGAAGAAAAAGACAAGGACAAGACAAAGAGCCTTAGGAGGTGCCCATGTATGCCACTGAGGAGCCAAAGGGGGCCCTACTTGACCCTGGTGCTAGAGAGTCTTGCAGTATGGCTCCCCTCCAGATGGCAAGGTTCACATGCACAGCTCTGGGCCAGCATTCATCCTGTGTCTTTCTTCCCAGGACAAGTCCTTTGGCAACATGACTTCCAGCCTTCACAATGGATCTTCAGGTGAGTCTTCATAGCTCTCACAGAATGACGCCATGAGACGATCTTACTCTGTGACATGGAACTTGGCTGCCTCTGATGGACTTGTGTTTAAGCATAACATGCCTCCTCCTAAGTACCTCTGCTTGTTGTCTTCAGGATGTCTGAACTTCTTTCTTTGAGTTTCCATTTCTCCTACAATCTCCTTATTCCACTATAAAATACATCTCATGATTCCCTGAGCTCCTGATAGTCTTGCAGCTGGGGATAATATATCTGCATTCTGTACCTAGGTACGACTGGCTGGGATACATGTCCCTCCATTAGCTGATGTGTGTCATCCTTGGCTGGGTGTTTCTGCCACATGGAGAAGGTGTGTGTATTTCCCACGCAGAGGGCTCAAATACATGCTCCGGATGAAGATGAGAAGGAGGAATTAATCCCCTAATGAGAACCCTTGGAGGTTTGCTGCTGGAGCTGGAAGGTGTGAGAAATGATAAGACATTGATTAGTTCTCTGAGTCAGCAGCGGGCGCACCCTTGCCACGCTACTGACTGGTCTATTCGCTCTCCCACTTGTTTGTTACCTAACTTAACTTCTTGACTCATCCCAAACCCAGCCGATACCAGAGATAGGCAAACACACCACTGCCCCTTCAGCAGCCTGTGGTACACCTTCTGCTGCCCTGTATCTCCCATAAGGATCAACAACTTTTCTTTGCCAAACAGGGGGAAAAAAAAGGTAAAAACATTGGGAGTGTAAGGAGGAGAGGGGACCCTGGAGAGAAAAAGTGAGCTAGGATTGCTCCTGCGAGAGGAAGAGTGGTTTTTTAAAAGACATAATTTGCTTTTGTGCACTTCTGGTAAAAATGTGCCATGTTGGCACCAGTCCCATGTTTTCTACAGCTGAAGTGACATGGAAATTCTTATGGATAAATATTCAGGACACTATTTAAATAGGCAGCTATATCTTGCAGATCATTTGCTTTGCTATGTTGCAAATGCTGCATTTTCTATTGTGTAGTGTGAATTATGGATATGTGTTGCATATAGTCTGGGATAGGCCCATACTTGTCAATAGATGGCAAGATATAATCAAACTGGACCAGATATACAGTTCTTTTACAGTTTTTACAGTTCTCCCCATTCCTCAGCAGGGCTTATTTCTTTGTGAAAGCAATTTATTTGCACATTATTCCCAATTATGGGGATATCGGACCTTGAAAGAGAAGTGCTTAAATGGCTGTAGCCCTCTTCCTTATCCCTTGCTCAGCTGTGTTGGTAAATTAACCAGATGGATCCAAACTATCCTACAGCCTAGTGTAAAGGAATATGCAAAATTCCAAATTCCAATCTGTTAACAAACAACAAGTTTATGTAGTAAAATGCCAGACTAAACCCTTGTCTTCAAAATACCCTTCCACTTGAGTGTTCCAAATCCTGGGCCAAGCTGGGGCTGAGTGCCGGGACACTGAGCAGCACTGTGGTGTTTCCAGAAGTTGCTCATGGAAGCTTCCTCCAGAGAATGAACCCACTAGGTGCCAGACAATGCTGGGATCCTCATCTGTTTGACCAACCCTTGGTGTAAACCCCTGCGTGGTGGGATGAATTAGGCCCTTAATGGCTACAGAAAGACATTGGAAATAAAAGTTTATATTTACATAGTACATTTCATCCCAAAGGACCCTAAATCACACTGCACAAACTTTACATAAACAGCAGAACTGAAATGCAGCTGTGTCAGGAATGGAGGGTGGCAGCCAGCTGGCATGTGTTAGCAGGACAAAAATAAGGCACTATTTTCAGCCAAGGACATCAGGGCAAACCCCTCTATTGCGAAAGTGCCTTCAAAACTTGAAAGTGCAGTTTTACTCTAAATAGTGATTGTGGATCTTTTGTAGTCAATTGACTTGTTCCCAGGCACATCTGGGGAATTCACTCACTAAAATAAGGATTTGCTGCAATTTATGCCAGCTAAGGCTGCAGAACTTCCTCACCCAAGATAGCACATTCCTACTCCAACTTCAGTCTCATTTGCAGAATTGGAAGCCTTTTTTACACAGCCCTTACTACTGAAGGTGGGACACAGAAAAAGCTGCTCTGGCTTTCTCAGTTGAACTTACCCTGAACTGGCACATTCGGAAATTAACGTTTTCAGTTGTTAGCTGGGCAAATTTTTTGATTAGAAAGACAAATTTTGACCACGCCTGTCAAGGTAACTTTTCAGAACACAACTGACCTTTAAATATCAGGCCAGGACATTTGAAGATCTTGCCACAAAGCCCCTCACAAAGCAGGCTGCGCTGCATCCCTCAGGTCTCTGGGCTATCCAAACACTTCACAATACTGAAAGGCATGGTTCCTTACAGCAATGTCACCTATGAGACGCACAGTATTTTTATAGCTACATATTTACTTCGGGGCCAGGAGGGTATTTATACTTACAGAGCACACTTCATGTCAGAGAACCCTGAATAACCCTCCAGGATAAGTTGCCCTGTGGCGGCTGGTGGTTCCCTGTGGGCCTCCTCCCATATCCCCATGTTGAGTTGCAGCTGAATCCTGCACTCTGGCATCCACCCTCCCGAGCCATCTCATTGCCCTGTCATGCCATTTAATTGCTACTAGAGCACTGTCCAGCATGATTTTGGTTCCAGTCCAGTTTGGGGAATATGAAACATACAGGGACCATTTCCCAGGAGGCAGGATGGATGAGGAGAGTTTAGCCGTTCCAGCTGCCCTTAGGGCCAAGGAAGAAGCCCTCAGCCATTTGATTTATTAATGTGCCTGTGGCCTTTGTGAACTGAGCACCCCTTTGCCACCACACTGTGCATTGGATGGACAAGGAAGGAAGAAGTTGGCCTGGAGCCAGATGTCTTTCCAGGAGCCTTCCAAGCTGGGACACAACCCTGCTGGACCTCCATTTGGCATAAATTGGGGCTCCAGCCACCCTTGCTGTCTCCCACCCCGGCAGTAACACTGGCACCAGTGCAATGACACAATGACTGGGGAGGGGAGCTTGTTTTTCTGAAGACACACAGTGTTAGCTTTCAGCCAGCTTAGCTCCCTGCCTGCCCTGGGTGTGCAAGGCCAGTACAACTGTGGCTGGAGAGGAGGATGCACCCCATGGCAGCTCCATCTGAGATTGGTTTATGGTACTGAGGAACAGCTCCACATTACAGTCTCTCTCCCTACAAACATGGAATGCGAGGGAGCCTGCATGCCTCAGACCCAGCCCTTCATCCTCTTCCCTGCCTCTGTCCCAGCACCTCATCGTCATGCACAATCCTCATACAGTCCATTTTCCTGTCAGCCAGCACACCTTGGCCAGTACAAAACCACAGAAAACTCACAGAAGCATTTCCTATTGCTAGCAATTTTTAAGTGCTGTTTCTCTCTCAGAAGGGTGTCCTAGTAGGACATACACTGCGGAGTCCTGTTAGTAAGGCTTTGATAAGGTTACTTCCATAAGCCTTCAGATTCATCGAAAAGCAGCATTAAAAGCCATTTGGACTCAGAGCAGGGCTGCAAGGGAGGTAGGCATCACTTCAGTGCCCAAAGCACACTGCCTCCTCTGGGATCCCAAATTTATGACTATCTCCTACCAGCTGAGCAGAACATCAGCCTGTCTTCGTAGTAGAGGTACTCCATTCCTCTGACCATGTTCATGGCCCTCCTCTAGACCCACTCTAACAGGTCCATGTCTTTCTTGTACTAAAGCCTCCAGAGCTGGACACAATGCTCCAGGCTACCAGATTGGTCAGGCATGATTTGCCCTCAGCAGGGCTGTGCTGGCTGCCCCGGTTCACCTCCTTGTGTTTTATATGTTTTAGCATATCTTCTGGGAGGATCTGCTCCATGGTGTTCCCAGGCACAGAGGTGAGGCTCAAATGGTCTGTAGTTCCCTGGATCTTCCTTTTTGTCATTTTTAAAAATGGGAGTGGTATCTCCCATTTTCCAGTCACCAAGGACTTTGCATGACCACCATGACTTTTCAAATATGATGGAGAGTGGCTTAGCAACAACACTGACCAGTTTCCTCAGGACTCTAGGACGTGTTTCCTCAGGACTCTGGGATGCATCTCCTCAGGTCCTTGTGGCTCTTCAGCTTCATCAAGTGATCCCAAACCTGCTCTTCACTTATAGCGGGAGGGGCTTCCCTCCCCCCACACCCACCCAGAGGATCAGGGACTTGAGAGAAGTGGGAAGCCTGACTGCCAGTGAAGATTGAGACAAAGAACTCCCTGACTACCTCAGCCTTCTCCATATCAGTGTCACCCTTCTGTCTTATCATGGGGGCTACACTCTCCTTGGTCTTTTCTTTTCTGACCTATGTCCTTATAGAATCCCTTCTTGTAATTCTTCACATCTCTTGCCAAGTCCTGTTCCAGCTTTGCCCTGGCTTTCCTGACCCCATTCCTAGACATATGAACAGTGTCCCTGTACTCTCCCCAGGGCACCTGTCTCTGCTCCCACTGGCTGTGCATTTCTTCCTTACTCCTCAGTTTGAGGAGTAAATCCATGTCAGTTTCTGGCCTGCCTTGCTTGATTTCCTACACACTGGAAGAGCACTCCTGCACTCTAAGAAAAGGGGCCTTAAAGAGCTGCCAGTGCTGGTCATCACCCCTGTCCTTAAGGACAGTTTCCCAGTGGATCTTATTCACCAGCTCCTTAAAGAGCTGGAAGTTTGCTCTTGCAAAATTCAGGGTTTTGACTTTGCTCCTTGCCAGGTTCACGCTCCTTGAGATCAGAGATCTCGAGATCTGGGCCTGACAGGACCTGAGAGCAAAGAAAGGGAAAAACAGAGAAGGAATTGTTTGGTGACCTTATCTGAGCCCTGAGAAATGTGGCAATGTGCAGGACAGAGGTGTGATGTTCTGGGAGGAGCAGAGGCCAGGGAATGCATGGCAGGTCTCTTCCTTATCAAAGAACCAGTGCAAAAATGGTTCATGGAGGCGGATCCACCTTTGATGTTGTGAGCAGATTACAGAGCCATGTCACGCCAATTCCCAAGATTCCTGGATAGGAAAGCTGGTCACATACATTGGAAGACTCTCCCCAGTGTGGGAAGAGCACTCAGCTCTGCATACCAGAATCTCTTTTGTCCTTTATTAAGCCCCTTGGCTTTGCTTTGTTTACACAGCATTAAAGTACTGCACTTTCCAGGGAGAAAAAGCTTTTGTCTAATATTTGTAATTTTAAAGCTGAATTTTACTTTTTTTTTAATGCACCAGCATTATCCAACATGTAGTCCAATACATAAAATTGATCATGACCTAGAAAAGAACCTAAGCTTTGGGAATGATGCTGCAGGCAGGGAGAGAGGGCCCACAGGCCAGCACTCAGGCACTCAAACTGGTTATGCATAAGTTGCATAGTTTTATATGCTCATGAGTGTTCTCAGGCACTTTGAAAATCTCACCGAGCAACAACAGACAGCCTCCCCCTCTTCTCCACTCCCTGCCTCCCAACACAGGACCCTGCAGGGAAATGCACTGTGTACGACTGGTATTTCCCCCAAGCAGACTTGCATCCATGGCAGTATGAAAAATTAATAAAGGAGTACAGAGTGCATTAACAAATGCTGACATATTTTTCACAGTTAATTGACATCCCCCATTTTATTTAAAATTAATAAGACCTTCCCAAGCGTGCAGAACTTGCACATGATAGCAAAGGAGATGTCTCACACAGCTTATCAGGTCATGTCACTGTATCAGTGATACTGCATACCATAAATCGTGACAAACATTCCTAGTATTATGTCAGGCCTGTATCCAAGGTGTTGCTCTCAGCATCAGTGTAGGAGGGCTGTCTGACACATGCTCTGGAAATTGCCACTGATGGATGAACAACACAGGCTGCTAAGCCAGCCTTATAGCATCTAAACCCTGGTCTCCAGCCAAGGCTAGTCCCTCTCTCTCTCTCTCTCTCTCTCTCTCTCTGGTGCAGTGTGGGACCCAATCACCCTGAGCTCATGGAGCCTGGCTGGTGTCTGCACACAGCTTGTGCTGATGGGGAACTGCACTGCGCTGCTGGCCTGTCACTGCTCCTGCAGTCATTAAATAGATTTTTCTATCGTCCAGATGTCCCACCTATATCTTTCTGAGCCACACATAGAGGGTGCTCACAGAACCTTCTAGAAACTAAAGAAGAAACCCTGGCAGTTCTAATGACACTCCTAAGTAGGATGACAGTCCTCTTTTTTTCAGCAGTGGAGGCAGGTGACAATCTGGTGAATTGCACACACTGTAAAGCTAAGACCTCTATAAGGTTTTCAGAAGGTCTGAAGTAGAGCAGAGAGCTCCTAGATGAAGTTTTACTGGAAAACTATGGGGCTTGAGGTACCATCCGTGGCATAGCCCAAGATGGGACCGGTCCAGGTCAGCAGGAGTGACCCTGTTCTTGCGTGGTCTGCCCCATCGAGGCCAGGACTGCACCCGGTTACCCGTAGCTGGTTGTATTCGGTAAGTGCAAGCCTTGGCTCAGGGATAACAACAGTTGGTTGTGCCAAGCCAGTGAAATTAGGGACCCTCATAGGTACACTAACAACACTCCAAGACCTGGCGGTTTCCACATGCTGCCCTGTCAACTCCTTTCTGGGTGGTGATGACTGTCTCCTTTTGAGTAGGCAGTTTGAGGCAATGGCTCTTGGGTAACTGGATGTGGAAAAGTGCCTTTTCACACCTTGAAGCACATTCTCTGGGCCAGTCGTGGCCCTCAGCATACTTCACTCTCCCAAGCTCATGACAAGGAGGGAAGACATATGAAATGCACTTCTACCAGAAGAACACCAAAATGAGCTCCTTCTGCTTCTCCTCTGCACCCTTGTACTTGTGGCACTGCTGCTGGTGAGGAAGATGAAGCTGGGAAAATGGCAGCCAAAATTACAGGGAAGAGTTGTGCCTGGCTGGAAAACTTGCAGCTGCCTGTATGCCAAGTATCCCCACACTGATGGCCACCTATGCCCAGTTACCAGCCCAGTTACTTTGGGGAGAGCTGCTTTGTTCAGAGTGATTTGTTGGTAGCTTGAACAACAGTAACACCCAGAAGGTGAATCACAGACATTTGATGGTATGAACATCTGGGTGGAAATTTGTGACTTCTGGCTATGCTCTGTCACCTGCCCCACTGGGTGCCACTGGAGCCATCCCACAGCCTAGCAATTCCAACAGATCACCATTTGGACTGAAGCATCCTCGCTCTTTTTCTCCAAGCACAAACAATGACTCGGGAAGTAGAAGCCCTGTGTTCATTTGGAGACTGCTCCTGCATACTAGTTTATATGAAGCAATTACATTGTGGCACCACACATTTCAAAGTAAACTCCTTTGTGTAGCCAGCTCTGAAAAGAGAAAAGAGCTTCTCACATCTCAGCTGAGAATTGTACCTGCACTTCTGTGGGAGCTACTAACGCTTTTCATTTAGGCTGTGGTGAACTGGCTCCTTTAAAAAGGTACCAAGCCCCACTTTGATTTTTAGTTTCTAGTTTCTACACAGGGGCTGAATCAAAGTAACTTAAACTGTGGCTTTGATTCCTGTTCCCAGAGCTGGCTTTAGATGTATTCTCATGGGCTTCCTGCTATTTGTTATCATCTGCTTGCTGGAGATTCATACCTGCCCGGCAGAGCTGGTGATCCTGGATGTGTGTGTGTGTGTGTGTATCTCTGGGCTTTGATGTTCACAGCTTCCCAAGACAGTATTGAAACACAAGCACTTCTGATCAAGAACAATGGTGAGAGCTGATGAATTAACATATGCCTGGAAATGCTCCCATTCTGTTCTCCAGGATAACATGCTCAGTATTCTGGTTTAGCAGTGTTTACCTGTACCCTGATCCAGTTGTTTGCCTCATACTTGGTAATTACCTTGATGGGGCTATTTGGTTGTTTCTGGCAATGCTGTAATCTTTCCTTGTGCTGCTTGCCTACACAGTTTGCTGTATTGAAGGGTTTTGGAGTACTTCCTTCGGTGATTTTATTTCACTGGCTCTTTAGAAAAAGCTATAGCTATTTTCTCCTCTAGCTGTGCCCAGAACTTTTGTCTCAGGGAAGAATATGAGCACAGCCGACTTCCTCCCATTATAACAGGCTCTCATTGTACAATTGGAGTTGAGACAGATTAATTCAACCTTCACTTGCTACAAAATAGGCTGGATCTTCAGCTGTGCTCACGCACTACTTTATCTGAAAAAATGAGGGGACAAAGATTTAAACAAACCTTTAGGCCCCTCTTCAGCCATCATAGTTCCCAGAGGTCATGGGAGTTTTTTTGTAGCCCATGTGATGTCTCATCAGTTTAACCAAAGATGCCAGGTTGGTTTTGGATGGATAAACTGGTGTGTCTCAAAGCATGAACATGTCCCGTCCCACTCCTCCAGGGTGTATGGGGGCAAGTGGGGTCATGTAAGGCCCCTTGTGCATGGTCTGGGTGGTGGAAGGGGGGCCTAGGTAGGGATAGGACAGGTTTGGTTCAAATCTGATGCCTGGATGGGGCTAGGAGGAAGATGCAAGCATTTAACTATGGTCTGTCTCTGCCAGAGGAGTTTGTAGTTGGAGGCACTGTTAAGTAAGTGGGTTACTGGAAAGGGTCTAAGGTAACATTTTTTCCCAGTTCTGTCAATTGCTTGCTAGATGGCCTTCATCAGATCAACCACCTACTCAATGCTATTGGTGCAGTGTCTATGCAATGGGTTCAAAATTATCTACCTCCGAAACCCCTTTGAGATCCACCAGTGGGAAGTGACACCTAAAGCCTCACTTTGCTCCTCCTGCTTGAATCTTGATTTCTTTCTTTTTAGCAGTTAAAAAATCATGGGAGGAGACAGAGAGGGTTCCCTTCCTCTCCAGCTATCCCACAGTCATGTGGCTTGGGCATAATGCTGGGGTGTGGGAGAGGAAGGGTTTGAAGTCCCTGGGGCTGTGGAGCAGCTGTGCTGACTGATGAAATCTGACAGCCCTCGCTGCTGTGTTGGAGGAGTCCCCTCCTCAGGTGTTTACTCAGTGGTTGTGCTGATCGCCATCATCTTGCTATGAGCTGGCAGAAACAAGCCTCCCTGTGCCCCAGTTCCTCCAGGGCAGAAGTCCAGTGTTCTCCCACAGGTGGCTGATGAAGGCAGGTGTGTGGGAAGGTGTGTGGGGTTTTTTTGCACAAAACCAGCTGAGATGAGCACCCAGGGCAGGGGCCACCAGCTCTGCTGGGAGAGACAGACCTCTGGCAGGAGGATGGGAATAGAGACCTAGGAACCTGTGAAACCACACCTTGAACTGGCTCTGGGAATGCAAATCAAAGCCATGATATAAGTTAAATTGGTGCAGCTTCTGTGTTCAGCTGAGCCCTCTAATCTTGGAATTGCCAAGGGCCTTGAGGGATCATTATGTTAGGTAAAGCTTACCAAAGGGCTGGTTGCTCCAGCCTCTCCTTGTCCTCAGCAGATGTGGAGAGACTGGGGGGGAGGAAGGGGGTGGATGTAGGTAGCAGGGATGTCTCTGGTTCCCTTTTCAGAGGGGCACTCACAGACAAACCGTAGAGGCAGCTTTCTGACCCTTTTCTTTCATCAAAATGGCGCAGAGGAGCTCCATGGGAACCAAAAGCTCACCTGGGCTTTTTTTTTCTTTTGGCTTTTAGAAGGATTAACATAGATTTATGTTTGAGAAAGCAGGCTAGTTCCAATCTAAAGTGCAGAACAATTCCCCCCAGTTCCCGGGAGGGTAACATCATAATCCATTATTAGTTGTGCCAGTTACAGTTATTTCCTTCCTACATTTCCTTTCAGGTGTCAGACTAGAATGCAATTGATTTTCTTCCTAAGAGCACTATTTTTAAATCTGAAGAATTGAATGTTATTAATATAGTAGGTGTTGTACTGTGCAGCCCATTCTATAATGGGGTGTTTATAGCACCAATGCTCTTACCCAGTCCATTTGTAATCAGAAGTAATAGCACCACTTCACCACTTGCTCCGCTTGAAGACGCTGCAATAAATTCCAATGAGCCATAGCTTGGCTGCAGCTGGTGACTGATGTAGAAGCTTTGTACATTTTTACTTCTTTAATGTTTATAGCTCTTTTACATTATATGAATATTGCCAGTCCTGAGGGTTCAGCTGTCATGAATCAAGCCTCAAAAACTAATGAGATTTTACAAAATGCATTCATTTGAAGTGTGTTTCATGGGCCTCCAAATGTTTCAGGCTTTGTGCCATGCTGTCAGGCTTCCCTCACTTTCCTCCCACAAGCTTGCTTTAAGAAAGGAAAAAGAAAGCTGGGATTAACATATGATCATCTGATTCCAACGGCTGTCCCCTACCAACATCATCTGATATCGCAAAACTCAGGATAATGCTGTAAGAACAGTCAGCACAGTCAAACACACCCTCATCTGTGTGATGGGCCAACACAACTCAGCTAAAACAATGTCACCTCAAGCTTATACACCCCTGCTTTTCTGCAGGAATAAAAACTTTCAACTCCAGCTGCTGTGAACTCCCCATGCAGGAGGAGGAAGGAAAGGTTCATTTTGGAGCAGTAGCAACAGAAGCCACCAGCCAGCACGGCATGGGCTGAGCAGGCCAGAGCACATGCATATGCCACCCTTGTCTTTTTGGCAAGGAATGTTCAGCAGCACAGATCCCCCAGCCACCAGTTCATTGTCACTGCCTGCTCCACTGGTCCAGGTGTCTGAGGCTGCAGCATCGGGCGAGCAAGGGAATGGATCCAGGTTAAAAATGACCTCCCCCTCTCTCAACCTCCTCCCAGTTTTAGAGTATTACTTTACACCTGGATCAGTTTCCTATTCCCACTTGGTGGCTGGCACTGCAGCAGTGGCGATGACACCTCTGAAGGGGTAGTGGGGATGAAGAGTGATCCAAGAAGGAGGCATCACTCTGAGTTCCAAAGAGCTTTCTTAGGACTGATTGCAGACCAAAGGGTGCAGGTGCACAGGAAAGAAAGGAGAAAAATCAGAGAAGGGATGGTGTGTCATTTCTAGAAGGAAGAAACTAAGACTTGGGAGTGGTGTTTGGTGAAAGGACAGGCCTGGCTTTCTTGTATTGCTCAGGGAGAAATGACTTTGGAGAGCTATTTAGTAAGTGAGGAAAACTACACCTAAGAAATGCCTGTCACTGGCATCAGTTCCTCTTAAAACTCAAACATAGACCCAGATTTGGTTTGGGACTTCCCTGAAATAAAGGACAACTGCAAATGGATTTACTCTGTATTTTGCACATTTCTTAGCACAGGGTTGCAGGACTGCTTGGATCAAGACAGGTGGTCTTAGGACCAACTACTCTAAGAACAGACTTAACAAAATGGTGCTGCTGATGAGAAGCAGTGTGGGACGGGGTGGCAACATCCTCTTCTGTCCTTGCTCAGGTAGTGTCCCTGTCTTAGTCTCAGTGGTCACCAGTTTCTTTCTGATGCCTCTAGAGCTCATGAAGCCAACATTCACACATGTTTAAAATTCTGGCTATTTTTCATTCTTTTCCTGAACCACCAGTGGTAATTGTCCCTGCTTTACACTGCACTTCTAACTCTGTACTCTGTAATCTCCCCATGCTAGTGTTCTCAAATGACAAGCCTTTCCATTCCTGTTGCACTCATCTTCTTTCTTTCTGTTTCTTCTTTATTCCCATCTCCTTATTTTCTTATCCCCTTACCTATTAGCCCTTCCCCTCCTTCTCATTTCTATTCTGATGAGCCTTTTCTGATTCAAAAACTGGATTTCTAAACAAAACACAACCAAGCAGGAAAGCCAAGGTTAACAATTCTGCTACAAGCGTATTTTTCTGGGTGAGATCTATAAGCATGTGCAAGAACTCTCATCATTACCTTGGTATATATTTGTAAGACAGAGTATTACCTTCCCCCAGACTCCATCTCTTTTATCTTTTAAAACTGTTCCTGGTGACAGAGACTATATTACCCTATCAGTTTGTACAATTTCTAGCACATCTGATCACTCCTGCAATATAAATGCCATATAATCATCAAAATAATATATAAAGCACTCATTGCCTACAATCTTAAGATGTCTAAAGTTGTGCATGTGCACTTCCTGAGTATCTCTCCCTGTGATTGCCCACCTACCTAGCTCTAGGGAGCTGGGAGGATTGTCCAGAGGTGACAAGGTGCTCTTACCCTCACACCACACATGAACAACAGTGATGTACCACAGGACACATAACGTGTCCCTGCAGACATGAGAACCAGTATCTGCTGAACCCTTGTGCTATGCTTTGATGCTGGTTCCCTTCTTTCCACATAGCAGTGGGAAGCAGGACGTAACTTCAGCGGAAGCAACGCCTCCGTGGCCAGACAGTTTTATGAGTCCCCATGAGCACAGCCATGGAACTTGGTGGACTGTAAAGGGGAAAATGAGAAGGGAATAATACCAAGTCCAACCCTGTTTGCTGACATCCTTTACTTCTTTTTAAAATAATGCTCTGATCCAATGTTTCCCAGAGGAGATCTGGAGGGAATCTTCACATGGACTCATGTAAGGAAGGAAGCAGCCTGCCCCTGATATTTATTGCTGTACATCAGCTTGGAAACCTTGGCTGAAATACTGCACAAACCCTCATTTCTCTGGGTTATTTTCATCCTCCCTCATTTTGTTCAATTAAATAATTAATACTTCAAGGAAAAAAAAATCCTCTGGGAGTTCATTTCACTTAGGACAGGGAGCGCTGGAGCATAACTGGAGGTAAGATTGAAGTGTTGTTGGACTTCAACAGGTTTATTCCTGTTCTTATTTTAGCTGAACCAGTTCACCCTTCCCAACAAACAGGTGATAAGTCAGTGTGTTTATAGTGAGTATCCCGTGTGGCACAGCTGTACTATGGATTAGGTAACGTTACTGACTCACTGCAGAGTTATTGGGCCACCTCATTCCTTCCTTTCCCAGGACAATAGACTTCACCATGTACACCCTGATGGGCTTTGCACATACTAATCAAGCCTCAGAGCTTTTCTGTCAGGCTAGGTGTAATTATAGGCATTTTTCAGATAAACGGACTGTAAAAAAAATCTTCCTGCCAGAGACATCAAATTGTTTCCACTGATTTTTTTCTAGGGATGCTTGAAAGCTCCTTTCAAAGATCCAAGCCCTCATAGGTTCATGCAGGAATTATCATTTGGTATCTCCATGCCTAGGGCATTCCTGGCCAAAACTTTGATACTTGCACTGGATAGTGGGCACCTAGATTCCAAACAAGTAAGAAAAACTGAGGTTTTAGTAATCCTGGTGTAAAGAGCTACACGTCTAAAGGGCCCATTGTATTAACACCCATGTGTTGGACTTCCTTTCATGGATTTGAAGAGTTGTTCTTCATTTTGGTTTAATGCAAGAGGCTTTTTAATGGATGTACTGACCTACCTAGATGGTCAAGTCCATGATGGCTTTTAGGGACCCAGCACGGGACTTTCTTTGCACAACTGCTAAAACAACATGATCACAGAGTATGTGTCCAAGCATGGGGAAGAAGAGGACCGGATGCTCTCTTTCAGTGGACATGTCCCAGGCATTAGGTGCTTTTTTTCCCAGCCTGTGTTCTCAGCTGAGCTGGATGCATAGGAGCCTCTATCAGCTACGGATTTTTTTTCCCCCTGTGGTTCAGATTGAAGGAACTTGCTTTCATATTATTTTACATCATCCTTAGTCACAGCAAAGACCATGGTGAGTAAGCCTGGAAATGGGATAAAAATCTAAGGGTTGCTACCTAAATGGTCATTTAGCACCCACTCCAAGTACCCTCAGATGGGACCTTCATAGATAGCATCAAAACTCAGGTGAGTTTTTTACTCTAAATGCAAATAAATTGAAATCATGGAGAAAAGAATTGCTCACTGATTTCAGTCTTACCAGAATTTTGGGGTTGCAACAGGGGGACTAAGTGTTGTTCACTGAAGCCAGTGGAAAGGACTGTAAATAACTTGAGCCCATGGTTTGGCTTCTGGTCTCTCTACTGCTTTGGAGCTGGCTACAGCAGCTGCTGTTTACCCTGTCCCCATCAGCTGATCGTGCCTCCCCACAGCCTCCTGAGTTGCACCAGCCCGACTGTTTGTGTAACCATGCAGTAAACTGCCTTAGGAAATAGCCCAGTGCAGGGATGTTCCCCGGCACAGTTCACTGCCTGGCTGCACAAACAGCTGTGCCAGCCCCACAGACAGGTGGCACAGGGGCCAGGACAAGGAAGGAGAAACAGCTGCCCAACACTGCTAGCAACAAAATGTCCCCCTTGGAAGGTGCTCCCAGGTTGGTGATGCAAAGGGACTGAGCTACATCAGCAGGTGCTGTCAAGAGGGTCTTTGCTTGGCCATTTCACTTGCGTTGGCTCTAGCATTTGGAGGCTTCACCAGAGTAACTGAGCTTACTAACCTGGCAGAAACTAGTCAGGCTGGGTAAAAAAGAGACTAGTTTTCTACTGGGCTGTTAGATGGTTTAGTTGTCTTGTACGATGTCAGCCTCAGTGATCAGATCCTTGATGCTTTTCACTTACACAAGGACACACAGTTGTATCCACGCTTCTCCCTATACTTGATGAAAACAATCCATGTTTACAATGGAAATATCAGAGAGCACAAGTCAAGAATGTGGTGACTAATTATATTCCTTCGGCATTACTATACTGGTATTTTGTTTATTGAGCTCTTCCATTCTAGTTCAAGATTCAACACACAGGCTCATGCCCTGGCCTTTTCCAGGACATCTGCCTCATGGAGGATATCTGCAGAGATGGCTTTGTACATCCTCTACTTGTTAATCCAAAGCTTTTATTGAGATGGACATACCCATCCCATGCAATACTCCCAGCAGTTTCACTTTTATATCACTCAAAAGCAGGGTAGTCAAGGGTGTGGTTTTTTCCCAGTTTCTCCCTTTAAATTCCAAGTTTCAGCCTGAAAAAATATTTACAGCTGTGTTATATAAACTAATGAAAAACAATGTTTAAAACAAAAGTGCTGGCATGACTTTATGGAGAACAGCAGTGGAAATGGCTATGGTGGTAATAAACAGGCTACCTGATATGGTTTATTGTTTAACTCCTTGCTTACTTTTAGAAACTTAAGCTTATGTTCTCAAATGCCTGGGTCCTCTGGGACGCATACATGTGTTGGGTTAATCACCAAACCTGTGTCTGGGTTCCCCTGTGAATACATAGCCCCGGAGCAGATCAGTGAGTAAGGAGCCTTCTCAGGCAGGGACTGCCTGCATTTCCATGTGCTTCACAGCACAGAACACACTGTAAACAAAACCTCAGTCTCTAAGGTAAACAAGAAGAAATTCTGATTTTTAAAAAAGGGCAAGAAAATGTCTGGACATTAGCAAGTTTTTCTTCTTGAAAAAATATACCGGGAAAACAAAAGAGAGTGGGAGATTTTATGTTACTGCAGTGTTGCCTTTCTCCTGCATAGCCATGATAGTTTCCTAACCTGTGATTGTAATGGCATGATGAGATATTTATAACATGCTAGGAAAAATGTTTCCTTTTTAAAGCCCATCATAGTAGCATAATAACAAGCCTTGAAATCTGTCTTATATGCCCAAATCACTTGATGGAAATGATTTTTATGTGCTGACTGTTGGTGTGCATATTAAAGCCATTTCTAAGGAAAAGCTGTAAAACATACACTCGTCCGCTGCTCTCTGCACACATGACTGCACAACCAGATTAGGCCACATGGCAGTAAAAGTGCCCCTGCCTGGTGAAACAAGAGCTCCTGCAACTGTTACCACAAGTGAAGCCATGCTGCTACCAGAGCAAGGGTGGGAACAGCTCGAGTGCAGATAAGCCTTTACAGTAAATCAGCTATAACATGGTTTGGCTCCAGGCCCAAGTAATAACTAACCAGTTTTATGTTAATTATTTGCTATCCTTCTACATACAGCAGTAGTTACAAGCTTTGCTAAGCATAAATGACTGCAGTGCGTAGTTGGCTTTCATAAAGTATCTGCTTTTTTGACATACTGCATCACTTTCTAACTGACAGTTGTGAATTATTCCAGTTTTTCCTTTTGCTCTGGCTTCTTTCTTGCAGCCTCTCATAAAGTAATATTTTAGAGTCTGTTTGTGAGGATGAACAGAGGCAGCCATACATTTGGATATTTCACTTTGTAGTTCCTGTGCATGTAATATGGTAACTCACCCTTACACACTGACTGCAAAACACTCATTCTCTCTTGAGCACCCCAGTAAATCTGCTTCAGTCAGAATATGTTCCCATATCTGGAACATAACCACCAAGAAGATGGGTTGCAAAACCACAGAGCCCCTCTCTATCCTCCTCTATCCATCTTGACCACAAGTCTTCAGTCTCCAAATCACAGTGCAACACTCCACTGGGGAAGCCAACCCAGCTCTTTGTGGGACTGATGGAAAAACTGGTCCAGCTTTGAAAAATCAGCACATTATTTTCCCCCAGGTTTATTTTTTTAAGCTGATACAGCAAAGGGCCAGCCTGCAGCAGCACTGGCAGGGGCAGAGACAAATGTCAGAGAAGCAAATACCTGCAGTTATTAGTGCCTTGATGATTCTCTTAGTGGAGTTGTGGTCTGAGACCTGTTTCCATCACAAAAGGATGGCAGTAAGAACCCACTGGCTGTGATGTATGGTCACTCCCACACTGTTGGGGTCACCCAGCCCACTGGGGGCTGTGGTGGGGAGTTCTCCCCCAGGCTNGTCCCCTTGAGCTGCTCCCTCCGGGAGCCACCCAGCCATGGAGGCTCAACCAACGGGACAGGACGGGAGCTATTGGAGCACTCCGATCTAACCAGCTTCAGCGCAGCGGCTTTGCCGGAGCGGCTCCGCCGGAGCGGCTCCAGTCCCTGCGGAGACGCTTTTAGGAACGTTGCGACACCTCTCATCTACCACGCCGCAACACCACACAATTCCACCATGGGACTCTCTGTACCCTTCAAAATCTCAGCCAAAAAAGTCTTGTACAGAGCCCTAAGTGCGTAAACTTCTTTGAAGTGCTTGTGGCAGCGTTGTTCTAGGTCTTAGCAGCTTGGTCCTCACCAGTAAGAATTTTGATTCTCCATCATGACTTGTCTGTTCCTTCAGGGCTGGTGTACATCTGGAAGGGCCGCTGGCATAGTTCTACACTACAGGTACACCAATCACCCCTGCAAGTGGGACACACCAAAAGACAGCTTCGGCCAGAAGTACAGTATTGCTGGCATGACTTTAGGGTCACTGTAGGTTTTTGTGGATGAAGGTAAAATGCTACTGAATCCCAAATACATACTCCTCCTAATAGTGGATATACACCTTGCACAAGGATGAATGGCTAACAAGAAACCAAGATAGAAGAGAATTAGGCCTAGGGACATAAGTTTTATTAAATCTGCAGCCTCCCCTGGGAGGTAATTTGTGCAGCCATTAAATAAAGCAAATACTGTTGGAATTTTACAAGTAAATGATAGGAGGAACCATTCTCCCTTACCTGAGTGGAACACGCATTCCTTCCATGATATTGCTACAGTGCAGCGAGATTGAAAAAAAATCAAGTTTTAATTAAAATAAAATGTTATAAATGGAAGACAAAGGAATCACGACGTTTCTTCCAGATTACTCCAGAAAGCGCTGGTCTTGATAACGATGGGCAGAGCTTATTGTGGAAAAGTGGAGTTGGGCAATTCAGAGGACATAAAGATAAAAATTGAATGGAAAAGGCTTTGAGTCAGGCTGACAGCTTGGTTAATAAAGTTATGTGCTAACAAATATTAGCACATACGTGGGCCCACATGGTGTTGAGGAGTTTGGATTGTGGAGTGATGGTTGACAACTTTGCTGCTGCCACAATGTTCCCTGTGAGCCTGGGTTCCCCATTAACAACAGACACTGCTGTAGAATTAGAACATCAGCAAAACAGGAACAGAACAGGACTTTGGAGAAATTATTCTACAATAAACTTTGATTGTTTCTCTTTGGAGAAACATGGAGCAGTGGTGAATGCTCCAAGTTCTTACGAGTTTCAATGACAGAGCAGCTCTCAGGCTATGAAAGTGAATCCCCTGGTGCACAAATGGCAGATGGCCACTGAGGCACACCAAATATACTTGAAAAATTGCTGTGTCCTGACCCCACCAGCCACTTTGTCATGAATTTTAACAACTATGTACTGGAGCCTTTCAGCAAACTACATCACAAGAAGAAACAAGACAGAGAATCAAGCACATGTTGTGCTGTGGAAAGGGCAGTGTCAAGATCTACAACGTGTATTACCCTACAAATGAAATGAAGACTTAGTAAAAAAAAATAGGAAGAGTTTTTGGAAAGAGCCCAGTTCTTGCAGCCCTCATTTTCCTGAACGTTTTCATTTGCTTTATTCTATTTACAGCCTCTAGTTCTCAAGTGTGTCCAATAATGTTTTACCTTAGAGCTTCCCAGCTCTCAAATGCTGGAGCCAGGCACTGGCTGCTGCCCAGCTGGCCTCTGCCCTAGTTACACTCAGTAACGCAGCGAGGGCTGTAGTATCAGTCCTTTTCAGGGCTAAGCCGTGCCGCGGACTTTTGATCATTAAAGGAAATGAACTTGGGATGACATTAAAAAAAGTAAATAAGACTTGTGTACAAGGACATTAAGATTACAAAGCAGCAGTCTCAAAGGTTGGAAGACACAGAGTGCAGAGCCACTGATTCAGTGATGTTCTTTGGCAGGAGTTGAAATGACAGCAAGAGGTGTGAGGCAATGAAGAATAAAATCCTGAGTATTCGGCTTTCAAGGAAAATTGCAAAAACCACTGTCTCAACAGCCAAGATTTACATGTGTCTTCCAAGAAAGAATGACTTTTTTTATGAGAAAGTAATCGTCCCCTGCACTGCTGAGTTAACCATGTATGAAATAAGTCTGACAAGCCCCAGTCCCACAGTGACACTAGACAACAGAAAAGAAAAAAGGGAATACAAACAAACTGCTGGTGACCAGAAAACAACTTGAAGCAGATTACTAGCAATAAATCATAACATGACATTGAAGCTGGGCTCATCTTACAAAGAGCAAAGAGTAGAGAGAGAATTGCTAAGGGCAGATGGCAGTGCCTTTCCTGGTGATATAAACACAGATGAATGCATATCATTTCTGAGTACTGTATATGGCTCTGCCTATCTCAACAGCATAAATAACTGGAAAGAACCTTAACACATTTCTAGAGACTGAGTTCTAATTGTTTTGTGGTTTACAACCATTAGTTGCATCTAATTCTATTTAGACTATGGCTTCAAAAATTCCACATTACAGAAATTATGAAGTTCAACTGGAAGTGTTTTACCTGCCAAGATCTGAATTTCATGTTATCCTGCAGTAGCTTGTGGCAAAACAAACCTACTGCAGCATAACAGGAGGTTACGTCCTTTACACAGTTATATTTAATCTCTCCTGATGCTTATCTGAGTTGTAGCTGACTACAACAAAAACAGATTCTACATTCAAATTCTTGTAAGTACGAAGCGTAATGGCAACAGACAAAAGCATGATGCATAACTCTTGCATCTGCCTGTCCAAGGAACCAAGATTTTTTTTATATTTTTCATGTAGTTCATCTTTTGTTCAAATATTTTCCACAAAAGTTGTGTGGGAGAAACCATGAAAATCAGGAAATCTGCCTCTATATAAGAAGTACTGGAAGAAATGTGAGCTTGATCATACTGAACATACGATCACATGCATAAAATTAACAAGCTAAAAACTACAATATTTTTTTTTTTCTCTTATATAATTTCCTTACAATTCCTTTTGGGATATCTGCAGCAATAAGATCTAAAAAAATTTCAGACAGTAAAGTGACTTGCCAGAAAGATATGTCCACACCATTATGCATGAATAAAACTTTCATTTTTCTATACTATTTATGGCTACATTTGTTTGTAAACCTTTTAAAATGTTCTTTCCCCTTCTTGAGATTTACATACACCATTTCATACTTCTATTGCACAAAGCTGACATCTCCAGATGGCAAATATAAACATCAAAAGATGGACTGCCACTCAAAGACACGTGGGAAACATTTGCCAAAGCTAAATATGGTCTTAAAAGAATTTCAGTATTAGTGTAAGAGTTCTTCTGAATATGCCATTAATAGTTGTGCAATAGATGTAGCTGACACACTGGAGGTGGTGAGCTGCACTCAGATATTTTGCTACCCTCAAAATGGCACTTACTTCAGGATTGTTCCATACTCAGCAAATAATGCAGTAAATCAAAGTAACAAATTACACAAACTATGCTATAAAAAGCAGTACACACTAAATGACATATAAGAAACATGCACATGTGCATGGTGAAGGAAAAGTCTACAGGATTCAGCTTTTTTGCTGAAAAAATATTTGAGAGTTTTAGAGTTCTTCAGCATTTCTTTTTATGTAATCAGATAACTGCAACTACAAATTCAACCTGAGGACTGACATTTTTACATTTCAATGGCATCTTTGCTGCTGCAAACAGTAATGTATATCCAACAAATCTGTCCAGAGGGAAAATGCTTTCCATCATACTTGGCTTTGCCTTATTATCAGAATGAGAAACTATGTGCATGAAGTTCTTAATAATTTTTTTACAAGCAGTATTAGCCTCCTTTACATATTGGCAGGGGAAGAAGGGGATCTGCTAAAGTCCATTACACATTTTGTCTTGGCTGTGATAAGAGAAGGCGTCCATTGTGAGCTGGGCAATTCAGGATGAAAGAAAGAGTTCACTCAAAATAGTGGACAATCAGTTCGAACCTTGACACACTTTCCAAGCAGAAAATGTATTATATGTAAAATATTTTACAATGTTTTCAATCATGACAATGACAGAGAAGTCAAAATAAGTTTACTCATCCCTTACTTTTTTTTCTGTAGAGGTAGCTCTTTATGGTCCTTGCCTCTGATACCACTTCTGCAAGTCATATGGCTGTGCATAGAATCACACTTATTTTGGAGACTAGATTGCATGGAAACTCCCAGTGGAACACCTAGACTTCCCATGAAGACCATGCCTTCAGGCACTTTGGTTCAAGTCTAAATACAGGCACTCTTAAGGTGTTTTTTATCCCCAACATAACTTACGGTTTGTTGTCAGCATGGAAGAAATTGGATTTCTTTTTATTCCTAAATCATGGTAAAAGCAATGGATTTTGAAGGTCTGTAACATGAGCTAATGAGTCTGTGTTGAGCAGATCTGCATGGCTCCATTCTGCAAAGGAGATCTGTGGCACCAGTAAACCCTAGTAGTTGTAGTAGTGTCCTCTCTGCCATGCCTGTCTACACTGCAAGATTGAATTATGTATAAACATCATGTCATGTACAAGCCCACAACGCCACGCTGTAATTGCTATGTGTTAATTTGTTCCCCCAGCAGATCGTTTTCTGTGGAAAACACTGAATCCACTACTGTAGCTGCCACACAGAGCATCTTCGTTAATTAAAAAGCACAGAGGAATTGCTGGTGCTGTTAAGTTCAAGAAATGTGATCCACTGAGACCACTCCAGCTGTAGTTTCATGTGAGACTGGCTCCAGCAACCGCGTGGGTGAAGTTCCTGCCCTATGACCGCCAGCTACTCACTCCTGGTGTTACACCACAGCACATCACCCCTGCTGTTGTGTCAGAAGTCATGTACCTTGAGCCACAGCCCAGTTTATAGTGTAGCTCTAAGAGATTGATTTCACAGACCCACCTGAGGAGGTGATGAATTTCAGCACAAAGGCAGGAGCAGTCAGCCAGGCCTGGAGCGTGGCAGGCACTGTTGGAAAGAACTTCACTGCCAAAGTCAGTGTACTGGGGAGACTTCACCTGCAGGTTTATGATTCAGTTAAACCAGACTTAATAGCTGAAAGAGAAGTCCCACTCCCTCTCCTGCCTGCCAGCCGTGCTTTCTGCAAGCTCTTTGCTAGGGATGTACATCAAACCATAAATAATCCAGTGCATTATGCTAAACTGATACATAACTCAATGCTTGTTAGCAGGCCTAATTTTCTGCTGTCTGGACCCTCTGATCTGACTGCCTGTGGCTCCAAAGAGCACCAGGGAGAGCACAAAGGATGTTTTAGAAACACAGAAGGGTGAGCAGGTGGGGAAGGGCTTTCAAAGGTGACTTGGCATTAGGTTGGCTTAGTCATGTTTGGCCATTATCAAATGCCATCTCCACGATGAGGTGCCATCCAGACTACCCACAAGTTACACAAGTCACCTTACAACACCTCTGTGAAAGCCAGGATACCTCAGCACAGGAAACATTCATGTGGTCATTCCTTTCTGCTTGTAATTTTCAAGGGGTTTCTTACTAAGCAATGCAACCAACTTCCTTTTTTGGTATCTTAGAGGAGTTTTCTTTTGAGATTTTGGGACTGCACCATTCTTTCAGAATTATTTTGTGAAGGAAGAGGAAATTAGATTCACATTCTTTTTAAGAAATTATTCCAGTTTAATATCCTACCTACTTCAGTTGCAGAGCCTTCAATGAATACAGCACAGAGACTGAATGATGGCAGCAGTGATAATGAGTGCATATGGGAATCCCAGGAAAACTTTAATCATCATCATCAACATTTTATTTTCTGCAGTGCAATTTCTACTCTGATGTACCACAATTTGCTGTAGCAGACTGCAATGCCCAGTGCTGATAAGAATCTGCATAAATGTGAAGAGTAGGAAAGCCACGAGGAAGAAAATAATCACTAAGCTGGTACTGCCACGGGTATTTTCTGTTTTGATATTTTTAATTTTTTTTCTGCTGTGCGGGTGTCTTTCAGGTTAGGTATGATTTTCAAGTAGAAGAAAGGTAGACTCAAGCACGTAGACAGATGATATCCAGTTTCTCTGCTTCCTGGATTTGTTGCTCATTTATAAGTTTGTGTCTTCACAAACCATGTTGCAACTTCTGGTTTTACTTCTGTTTTGCCCAATTTACTATCTTATTCTAACGAACGTTAAAGGAAAGTAATAAAACCCACCAGGCTGCAACACCAACGAATTTTGGTAAATGTGGTAAAGAGTTTTCTCATTGCAGCTTGACATTCAGTGAGAAACATAAACTTAAAGCAGGGACGATCTGAAAACGGATCATGAAGGTAAATTTGTGAAAACAGTAAAGGAGGGAACTTCTAAAATATATGAACTCATAAGGCCAATGGTACATAATCTAAGTGATGACCTCCTAGCTGAAGATGTATTTTATAGGAAAGTTATAGTGAAAGTTAATAATATTAAGTTTTTTATAAAGTGGTTCATTAACTGAAAAGAGGTTTCTTTCTTGGACAAATTGTCTTAGAAATGTTGACCTTTGGGGTTCTGTCTTCCTTGCTAAAATAGAATAGTGCAAACAGAACTACTTTATACAGTTTAAAATCAATTTTGCAATCAAGGATTCTGTTTATAAGCTCTTTGGGCTCAATTTCACTGCAAAGTTACCTGAGTTGTAAATTATTCCAGGCATAACTGGAATCCTTTCTGTACAAAAAGATAGGAAATCCAAGCCTGTGGTTGTTTTCAATTTGAGGCAGCCAGTTTAACAGGAGGATAAAAGCTGATACTGAAGTGTCTGTCTCATCAGCTACTTTGTACTATGAGAACATTTTTGCACTATTTGAATGATATTACTCTTCCATTGCCGTCCCATTCCTCCTTCCTTATTGACAGAGGGCTCCTGCTCATGCCTGCAACAGAATGAATAGCACCACCAGCTTGTGGTACTGCTAAGAACCTTTAGGACTGGCAGAAATCCTGAGGCATGGTTTATGGTGTGAAGTTTTTTTACGGGTAAAACCTGCTTTTAGTGTTCCTATTTCAACATCCTTCCTCAGTCTTGCCCTTCTCTGTCCCTGCATTGCTCATTTCTGCTGATCCAATATTTTTAGAGTCCTAAAAAAGATACATATGCAAAGAACAGCTCAGTGGCTCCTGGAGTGGCACAGCACACCTCTCCTAGCACAGCAATGACGACTCCAAGATGGGCATGGCAGTGGGCATGCAGGGACAGAAAACTTAAAGCAATATTGTCACTAAACATGTGGCATTGTGAAGCTGTGACTACTGCAGGAGGCAGTACAAGGGAAGGTATAAAGACACATTTCAGGGGGCAGAGGCCTCAAATGCCCCTTCATAAACTAGCAAGAGGCTTGAGGCAGCTACTGCAAGAGCACATAGAACACTTCTAAATCCCAAAAAAATGCAGTCAGTGCTCAGGGAGTATTGGGGAGGGCTAGTAGAATTTTCCTGACAAGAAACCCCAGTTGAACCCCCATGACTCACTCCTTTGAAATACAGTAACATCTTTCAGCAAAAAGGATGTAACGCAGGAATCAAAATGTCCAGTGGCAATGATAGTTGTCTTGTAGCAGGCAGTGTGGGGAAGAGGAAACACAGAGTGAGACAGAAAAGTTATTGCTATTTGGCTCTTAACTGTAGAAAAACTTTCTTCATAATTGGCAGGGATTTTTGTTTGCTGCTCTTAAGAGATGCTATACAGAAGAAAGAGAGGGAATTATTCTAAAGTGTTGAATGTTTTCAAAGGTAGAAAAGCACATTCATGTAAAACAACAGTGGGAGACCAATAAGAACAATTCAGATCATGCAAAAAAAGCAGTGGCTCCCCTTAGGCTTTACCTGTAAATCTTCATCCCACAGGTCTCCATTCAATCCGAGCACAGCCCTCCAACTCCAAGTGAGAAGGTAAAGCTCTCACTGAGATGGGTGAAAGAGCTTCTCACCACCACTTCTGCACTGCCCAGTTTTCCTGCTTCAGGGGCAGCTCAGTCTGCTCCTCTGCAGCTAAAGAACTGCCATAAATCCAAGTCTTGCTATAAAGCAAAATTTAAAAAAGGCTTAACTGTGTGCTTCTGAGTCTGCTCAAAACTACAAGAAACGGTTCTTCAGGTACATAAACAACTAGCAGAAAGAGAAAGAAAATACTGTCCTGCTGATAAGAGAGGTGAATTTGTCACTGACAGTGTTGAAAAGGCAGAGGTTCTAAACACTTCCTTCACCTCTGTCTGCACCAGCGCTGCTGGGCCCCCAGCCATGGGGACAAAAATCCAGGCTGATGCATCTACAAAGGCAGAGATCGAGAAGTCATTATCCCACTCTGCTCAGCACTCATGAGGCCACACTGGAATACTGTGTTTGGTTTTCTTCCCTGCTGTGCAGAAAAGATGTGGACAGGCTGGAGAAGGTCCAGAGAAGAGCCACAAAGATGATCAAAGGGCTGGGAAGCCTTTCACAGGGGTAAAGGCTGAGAGAACTGAGTTTGTTCAGCCTTGAGAAGAAGTCTTAGGGGAGACCTCATCACCATGCTCCACTATTTGAAGGGTGGCTACAGAGAAGATGGAGACACCCTTTTTACAAGGAGTCACATAAAAAAGACAGGGGATAATGGGTACAAGTTACTCCTGGGGAAGTTCCAAGTGCTCACACAAGGAAAATTTTTCACAATGAGACAAACAGCCACTGGAATAATCTCCTCAGGGAAGTGGTGGATTCCCCAAAACTGTACACTCCTGCAATTTGGCTGCCAGTGTGCTGGGCTGTCTTGTCTAGACTGTGCTTTTACCAGAAAGGTTGGATGAAATGTTCCTTGAAGTCAGTTCTTTCCAACCTGTATTCTATGATTCTATAATTTAAAATCATGGCCAGTTTATATGTGTGCCCTTGGCTGTGATCTGTGGTGGTTCAGCAAGACCCTGGAGAGAGGAAAATTGAATGAGGCAGGAACATTCCCCATGTATTGTATCTCCACGTATCTTATTGTGAGCCAAAGACTTTTCTTATACAAAAGTCTTGAGAGACCTACACCAGAAGTGACATGACCTGTGATACTTACTCTAAATCATGCGTGTATAATAGCACCCAAGGATATAATGAGATCTATTATGATGAACATTACATGCTGAAAGGTTTGCACCATAAAGGGCTGTTTTTCGCTATCCACTGAGACTGAATTTAGCCCTAAACAAAATGTACAGGAAAACACAGTTGTTAATGTGATGGGAACTATTACTGTGAAATAATTTATGGGTGTTGTTTGTTGACTTTGCTATTGGAAATTCACTGTCTAAATATATAGGCTTGATTTTAAAAAGGGAAAATCAGGCTAACCCAATAGATTTGGAAGATAAAATAAGCAGAGTAACAAAAAACCCCAAACCCCTCCAAATAAGCCACTTCTGCACACTCTGACCAGCAGGTCAAGGAAGGTGATTCTCCCCCTCTACCCCACTCCTGTGAGACCCTACCTTGAGTACGGCATCCAGCTCTGGGTTCCCCAGCACAAGAAAGATGTAGACCTGTTGAAGCAAGCCCAGAGGAGGGTCACAAAGATGACTGGAGGGCTGGAGCACCATTCTTGTGAGGACAGGCTGAGAGTTGCCTTCTGTGGCAGCCCAGAGTATTCCTCTGTTCATCCGGGGGGGTTTGGAACCCCACCAGGCAGACTCAGAACTCTGGCAAGATTCTCAGGATTCTATTTTGGACCCATGTCCATGGAAAAGGCTTCCAACATTACGAGAAGCACTGCAATGCTGCAAAAATGCGAAGTAATTAGTTTGATTTAGCACAGGATGAAAATGTAGAATTTAGTATAATGGGGACTGAGAAGCCAAAGATGGAGGATTTGGGGCGGAACCCCTTCTCCTTCCTCTTTCTTCTCTCTCCTCCATCTTCTGCTGTGACGATAGTAAAAATAATTGGTAGAAGAAACTCTGATGTAGAAGTTGCATGTTCAAAGTAGGCAGAAATTAACTGGTGAAAATTGGTAAATAATTATATGTTGTGAACAATGGTTGTATCAAGAAAAGGGTATAAAGGGTATGGGACTGCCCTTCTGGGGGCAGCCCTGCGATGGATCGGAGCTGTCGGACGCTTTGGCCTCAGCTCCAGACACGGTGAGATCAGAGAAAATAAACAACCTGAACACCAACTCGCAGGCGTCTCTCGTCTTTTCTGGCCCTGGCACAGAACTTCTCAAGATCAAAAGCTAGCCACAAAGAACTCTATGGACTCTGTGAGGGTGAAAAACCATCACAGCCTTCCAGTAACACAAAGGGGCCTACAAGAAGGCTGGAGAAGGACTTTTGACCAGGGTATGTAGTGACAGGACACGGGGCAATGGCTTTAAACTGAAAGAGCATAGGCTGAGATTAGATACTAGGAAGAAATTCTTTACTGTGAGGGTGGTGAGGCACTGGCACAAGTTACCCAGAAAAGCTGTGGATGCCCCATGCCTGGAAGTGTTCAAGGCCAGGATGGATGGAACTCTGAGCAACCTGGTCTAGTGGAAGGTGTTCCTGCCCACAGCAGGGGGTTTGGAATTCGATGATCATTATGGTCCATTCCAATCCACACCATTACATGATTCTATGAAATATGTTTGGAGATTTAGAAGTTACTGGAGAAAAAAAAGGAAAAAAAAGGAAAAAAAAGGACTGTAACCAGATCAAAAGGACTATTTTTGGTGAAGAGGAAACGGCCATGTGCAGTGGAATCAGGCTGTCATGGACATAATGTTTTTAAAGAGAAGAAGGAAAGGTGTTTCAAGAAGCTAGATCTACCTGTCTTGTTCCGAGGGGCTAATAGGACTTAAGAAAAATGGATATGAAGTTTGTTGGTTTTTAAATCTTTTACTAATCTCTTTCACAGAGAAAAATGGCAGAGATTAAATATCATACTGAGTACCACAAGTGAACATTACAGTGCTCTGAAGGATTAGATTAAGAAAGAAAACTGAGGAATGCACGATGAGATTAGTAATACCACAAAAACAAACAAACAAACAAACAAACAAACAAACAAACACACACACCCAAACAAACAAAACCGGTGAGCTGTGGTCAGGGAGCAAAAGGAAATGTGACCACATCTATAAACCACAGCAGCTGCTCCGAGAGGTTTCTTACCTGAAGGTTGATCACGCTTCTGTGAGGAGCAAATCCAAGGCCTAAACTGCGCAAACAGCACAGTTCAGACTCAAACCAAGAAGGAGCTGTCAGATCTCAGGTGGTGCCTGGTTTTCATTTCTCTTTTTAAGTAACAGCCATCTTTTTCAAATGGCTTAATGTCAAAAGTATGCTTGAAGGAGGAATTTCAATGAGGAAAGCTGGCAGTCCTGCCCAGGTTCCATTGATTCAGTGGAACTGGCTGCAGTCCTTGTGGGACAAGTGCTCCCTTAATTTTAGACAAGTCTACTTCAAATACAATTAGACAGGAGGCTTCTTTTTTTCATTTTTGCCCTACATGCTGAGTGACACATTACTTGTAATCATTATATTCTAGTTTATTGATCACAGCTTTTCAGTATTCACTGTAGATAGGCTTGTTTTAACAGAACTGTCAAGAGATGTCTGGTTAACAAACAATTACCAATTGAAGGTATAGCAACAAGCACAGGGATTTTGTCAGGACATACAGAAATGTGCAGGGTATTTTGACAAAAGGTGAAAGGGCTTTTCTCTTGAATCTGATATTTTTTAAGAGATGTTCCTAAAGTCCATTTAATGGCACTTTAGGAGTGGTTCAATATATTGTTTTCATCTCTGCTTCCTATATTTCAATATTTGAAAAGATTGAACAAATGGAAATTATTCTCAGGAATTGCATATATGGAAAACCTGTAAGAGCCTACACGGCAGATTACACCGGCTCATTACTTACAATATAGGTTACCATTAAAATGTACTCCAGTTATTAGGAAAGCTGGAAGTGAGTCAATTATTTGAATAAACAAACAAAGACTTGGTTGCTCCGTAGCTTAGTGCATCCCTGAGACGTCTGTAGGCTCCTTTCCCACGCCTCCTGTCTCATTCCTAAACTAGCAGAGGCTGTTGTGCAAGGCAACCTGGCAGCTCCTAATGACCAGGTAGCTCAATGCACTCCTTGGAAGCAATTCCTGCACACTGTCCACTTCTGCACATTTGCAGCAGGCACAGGGCATCGACTGCATCTTGTGTGTATCAGAGAAGGAAGAAGAGGTTTTGCAGCTTCGAGAAAGAGGAGGATCAGCTTATCAGGCCAAAGGAATGTTACTGTGGTCTCTCCAAAAGGGCCATGTGTTCTGATTGCTTGGACAAGCTGAAATACAGCAGTTTGGAGCATCAGACACTAGAAGAAGGTGCCAGCCTTTTGCTTTCCCCAAAAGACTGGAGAGGGCTTTTTGTGTCTAAAAGATGTAAGAAACAGTGATAACTTCAGCAAAAAGAAGTAATTCAGCCTCACGACTTACAGTGTAGTTCCCGGCCCTGTTACGAAGCAGTACCCTACATGCAAATTCTTAGGTAATTGAATGACGATATACAGAAATAATACATGAAAGAAACAAATCCCAAACATCCACTGGGACAAAGTATGCATATTTGAATTCCTTAAGAGTGAAAGTCTGTATTTTCTAAAACAACTAATGTTTCCTGTTTCCACTAAGGTCTCAGACTGGGCATCCAAAACCCTGTAAAGCTGTTGGCCAACAGGTTTATATTTACCCCGGGAGTCAAGGTAAGATTCATTACACCGCTGCTTATTAAATCTCTTGTTTTAATGTGCTTGGCTTTTGCAAGTTATGACACAGTAAATACATTTGTGTCACTTAGCAACCCCGGCTGTTTCTAGAGGAATGTCTTTTGTTCATGGAAATCTATTATAAATGCAGATTGCAAAACAATTATTTGGGAATCTAAACTTGTTTTATTTGGATGGTGTTCTGGCCTTTCCCCATCCTGCATTTGAAGCGTGCACAGGAAATTAATTTACTTTGCACAAGTGTCCTTCATTGACACTATTGTTATGAAGAGAAGCTCTGCATATATAACAAATATGACAGAAGTTTCTGTAGAAAATAAAGGACATGAGAAACGCCTGAAGAAAGAAAGGACTGGAAAGGACCTCCTAGTCACTGGGTTCACCCAGTTCAAAGCCATCTTGCTGTTTTGTAAACAACACTATAAATACTTTAACACTGTGATGCAACACTACGTAGTCTCTATCATGAATTTATCAACCTGATTCATTTCTACACACGCCAAAGTCTGAGATCACAGCTCATGCAGCTCTGGCAAAAGGGTTTGAAATGTAAACACCTGCACAAATTAGGCATTATTTATAATTTTAACATTGACTGGGCTACAGGGTCTCCATAACAGATTAGAACATTTGCATGATCCTGAATACACACATGAGTCAAAGGACTGAGATTACACTGGATTGCAGACTTCAAAGGATTTAAGGGTTTTCTTTCTTTGTCTTTAATAGCTTTAAAGCTCAGAAATCACATTCAGTTGTCCATGTTGTCAGGATCAATACAAAAGGTAAGATACATAAATTGACCGTAATATTCTGAAATTAAAATGTATCCTCAGAAAACACAATAAAATTATGTCAAAATTTTATAGATGGACACATAATTAATATACTTAGTACTTGTTTATCAAACTCAGATTTTGTCCTCTGCTAGGAATACCTGAAAGACAAGTATTACTAAAAATATCTTAAAGACTGTTTTCTAAACATTTGAATGGATAAAGTGAGAGTGCAAGTGAACAATAATCACAAAAAGAGACCAATCACTGTTGTCAACTGTAATATCTTGCTAATAGAATGACTTAGACAACAAGTTGCCATGAGAATTTTGTAAATCCCAGAAGAGAAACAGACCATACAGAGAAATGCATCTGGAAAAAAAAAAAAAAAGAAAAGAAAAAAGAATAGCAGAAACAGTCATTGTCAAATTTCTGCCCAGAAAAATACTATCAAAGGTCAGAAAAATTTCGTCAATAGTTTTGCAACTCCTTCTATATTTTTATTTTAAAAAGAACCTCCCCTTATCCTTAACGTTCTGGGCTTTGGGGTTTGGGGGATTTTTAAAAATTGCAATTACTGTGGTAAACTGCTAAAGTAAAAGCAGTACTGCAGAACTCATCACCAGCAGTAGAAGACCAAGTATGATAACCTGGCTGTGATTCTCCCAATTTAAATGAGAATACAGTGAGTAAGCTATAGCTTACTCAGGACTTAACCAAATGACCTGATGGTTACAACTGACGAGGCCCCGGCTTCCTTGGGGCTGACCTGGCAGCCAACTCTGTCACTTACGCTCACAAACTCTGCAGCAGTGCACCTGTGACAGCCCCTTTATTACAAAACCCACTGCTGAAGTTGTTCTCATTTCTACAGAGAGGCTCTAGCAAACACCTCTTCACGAACTGCTGTAGTATTTCTGCCAGGAACATCCAATAATGGCTGCAGACAGTTTAGATCTGCACCTGATGCTGTCCTGTGGCGTGCCCTCAGTCAGAGGGGACCCAGCGTCCTTCCTGCAGATGTCCCCGGGAGGGAAGCGTCTCGGCAGGGAATCTGCAAAGGTGGACTCGCTGGCTGGCTCCCTGTGGGAGGAGGTACGTCCACACAAGCCTGGTGTGCTGGCTGGTGTCGCCCGGGGGTAAAGAAGTTGAGAGCGACCTTTTGTGTTGGTTACAGCATGCTTATTACACGTGGAAGGTCCAAGGACAAAATGCAAGGAGCACGGCTATGCAGGGTATTTTATACTGGGGAAGAATGGGATGGAGAGAAGGGGAACAACCAATAGGGTACAGCCAAAGGGGAGGATACAATTTAACATTAACCTATAGGGAGAATAGAGAGGCGGGAGTTACAACTAGGAGCCAATGGGGGACCGAACAGCACAGAACTTTCTAGACCGGGGGGGATGCAGCTTGGATTTAGGTGCCGTCCAGGGGGATGCAGCTTAAACCTTGGTGCCGCCCATCAACCCGCCCACCGACTCACTATCCTGGGCGGAGAAATCCACCCACTGGATAGCGAGGGCTTGATGGGCACTTGACTGCCACAGCCCAGGGGTGGGCTGGGCAACCGTAACATGTTCCTAGCATACATAGGGGTTTAATACCAGAAATCCCAGAAATCCCTCGGTGCTGACATGCTAAGATCCACTCCATAGATACGATTATGATGTAAATTCATATTGAGCCCTCTGTGGTACAGTTTTCCCATATAAACAAATCTTTGAGAGAGAACCTCAGATATGGGATATACTGTCTTCTCCAGCATTTTAGCTTTTCTCTCATCATCCAGTGAAAAGAGCAGATAGTACCAAAGTAATGGCTGAGGCTCCTAGTTCCTCTAGGAGAACATAATCTGAAACACCCTTCTCCTGAAGGTCCACAAATCTCACTTTGTTCAACTGGTAAATCTATTAATCCTGATCAGTAGCATTCAGTGTAAACATTTTCAGTGTGTTTAGTCCTAAAATCCTTAGCAGATACTCAGTCCATTTTCAACTAGTCATCACTAAATTTTTGCATTTAAAAAGATCTGAAGACATCAGGATTCTGCTAATGACTACACTCTGAGCTCCCTATCTGTGGCACTGATCTTCACTATCCTGCAAGCTTTTCCCAGCGCTGCTGCTGGTTAGGGATGCAATGAAGCACGATTTGCGATTATCATTGCTGGGCTCATGAAAGCCCCAGGTGTAGATGTAATCACAAGCAGCACTGAGCTTTTGCTGGTATAGCTTATTCTGCTTTTGTGGGAGAAGAAAAGGCTGGAATAAGCTGTACTGGTTTATTGCAGTTTTGCTTGTATAGAATACCAGATTACCGACTCAGAAGTGATCTGAATAAAGATCTCCCTTGGAGTTGAAGTAGATCCATCCACTGCATCCATGTAGGCCTGCTTCTATTTCTTTTGAATAGACACTGCATAAATAAAGGTGGAAGTGTTTTTTTATCATCTGTAGAACAATGCAATCTGAGTTTTAATTGCCAGTTACCAAGATGGTGCTGAAAATAAGAAAGTATCAGTACCTTAAGTATGCACATGAATAAATACTATGTAATTAGTTAGCATGATTTATGTCCAGCTCATATAAATCCAGGTAGGGGATGTAGTAATGGGCTTGGACACCTAGGTTGGAGTGACCAGTAACATGTGCAGATAGCAGGCATGTTCACAAACATGTGCACTTATGCACAGGGTCTCTTGCTTTATACAGCAAGTGGAAGTAGCTCAGGAGAACATGGACAAACGGACCAAAGGACATGCCCTCTCATTTGCCAACCGCTTACTGATTAATCAAGGGCACAGTGGTGATAGCAGTTATGTGTACGAGTAACTTACACTTTACAGGCTGTTCCCAGCGGAGCCGACCGCATGCCCTGTCACATGAATGAGCGTGTTCTGGACTATGTCCCCAGCCTTCCAACAGCCAGAAAAACCTTATTTAAGGCTCACCATAGGAACTTCAGCACTTGCTTAAATGATGCAGTGACGGAAACACGGGAAGGAATAGGACTGGAACATGAAGAGATAAGGCAGAGCCTTGGTGGAGGTGATGAAGTAAATCGCAGGCTAAGAGAAATCCGGACAGAACACCTGCACAGATTTGCTCCACGTCTGCTAATTCTAGTGATGACAAATAAGACTCCAAAAGCATTTCTATGTCAAGGAATTAAACCCCAAACCAATGCGTTGCCGGGTGCGGGCACATAGCGGGCACAGCAATCAGGGCAAAGACGACCGCCGAGCGCGAATCAGGCCGTCAGACCGGGCGCTGCGGTACGATCGCGCCGCGATCTCAGCACGGAACCTTGCGGGAGACTACGCCGGGTAATGGGGACCGCAACGCCGCGGCCGTTCCCCAAGAGGCCGGCGCGGGCCGGTC
>VYXC01005839.1:92910-151586 GCA_013397175.1 Platysteira castanea
GGGATGGTGCCCGAACCCCCCCCGCCCCAAGGTCACCCGCGGCGCCGACCCCGCCGAGCCCCAGCCGGCGAGGCCGCGCACGCCGCCCGCCCCGAGCTGTTGTTGTGCCCCACTCCCTTCTCTGCCTTCCCCGGGAGCTCCTCCTTCTCCTCCCCCCGCCGGGGCAGCCCGGCCGGGGCCGCGGACCCCCCCGCCGCCGGTCCCCCGCTGCCGCGGAGCTCCTCCGTCTCCCAGGAGCCATTTGCAATAATCCTCGCTGACCCCGGCGGGAGGTGTTTCCTTTCCCCTCCCGGGCTGGTTTGGTTTTTTGTTGGGGGTTTATTTGTTGTTATTTTAACGTTTATTGTTATTATTTCTCGTTGTGACTGTATGAAGCAGTTTTAAAAAATGTGAATATCAAAGCTGGAAGGCAGCTGGACTTAACAAATGAGTGAATGGAGCCTGAGATGCATTGTTCACGTAAGGTAGCCGAAACAAGTTTTTTCTACCAAAAAGGAAAATCCTGAATCCACCCTTCCCCAACAAACTCAATGGCTCAAGTACAAGACGCAGCTGTTGATTTTAAATATAAGCACTTCGTACCGGAGCGTTTGAAATGTGTTCCTGATTTACAGGACTTACTGTCTTAATTAACCTGTCTGTACTGAATAAACGTGGTCTTGTTTTTATTTTTGGGTCTGTGTCTCATTGTTAAGGGGAAATGAATTCTGATTCATGAGAACAAAACTGTGTGGATGATGCCCCGGTAGGCACGTACCCCCTTGGTTGTCTTTCAGTTGTAAGATCTCCATTTTGCAAGCAAAAAAAAAAAAATCGCCACAACAATCCGCATAGTCTGATGCAGTGGGACACTGGTTATTAATGCACGGAGATGCAACTGAGCCCCTTTGTTTGCCAGCAGCGTTCATTCGTAAGCCGTGAGACGCCCCTTCGAGCAGCCGAGAACGTGGCTGTTGGAATTTATAAGTCAAATCATACTGAAATGAAAATCAGGTATTTTGTACTGGGGAAGGAACAGAGCTTGTGTTGGTCACTTGTGTGGATTGTTTTGGTTTTTTTTCTTTCTGTGATGATAGGGGAAAAAAGACTCTAGAAAGGAGACAAGACATCCAGGCAGCAATCAAAGAAATTTTAAAATTATATGTACCAGAATTAGATAATTCTGTTCTGGTCATTAAGTTCCAATACCTGTTTTGAATAGCTTCCCCTGTGAAATCCTATGTTGGGTTTTTAGGAGTCATTGAGCTTCAAGATCAGAACTGAACACATCAGGCTGACTGGAGCTTAACAGTCTCCCAACCCCCACTCAATTTGAGGTAAAAGCTTCTCCTTTGAAGAAGGTAGCAATCCCACATGAAAGAAAATGGAAGATGTTTGCCTTTGTCCAAGAGAGCAATTTGAGCAGCTACGTTTACTTGTGTGATTAGTTCTTTCATGAATACATTAAATCCACAAAATATTTTAGATTTCTGTCTCTGCCACAGCTACTACCAGAAACTGATGCTAAAGGTTTTTATGATGTTTCACTGAATTCCTCATGCACTAGGACCAGCATGTGATGTTATTATTAGCTTTATACTAATTTATAAGTAGAATGCAGTTTTTCCATATCAAAGCATGTAAAACGCGAAAAAAAGTTCAGCGCATTTTAGAACCTCTTTAATTACTAACATCTGAAGTCCTTTTTCTCATAACTTGGGCTCCTTTTGTGGCATTTTGCACAACTTGGAAAAGATTTGGATCTGCCATTAGTTCTTACCCTCTAGTACAGTGATGTAGTGTCAAAAATTCAAATGAATTTTTATTTACAATTTTCTTGTTTCTTTCTTTCTCCAGGAAAAAAAGTTCAACAGTAGATACAAAGAGTATAACCACTAGCCACAACTGAAAAACTAGTTATTCTTGTATTTGTCTTTTAGATCCTCAGGGAGGTAGGTATTTACTGTGCAGACACTGAATTTGAACCCTGAGATGAGTAGTTTAATTACTGAAAAAACTGGAGGAAACGAGCTAAAATCTGGGCATAGCCAAGGGAGCCTGAATAGTTTAAAAGTATATGGGTGCGGGTCAGCTGGAATTCTGAAAGCTGGTGAGTTTAACTTGAAGATTTTGCCACTGTTAATTTCTGCATTGATTTTGCATCTCCTTTCCCTGCCCCCCACTTCCTCCTCCCCAAATCCTAGCCCCTGTATACTAATGAGAACAGCTAACTTTACAAGTGTCCTTTGTAGTCACTGAAAGCCTCGAGACATTCCTTTTAAGGATTTTACTAGAATAACACTTTTCAATAAAGTGGCAGTTGAAGTGAGGCGTAGAAAAGATGCTAATAAATTTCACTGTGACTGGCTGGTTTTTAAGCTTCCTAAATTACTTCTAAAATAGCTTTTACCTTCTCCTTTGTGCAGGGCGGGGAGATGTATATATGAAAAGGGTTATAGTAAGCTAAGCCTTACGCAGAGTGTGATGATTTGGTGAAAGGAATTTTGGTACTTGTTTCAGATAACTCACCAACACATCTTCGTCATTATAATGTGAATGTCCTAAGCTCATGCCAGCAGCCTTTCTCATCACATCTTCCATATAAGTCTTTGTCTTCTTCAAAGTATAGAACACGTCACTTGTTCATAAGGGAACAGATCGAACATAGGTCATTTTGGTTTTGGAAGACATTTTAAAAGATGTTGGACCAATTGAAGTATTGCCAGATGGTTTCTGTTGATTTGTTGCAAATCCTCCTTTTCTTTGCCTTGTGCTACGCTATGCAAGCATACAAACTGTGATATAAAAGCCGTCATCTACTTTGTTTCCCAAACAAGATAAAAAGTGTTGACCTGGGAAATAACAATTTTTCTAAGTTTTCTATGTATCTGTTTCTGAGGTGGGGTTTCTTTACTATATTAAATCTATACCAGCTTTCAAATACCAGTTGCTGGTTTCTGGAGAAGCAAAACGGAAATACATTTGGCCTTCACAGTATTAAAACTTTATTCATTCATAAATGAAAATATAGTTTACTTACAGGTTTAAGTTTGGATGAAAATTGTGTTTTCATGATAAGATTTTAGCTAGATTTTAGGTCTTTTTTTTTTCCATATTATGAAGAAAAAAAATTGTTCAAAACACACAGATTTTGCAGTGAATGACATGAGCTATAGAACCAAAAGTAAACCATTTAGATTCTTGTAACAAGTGACATTTCAGTGCATTGGGGAAGAAATTTAATTTCATTATATCTACAGGGGGCTATATTTTGAGGATAAACTTGATTTTAAATAACGTAAACAACTGCACTGAAGACTCACAACCTCATCTCTCAATGTTCTCTCTGGTGTTGCACTAGCATGGCACTGGACTGCCACAGTTTTTTCATTTGTAGTCTACATTGCTGCTTAACTCCTCCTGAGTTTTCTCTATATGACTGGACAACTGTTTTCCTGACTCTTTGCCCAAAATTCAGCTTTGCACCCTAGTTATATCTTGCTCTTTGCACTCCCATGTTCCCTGAGCTCTTAAAAGTAACTCAATTTAGCCAGAAGTCTGGCAGGTAGAATGATTTTTGTCTACTATTTCTCTCGTGTGACCTGTCTCCCTTATAGCTCACTAAAAAAAGTTGTACCAACACTTAGAATCTACTGTAAAAATTATGTTGGCATGGTACTTGGCATGATAAACACGGTGGGAAAGTAGGGACTCCATGCTAAATCCTTAAAATGAGCTTTAAAAGAAGCATTTCAAGCAAATAGCAAGCACATCTCATGGAAGGCACAAGGTAGAAGAAGGATGTATGCTGGTTAATGCACAATTTAATTTCTGGTCAGCTGGGGCCAGTCCCAGTGTTGGTGACTTCTACGTCTTCATCTGAAAACCATTTCTCATTCCCTCCTAGTCCCTGGCTCCATGATTTTCCTCTCTTTCCCCTGTATTCCCTGCCTTACCCAGGCCATTTTCTCAGCTTGTGGTTGAAGTATTTCACTTTTACATGTCTTTTATCCACGTCATATTACCTTTCCCAAATATTATGTAGCTTTTTTCTCTTCAGTTGCTTTTTGATGTGGTTGTTCACTTGACTTTCAAATATTGTAGCTCAGTCGCTTCTTGGTGGCCATGATCTGGTTAACTCCTTATAAACCTTGCAGTGTGAGTTGGAGGGCAAGTTAATAGTGTCCATCTTCAGTTTGTACAACATAGGGCAAAAATCAGAGGAGAAATCCTAGCTGCAATGAAATGAACATATGAAGTTAACAGAAAAAATATTTTCTACTTCTATGGGAATTTCCTCCTGGTTTTTTTCTTGGTTGGTTGGTTGGTTGGGTTTGTTTTGGTTTTTTTTTTTTTTTTTTTTTTTTTTTTTTTTTTTTTTTTTTTTTTTTTTTTTTTGTTTTTTTTTTTTTTTTTTTTTTTTTTTTTTTTAGAAGTAGCTGGGAAATACCACTTAAAGTGGTACAATGACTACATAAATGCCTTTGGGGGAACACAAAAATTACATCAGCAAACTCATTTCCTGAGTCAGTGACTTTGGTTCACTTTTTCTCCTCCAAAAATTATGTTTTAGCTATGTGACTAACCTCAGTCACCTTTGTCAAAGCTGCAGAACTGCCATTATGCAATTTCCTTGGCAAAAGGCAGCTGCTGGAAAAGAATTGGTGCCCACAGAGAGAGGAAGGCTGCAGTGTGCCCAAGCCACGTTAGTAAACACTGTAAACTCCACAACAGAGGAAGCTACAGGAAATCAAGCACCATAAATTCAGAAGCGTGCAGCATTAGCTGCTCCTTATGCAATATCCTGTATCTGAATTGTATTATTTTTGCTTCCCATTATATAATACGGTGGTGTCTGGTAGAGCAATACAGCCAGCTAAGGGTGCTCTTCATCACTGCAGGCATTAGGTAGGACATGAGCAATCAAAGGAAATTGTAAAAAATATCTTGTCTCTGTGTCCTCCTTGTAATTACTAACTTGGCAGGACTTCATTCATGAAGAGGTGCTAAGGATAGGCTCTAAGCTCCTGGGCTATATGAAGAAGTTTAATATGTTCAGTTCCAACCCCAAGTACATATTTTATAGCAGCAACAATTTTAAAGCTAGGGGAAAAAAAAAATCTAGCTGGAACTTTTGAGCTTGGAAGCCAAATGGGAAATTGGAGAATAAAGGGACCTGCTCTCATTTTCCTCCCATGTAGGTACTTCAGTCCTCATCCAAGGAACTTCACTGCTCCCTGGCACACTGTGGGGCTTGTATCATCAGCTGCCCCTCAGGAGCTGATCTCTGATTGATTTTACAGTCCAGGGAAGTTGTAGTCTTCCAGCTCAATGGGATCACTTTCAAGAGCAGTGCTGACTTAAATACATTTTTCATTTGGTGGTAAGGGATGAAACAACACCAGGATGAAAATGTTTTAATTAGAGGAAATGGATCCTGGCTGGCTTAATAGTAAATATTTACTGCTTCAAGCATTTTACCATAAGAGATTGGGGCTTATTCTACCCGCATCACAACAATTGTCCTAGTTTCAAGGCTTAAATCTGCAGAAGCATGGGCTCGCAGTTAAAGTGCAAATTTGGGTTATTAGTGTTGTTAAATCCACATTGCAACGCCTTTTCTTGTTTACAAGACTAACTGAGTGTTCCAGAGGAAACCACACAGGGCTGAAGCAGGTGACTGGATGCATGTACGTACACCCTCAGCTTCTCCTGAAGAATGGAAGATGAGTGGGGTACCTAGTCCTCTCCTGCTGGTAGCTGGCAGCGTTGGCACTGGCTATTCTGGCAGTACCGATCTGTCAGTGCATGGGTATGCCCCACTGGTGCAATATCTCATCTCTACATTGTTTTGGAAGGTAAAAAACCAGACATTTATGTTTTCCATCTTGCTGTTCTGCTCTGTTGTTAGCTTTCACCAGGCTGCTTTGACAGCTGCTTTCCTCCAAGTTTTGCTTCCGATGCAAACTTCCTCAGTTGCTGTCAGCCCTGACCTGAACTGTGGCTGGATTCTGGATCACAGGACACAGGAAATTTATTCCTGTAAAAAAGGGGTAAGTCAGCCTGGAGTGTGCCAGACTGGCAGCAGGATGGAACTAAGAGACATAAGTTTCCACATCTGCGTCTGTATAGATCTGTTCTTCTGTTCTCCCACCTTTTTAATTTTTTCCTTTTAAGAGAAGCCACAGACATCAAGAATCTCTGGAAATCAAACTGCCTACCTCAGTAGGGGTTTAGAAGTGATCCACAGCCCTGACGTTCACTTTTCCCCTTGTTTTCCTGGAGAGCCTTTAATGGCACATTTGGTTTGTGCTGATCCTGTTCTCCAATCTGCAGTGAAACAGATGCTTTGCGGCTGAAGAGCAAACATGCTCAGCCTGGGTGCTGTGCATGTGCACACACAAGCATGGATCAGATGTGACTTGCTGAAACAGTATTTGTGTTCAGGGTCAAATGTGCAGATGTTTTATTGACACTAAGAATACATATAGACTTATACAAAGGACATGTGCTATTAATTAGATTTAAAATTAAATTTTCAGGAAAAAATATAGTAAAAACTATGTAAGAATATAGTTTTGCTTTTTGTCTTGTTGTAAAAGTTAAGGCAAATGTGTCTTTTGTGCAATCCTGCCTATGTCCTGCATGTGCATTGCCCAGATAGCTGCTCCAGAACAGGTCTTATCTTAGAAAAAGCAAATCAGACCCTGCCAGAACGACCAAATTATTGTAAGAAATAGAATTTCAAATGGGTTTTGGTTTACCTGCTTCTTCCTAAACAAAACAAAAATCCTTATTGTAAGGTATATGTCAATGCTGAATAACTCTGAAGAATGAGTTTGTGCAGGAGTGACTTGAAGTTTGCAGCCAGCATAATACAGATCTGCCTTATTATTGCAATGGCTTTAGCTTATCTGTTATTAAAAGTCTCAATTATTTTGGCTTCAGTAATTTGAAACATGGTTGCAGCCACATAGAAGTTGAAATTGTGTTATCCAGGAGGCACAACTTTTAAGTTCATAAACTTTAGAAAGTTTGAAATAGGAGAGGTGAAGTTAACTTGAGTGGTAAAACTAAATAGAGCACTGATTTTCGATTTCAACTTCACAAGTAGTTCAGTCCAATTTATTTGAACTCTTGTGAATCAGCAGAGGAGGTTATTAGATTGACACCAAATGTGATCTTTTATAAGTGATAGTCATAGAATCACAGAATGGTTTGGGTTGGAAGGGGCCTTAAAGATCAACCAGTTCCAACTCCCCTGCCATGGGCAGGGACACCTTCCACTAGAGCAGGCTGCTCAAAACCCCATCCAACCTGGCCGTGAACACTTCTAGGGATGGGGCATCCCCAACCTCCCTGGGTAACCTGTTCCAGTGCCTCACCACCCTCACAGCAAAGAAAAGGCCATTCCTCCTTGTCCTGTCATTACATACCCTGGTCAAAAGTCCCTCCCCAGCCTTCTTGTAGGCCCCCTTTAGTACTCCAGGTCTCAGGAGGGCAGAGTAGAGGGGGAGAATCACCTCCCACATAACTAAACCTTTAAAACTGTAGGGACTGTCATACCGCCTAAGACCTGAGCTCTGGGTAGCTCAATATATTGGATGCCAGTTAGCTGCTTCATGTCAGCTGCTCTATGGTGGAATAGCCCCCAGCAGCTCTTGTCCTGATGTCTGGCAGTTTGGTTCCTTCTTGGTTACAGTCCCTTCCATGCTGTTGGGTTTTGGAGCTTTAGTTGTGGTTACAGCTGATTTTCCTCATAGCAGTGCACGGCGTTATGGGTGGTCCAGTGCTTTCTGAGCCAGGAGAGCTGCCCTGCTGTAAGGCCTGTGTCTGCTCAGATTCAAAGCTGCCCTCTGCAGAGGGTGGTGGGAGGGTGATCAGCATGGTCAGGGAGCAAGGTTCATCCTGTGACAAGCAGAGAGGCTGGCCAGCCCATCAAACCTGACTGCCTTGACTTCTGTATTTAATGCTGAGGGCTGATGATGTAACAGTAGAAGTGGATGTTTCTTGTGGAAGCTGCCTCCAGAGAGGGATGTGGGACTGCAAGTCAGGCTCTATGCAAAGAGACTCCTCAGGACACATTGGAGCTGACCAGGAAGAGAAACAGGAGGTGAGAAAACACTGCACAGAGGTGAGATTTGAACCAATACAAGGATGGGAAGAATTCTTGGGGGAAGTGGTTTTAGACACTCTAGATCAAGGGATCTACACTGAAACTCAAAAGGGTACATAAGCCTCAATTCCCCTTACTAACTCCTAGAGAAAGTGGTTACTAGAACTTTGAGAGCATATTATGCAGCTCCATCATGACAGGAAAGATTCTTAGAGATCCATCTGGAGAACTGTAGGTAGAAACAAACTTCCTGATGGAAGTAGCATGGCAAACAGTAGCACGGCAGGGAAAACTAAGACAGGCTTGAGTAGCTATCCCTGACTACATACAAAAGGGTGTGGAATTGTGGACACAGACTGTGGGCAGCACTGACTGTTCCTTCTGTTCTGGTGTGCTGCTGGCCTGGGTCTTGCTGGAGTTCTACGCTTTTCCCGTCACTGATTGACTCTGGGATTGTGGGTTTGCAGAACAGATGGCAGGACAGACATAGTTTGGGGGCTTGTCCTGCATCAGTATTCCTCAACACCCCAGCACCTGGGATCTGAACCTTTTGTCTAATGCTCCACTTAGAATCCTTGGCCTCTGTGGGGAAGTGGGAGAAGTACAGCACTGCCCAAGTCTGATTTCCATAGCTGTGAATATAAAACAGAACCTGCATGGTTATTGACTCCTTGGTTGTTGCAAAGTGTTTTTGAAAGCACTGGAGTTGTAGCAGTTACACCTTCTTCTTCAAGTTGCCTTTTTCTTTTTTTCTTTGTTGAAGTTAGTTGCTACTGCACTTCAACCCATATCACAGTGAATGAAATTAAATATAAGTAGCATCTATGGGTTTGCTGCTCTTTTGACTGTACATTCAGCAACGATGACAAAATTTTGTCAGTTCCGAAGACTTCAGCACTTAAGTTGTCATTTACAGCTCACAGCTGAAATTCATGGCCCTGGGCAGTCCTGGCATCAACAGCCTCCCTTGAATAACTGCTGTTACTCAGTTGTTAAGACTCACACTGTATTTGGTGATGTCTCTGAGGCACAGCAAAGCTGATTATATAATTTACCACATCCTTATGTCCTGGATATAAGGATAAACCTCATCCCCGTGAAGACAGCCAGATATGGGAACAGGTTGCTCAGAGATTGTAGTCTCTATCCTTGGTGGGTTTCTTCAGACTGGATAAAACACTGAGTAACATGGTCTGACTTCAGAGCTGTCCCTGCTTCAGACAGGTTTTTGGACTGGAGATTTCTTGAGAGATACTTCTGACCTGCATTATCCTGTGACCCCACAAAGCTGGCACATTCACTTGCAGCAAAATATTCCCTTTTAATGCAGTGCATGGAATTCACCCAGTGTTTCCATAAATCTCAGGAATAAGGAATCCAGGCTATGTGAATGTAGTCCTTAGCAAGGATGTCATTTCGAGGCTTTTTCTGCCATTCATTTTCCCTGATTCACCTTGAATACTACTCTCATTTAGGGTCCTATGGTTGAAAAGACCATTCTCCTCAGTTTTTTCTATGTCTAGATTCTGGTATTTCTCACTGAAATCTGTGAGGCTTCAAAAGCAGTAACATCCTTCCCCCAGGCACCGATTACTCATCTACAACGAGGAAGACATCCACTGTGCAGCTGATACTGCTCAGGCAGACACATGCACTTTCTTCTCCAGCAGTAGAAAAGACAGACAAAAAGGACAGAGAGGATGGTAGATGTCATCTTTGTGGTTTGGGCATTCTTACTTTCCTCTATGGCTCACATTTGGATCATTTGGATCATACCTTTGGACTCAAGAGGAAACAAACCAGTGCAATGTTCATGTGTGCCCAAGGGCAAGGGTTATTCCTAAGAGGCCAGGAAAAAAGACCTTTCCTGGATTTGAAGGACCCCAACCCCCTGTGCTCTTAGGATTGTGTTCATAGATGGAGGTCTTGTCTCATTAAAACACAGTGCCTTGGGACTTGACAAGAGCTGACAACACCTTCTCTATCAGGAAGCAGTTTCCTGTGAACCAGTGATTTCTCAGAAATTGTTCTAAGCCGGTGCCTGTGTGGGTGTTTCTGATCACTGTGCCTGCACAACAAAACCTCTCCAATTTTGGTTGTTCAAGATAAAAATTGAATGTGAGGTCAAGTTTCTGTTTGGTACATAATTAAATTCACATCCTTTGCTTCAGATAAGCCATGAGCCTGAGACCACCTCTCAAATGTATTTGTGTGCCCTGTACATCTCTGCTCTGTAGCATATACCCTCCTATTCTTCTTTTGGCAAGGACATTAGGAAATTCAGAAGAAAGCCCACATATATGATCTTAACGGGGCATGGCCAGCCCAGGCAGTTCAGCTGTCCAGATCTCCTGAAGGTCTCACTTTAATCTCCAACAGCATGGCCAAGTTGTTCAGGTTTTCTGAATGAGAGCATCTCTGAACTCCACCTGGAATATTGATTGGCTAGGTTCCACAAGGATGGCTTCTTTGGAGTAAAACCATACTCTCCCAAGGTTTAAGTTAGATAAGGTCAATTATTAAGAAAAAAAAAAAGGAGGGGGGTATGTGTGGAGTTTTCTATAGTGGCAGAACACTGTGGTATTTCTTAGAAGAGTCAGACATTTGTAACAGATGCACGTACACTCTCAGAGCAGAGCGTATAGGGCCAACACATCTCCAAGAGCCAACTGAGGAACTAACCATCCTTTCCCAGTTAAATATCAAAAATCAGGAATGATGGATGGTTTAATCAGGCCCCTTTGCATAATTTACTCTGGGTTAGACCATTCACATTTTTCCCCAAATGTGTCTCGGCACAAGGGCTTTTCTTGATCCTTAATTCTCCTTCTCTTATCTGAAATGCCATTATTCTCTGTTGCTGTCTGTGGGAGGCGTGACCAGAGCCTCACATGGCAGTGCAGGCAGGAGCACTGCTGCCTGCTCTGAACCACCACAGTCCTCTCCCTTGTCTCCATCCCTGCCTTTCAGAAACTAGAAGAGCTTGTTTGGTTTTTTAACAAAACTGCTGAACTGTCTCCTGTAATATCCTGTTATTCTATCCGGCTGCAGTGTACTGCTTTTGATTTTTGCTTGGCTGGTGTGCTAGCATACCCCTTTTGCATGTATATGTACTGCACTGGCGTGCCAAGAGGCGAGCAGAGATGTGTCTATCCTGCTACGTGTTTGGCAAAAACAAACCAATCCTTTTATCACCAAACGAGATGTCATTACAGCCACCCTCTGGCCTCTCCCTCAGCAAAATGAGGCTATAAAAAAAGGCAGCTCTCCAGCCCATCCTATTAGGGTTAATGAGGAAAACTCAGTGAAAGTCAGCGGTGCAGGAGCCTTTCCGCTCCTGAGCTGGCGGCAGCCGAGCAGGGCTGCTGCGGTGAGTCAGCAGCGGGGACGAGCCGCGCCGCCGGCAGCGAGCGCTCCGCGGCTTGGCACCGCACCGGCTGCGCTGTGTCACCGCTCGGCAGGGATTCACACCTCGCCCAGGCTGGGGACTTCCTTGCGCGGTTATCCTTGCACCTCCCTCAAGTGCGAAGTGGAGGGAGGGCGCTTACAAACTCCGTCTTTGAGTGTGGGGACTCAGGATCTGTGCCAGCAGCTCGTGCCGGCTTTGAGCCTCCGTTTTCCTGTGTCGTGGGGCTCTGACAGGGCAGATGAGTGCTTCCCATTAGATACTCACAGGCACCAAAAATAGACGCTCCATTACTGCAGCATGCTAGCTGACAGTAATGATAGGGCTCTGCTTACTAGTTCGGTTACGTACTGGCAATCTGGCCTCTTTGCATGCTTTATTTATCAGGTATTAATTGCAACTTCCACTTATCACCCCCAGCCTAAATCACTGCATTGTCTGTTGCAGTGGTCAGACATTTACTTATTTTTGCTTTTATTATTAGTATGAGAAATCTCGATTACAGGCGAGCAGGCATGCATACACAAACACACAGTAGTAGGTCTGTGCTGATGTTCTTAAAGATACACATCTGCTGATACTAAAAATAGGTCCTTGTCAGCAGCTTGGTAATTTTAGGCTCAATGAGAACTCATCCCCATGGTAACTGTACAGTTGTTGAATCATTTATTATTTGAGCTTCAAAATCACAACAGTGCCGGCAATTTTCATCCTCTGAACATTTTTAAGGACCTTTTGCAGTGTTGCAATACTCCTTGCTCCACACCATCAATATTTATCAAGCAAACAGCTCCAGTCCTTGAACTGACTACCTGCTTCTCCTTGGACATAGCAGGGCTGGGATACTCGATAGCAGGATGACAGTTTAAATAGGTTTCACTTTTGTGATAACAGCAGCCCAACGATGTGGCTGTTTGGCCAGGGATGGTACACACGAAGCCCTGTAAACTCCCGATTGGCAAAATAAAACTTTAAAGTGTTGACCTAAGCCTCGGTCTTTGTCTTGAGAGCCAGAAAACAACGTATCTCAGGTCTCTGTGTTGCAATAGGTTTTGTAGATAAGAGGCTGGTAGTTTTTAACCCCTCAGACAGATGCTGTTGACCCCAAACCGGTGGGGGAACACACTGCCTGGCTTTGTGAAGATAAAAGCTGTTTGCACTTTCCCTCACTTACAGATAATGCTCATTAGCCATCTTGTGCTAAACCCAAGAGAAGTCAGACCACTAGGCTAGCAAAGAGTAAGGTGAAATGCAGGTTCCCTGAGACGAGGGGTTGCTCAGACTCTGCTGTCATGGAGTCTCCAGAGAGTGGGACCAGGGTAAGCTCTGCAGGGTGGGGTGGGGGGGGACAGAGTGAGCACTGTCAGCTTTGAAACAACAGAAATCAATCAGCAGCAGAAACACTTCCATAGCACACAAATTGCAGTGAAATGGGGTGCCAGACTGATTTCAGGATGGACTAAATCACAGACACCAGCTCTCTCACCATCTGCATGCGTGACTTTTGTTGTACTGTTGCTGGCCATTAGATTTACTGGAGTGCACAGTACAGAGAGAGCTGTTACGGTTTAGGTAGAAGAGGTTCAGTCCCTTTTAGTCTGTCAAACTGGGATCTGAAAGACTGACCCAGAAACACAGACGGTATTCCCAGGTGCCAGCAGTTGTAAAGTGATACAGTTAACAGAGCTGATTCTCCTGGGTTAAAACATTATAGCTATTATACACTGTCACAACTGATGCCATATTTTTAGATCAAATGCACTTTAATTGTCTGAGCTTTTAAGAAGCTCTTGGACAAGGTAATCTGCAAGGTGCTTTGAAATTGCCTTTCATCTTATTAGTTCAGTTGAGTTGAACACAACAAAATAAGAATGTGCAGGCGCCTTTTACAGCTGCTGTGCAGCTGCCTTCTACCTTAAGCAGCTTTCCATAAATCTCTCAGTACCCAAAGTGTGTTGTGCATCACCTGGGTGGGATTTGTCAGGTGATCCTGGTGTGCACTGCGGGGAGAGACAGCGTCTGCCATCAAGGAAAGCTCAGTTTCCTCTCCAGTGCAAGTGTATGATCACCACTGATGTCAGTTCAAGTCACCTACATGCCAAGAGACAATACAGTGGTTTTCTCAGGGACAGGAGCAGGAGAAAGTGGCCCATCCACAAACCAGCCCCCAGCTCTGAAGTTGTCTCCTGGACAAGCGGCAACTATTCTCTATTCTTTATTCTTTATTCTTTATTCTTTATTCTTTATTCTTTATCCTTGCATCCGGTTGCTAAGTTTGCTCATTTAATTAAGCCAGAAATGTCCATCCTTCCAGTTGGTTCAGCTGCTATACATTTATCCCAGAGCACATACAGAGACAGATTAGGAAGACACTAACCTTTTGTATTTCCACCTACCAGGCTCCATCTTCTTGGGCTGGGAAGTGCTCTCTCTGGCCACAGCCTCAGCTGGTGGAGGTGATGTCAGGTCTCACTGTGCCACAGACAGACATGTCAACAGCAGAATTACTTGCTTGTGGCATCAAAAAAGCTGGTTACAGCTCACAGGTTTTATAATGAGTTAGGAGGGGGAGAAAATCACCTGCACAATAGGCCAGAAGTGGAGTTTATTCTCAAACCCTCTGTGGCCAAGAGCTTGGTTTCAAGCAGTTTTTCCCACTTGCCATACAGTGCTGGGTGGGTGTTTTGATTCTGACCAGCAGCGTGCTGCCCATGAAGATGGGGTGGCTGTGCCAGAGGCTCTCAGCTTTTCCCAAACATTGTTTTCCTCCTTTTTCCTGAAAAAGGATTAAGATCTGAGTAACGACCTCAAATATGCTGTTACTGCCCTGAGGTGTACAGCTAAGCACAGCACCCAGTTTTACATTGTCACTATTTATTTTTTTTTTACCTTGTTATACCTTTTTGATCCTGCTTGGAGAGCAGAGGGGGAAGAACATCCACAGTGATGTTGTCTGATGCTCCAGTGGCGTTGCAGACGAAGGGCCCCCACGGCCCGTGAGCTCCCCGGGTCGTTGTAGCCTGGGGTACCTGCACAGCCACCACCCCAGGTACCTGCACAGTCAGAACCCTTCACCAGGCACCAGCGAAGGTGTTACTGATCCTGCAGAGCAGCTGCAGTTGGTGACCATGTATGGAAAGGGGACCCAGCCTGCCTGCGACTCGGAGATCAGGCTGGGTTTGAAACTTTGGGTGCAGTCTCCTTGAACATGGGCTGCTTTTTAACCTGAAGTCAGAAAGAAATAATGAACATGTCATGCCATTCCATACTATTTTTGTGGTTGCTGTCCAAAAAAGGATCAAGTATTAAAGCTCATGTTCTCAACTCTGCCTTACTAGTTTTTCCCATCTGGTTGTAACTGTATTTCAGGGGTGGCTCACAAGCAGTGGGGTGCTCTAGTAATGTCACTCTGTCACTTTGTGCTTACTTTGTGATAGCTTATAAGCGACATTTTTTTCCATGTAACATCCCTTCCCGCTTCACCTGAAGGCAGACGCGCATGGGCTGAAACTTTTTAATAAATGGGCTGCTTTGTTCTGTATTTGGCCTGAATCTTGCACTCCAAGTTACACATCAGTCTCCTAAAAATGCAGGTGAAGTGCTGCTGTGCCTTTTCATGTGGTGAGCACGTGCCAGATGCTGCTGCTGCCTGTGGAAAGCTGGTACTGCTGGGGAGCTGGCAGCATAGACACCTTCCTCTGTAACCTCATTCTAGCTTTGATGCAGGGGCTGAGACTGGAAGCTAAGCAAAGCCATGGGTGATCCTTTGTTTCCTGGCAGCCAGAGGAGCAGGTGGAGGGACACATGGACAGCAGGGACAGAGCCAGCAGCCTCTGGATTGCAGCAGCCCATGCAACTGCCCGTGTGCATGGATGGACACAGGACATGGGATATGGTGTTAGGGATCTCAGAGCAAGCACTCACAAAAGCCCATTCTGCTGCTGCTGCTTCTTTATACAATGATGGATAGATTCTCTCTGCAGGCACCAATGTGTAGTAGCTCTCTAAAAACCAAACCAGGCTTGCTGATTAATGTAGGTCATCTTTAATTTTCTCCACACTCATTTCTATACATTCCCATTTCATTCCTGTGTTATTATGGTAGGCTCTCACTGCTAAGTGCACTTAAATATGACTGCAGCCATGTGAGAGGACTCTCCTCCCTCCCGTTCTCCCTCTGTCGCTCCCCATCAAGGATCTGACTGCAGCAGAGGTCACACAGCCTCAGCTCCTGCCCAAACACCAGCAGCAATTCACAGCAGGGCCTCAGCACTTCCCCTCCAGGCTCCCTGAGTGTGGTGAGCCCAGGCCCATTCTTTTATCACCAGTCAGGCTCACAAATCAGCATGAGATTAGTTACTAATTGCTTGGGCAGACAAGGCTTGTAGCTTTTGAGGTCCAAGCCACTCCTGCATTTGATTTCTCTTACGTGGTGCAACAAGACTGGGTGGGATAAGCTTCTTCCCCCCATTGGCCCATCACAGGAAGTCTTCATTGAGTGTGGGATGATTTCATGTGCTAGTGCTATCATCAGGGTGAGAGCCTCCAGCTGGCCTGCCCTAAATTTCCCCTGGGTCCTTTCAGGCTGTTTCATTGCCTAGGATCCTGTGATGCTCTAGTGACAGACCTGTGTTGTTGATGGTTCTCCTTGATTCTGCAGTGCACATTCCTGGCTCAGCACAGGTGCTCCCTTGTGCGTGTGGCCACCACTGTTGATCCAACTCCAAACTGCGTTCAGTAATAGCCAGCTATAGAGTAGTTACAGATCTCTGTTGCTTCTCTATGCCCAAGGATGCCCTTGGCCCCTCAGAGCCATGCCCAGGACCCAAGGTGGTGTGTGGTGGCACGGGGCTGGGTGCAAGCATGGCTGGTGAGGAGGAAGAGGTCTTCAAATGGGATTGCTCTCATACTATGAAATCATGGCCCCAGGATATGAATAGAGGCACAGCTTGTAGGCAGAAGTGATATCTTTTATTAACTGAAGAGATAAAGTTGAAAAAAACCCCAGAGTTTGGGTATGAGATGGTATGATATTTCTGTGTTTCAGACAGTTTCTCATAGGCAGTGACAGCTAGTCAGGGTAGGGCTTACTGGAGTTCATGTGGGCTCCTTGCTCAGCTATAGCCATTCAATAAGTCATCGCCCCCGAGCCCAGCCAGGCTGATGTGTGCAGCCACATTTCTAACATGAGTAAATGAAGAAATGGGATTGGTATTTAATAACTTTTCTCAGTGCAGCCCCAGTGGTGTTTCAGCTGTTTTCCAGCTTGGTTCTGTAGGCAGTGCTTCAGCTGTTATGTCCTTTCAGCAGGGTGTGCTGCAACTCTGTCACTGCAGTGTCTCATTGCAGGAGCTCCCAGAGCAGACCAGAACGACATGCCCTGGAGAGATGCAGGTAGTACACCGAGGAACTGCCACACGACATGCAAGAGCCACAGGAGAACACTTTTTACGGCCACAGTCCATTTACACCATGAAAACAAATTTTTTTCCTTTAGTACAGCATGACCTTCCATCAGCTTCGCAAACCAAGCAGGGCAGAGGTGGCGAAGGTGGGTGAAAGCAAACTCATCTTGCTTACGCTGGCCCTGACTGCCCAGACTTGTTTGCCAAGTAGCTCATCTGTGACCTGTGGTGTGTTAAGGGTCACTTGGCTCCTTTCTGGGTGAGGATAGAAGAAAGCACAGTTGTCTGCATCTCCATTCATGTGATTAACAGTTCAACAACAACAAAACAAGGAGTTGGTGTGGCTCCACGAGCTGACCATGCCTGTCTGAGCACAGCTGAAATAACCAGTTGTTTTGAGGGGGTGGCAAGCCCAGCAAACATAGGCTCCTTCCCTGAGCACAGCACCAGAAAAGGACAGCATCTGGATGGGAGATGCTGGGGAGTGGACCATGCCTGCCCTTTGTCATCCTCGCTCCTGGGGTAGCACTTTGACATTCGCACGGGATGCTTGGTGCTTTGGGTCTCCTTTCATCCCCTTCTCTGCCCTCCAGCCCTTCTTCCCCAGTGAGGGACACAGCCCAAGGCTACCCTAATTCCCAGCTCCAGAGAGGCCAAGGAGGTGACTCTGGGTAAAGCAGAACAGGACAGAGGTGGGAGCATAGAAAAAGAGAAGAAAGAAAAACTTTCTCCATGTAACACAGTAAATTTAAATATAGTCTTTATGAAAGTATAATATATATTTTCACGTATTTTTTTCCAGATTAATTCCAGTTACCTCCATATTACAAATTCTTTACACATTCAAACACATGAGCAATAGATTCACATCTCAAGTTCAATCAATACTCTTAACCTCAAGAAAGTTACATTGTGGAACTGGACTTTCACCTTTACTGATGGAGTCTCAGGCTTTCCTGCTTAAATAAATAAAATTGCCTCTAGCTGAGAACCTGCCTAACTGAAATAATGGAGATATTAAGGGATAGCAAAGCTGTGAGATTCACCAACTAATTTCGCAAAAAGAAAACAGAACATACACATTTCCCCCTTTTGTAGGAAACATCTCATTTCTAGTTTATTTGTTTTCTAAAACACACACACACATTATAACAGGGAATAATATTCTGTTCAGCTTTAGGTTAAATGATATTTAACATTGTAATAAATTTAAACAGAGACATATTGAAAAGGAATATAAAGGATTATTTCTGAAAATATACAATCCAAAGATTCCTAGACATGAGAGAGCTTGTAAAAAAAAGCAAAATATGTATGATCTGAGTTGAGGGCTAAGATGTACAGCTAACTTTATAACATCAGACGTCAGGGTCCTAAGAAAAAAGCAGTATCATCATAAAGATGAACATCTGAAGAGGACATCTTGTCCACATCTGTGCCTGACAGTGGGACCAGTTATACCAGTGCCATCTCTGATGAGTGCTTGGCCAATCAGTCCCAAAAGATTACCAGGGTGGAGACTGTGCAGCCTTCCCAGGCAGTTCAGATCAGTATTTAACTGCTGCTGGTAGGAAAAGGTTTGTTCTGAACCCTGAATTCCATCCCTCTCTCCTGGTCCCATGCACAATGGGAAGAATTCATTCCTTCTCTCTTCATAGCCATGGTTTTTAATAGACTGTTTTCATACCTCTCCCCAACCTCCTTTCACCAAACTAAGCAATGCCCACACCTTCAGCAGACCTCTGGGAGCCATTTTCACATTCTCTCTGTTTGCTCTGCAGTTTTTGAGCAAATTGTCGACCATAAGTTTTTGCTGAAGTTTTACAGTTACACTTTAGAGAATACTTAGAAAAATACAAAGGCATCCCAAACAAGAAGCCCATTTGTGCAACCCAACATGAAGTTTGTTTTTGCAAAAGCATTTAATTATTTTTGCATTCAGTTTGTGATGCATATTTCCAAACCTTTTCTAGCCTACTGCTTTCCATCCACTCATTGTCTATCTCTATTTGCACACTTGGGATATTCCTGCACAGTTAATATGCAAAGATTCTATTTCCCCATCACTTCCCTAGTGGCTTATATAGGCTAATTTTCCTTACGCATAACTACTAATTTATAATTGTGCTACACAATATAAGGCAGAACCATCTTCTCAGAAGGAAAAGTCGGAAACACCACTTAAAAATATTTTGCATCAATTAATCATGTTCAATGTACTCATGTTTACAGCACAGTGATTTAAAAAAAAAAAAGGCCCTATCAAATACTTTAGACTGTAACAGTATGAAGTTTTCCAGGATAAAATGTAAATCTAGATTACTATGGCTGTAGTGAGTGGGGGAGGGTTGCACCCAGGACAGAGAAGAGCAAAAAATGAGGAGGAATAAAAGGGGGGGAAGGTTGAGTTTTTTAAATTAGATACTAGAAATGAGGTTATCGCTTGCCTTGTCTGGAAGACTCTTTCTACTTTGTCACCCCACCACACCCCCTTTTGTTCTTTCTGCCCTTGTACTTACTTTCAGGGATACCAAGGCACTGTTGTGGATTTGGGCTCATGGTAACTGAATACTCCTACAGCACCACCTACCTAAAGTGCTTGTATTCCTCAGTTCTGCAATATTTATTTTGAATGTGCCAAAGAACCTATCCAATTTGCAACTTTTAGCCTCACACACCTCTTTAATTCAGGGTTTCCTTCCCCCTTTCTTCAGTACAAATGAGGACTATAATTGGCATGGAAAGGTGTAGTGACCTACTCCTGAAACCAAGTCCCAGGGCAGGCAGGGAGACCCAAGGCTGCTAGAAGACATCAGTTATTTAAGAACATGTACATCATCTGATTTCTCTAGTAAGAGTGACAGTGGTGGTGCTGGGTTACTTGCTCTAGTCCAGAGAGACCAAGCTCAAACTACCAGCCCTGCCTGATCCTCCCTTAACGCAGACAAGGCACCGGGTCTTAACTACAGGTCACAATTACTTTTCTTGCATAGAAGACAGTCAAACAGCAAGAGGGGTGGGGAGAGCACAAAGTGGAAATAGAAAAGTAGTACCACAGGAGAGAAGTTAACTGCATTTCTCATTTTCTGAGTAAGCAGTGTGATCAAAGTTTGAAAATGCCTACTCTTGTAAGCCTTTTAAAATTTAAATACCTGAGTGCATAGGAAAAGCGTACAAGATAAGAATCAGAGACAAAGCATTTAACATCCCACACATTTTTACAAAAAAAAAGTTACAGCATTTTTTCCTCAGATAATCCATTTTACATTCCTAATTATTTCTGCACTGTGTAAAATATGCCTGCATATAAAGTTTACAGTGGCTTCTTTTGCCAAGATTAGACAAATATATACAACACAAAAGTTTTTTTATTAAAATGTCAAATGCAAAATTAGAGCTTGTAAAACACTTTAATTAAAAAGAACAATTTTAAACTGTGTGCAAAATTATGTAAAAAAGACTTTTTTCTATTTCAAAGAATGAAAGATCTGACTTTGTAGGTTCAGGTTGAACTACTTTCGTGTTAAGAGCAGCTTAATACTTTTTTTATCAAGCAGAAGCTCTCAAAGACTTGCATGATTTCAGCACCTGTGCTCTCAGTGAAGGGCTTAGTGGTCTGTGTGCACATGTCTGAAAATTGTGCATGAACTTTAAAACAGTAAGAGATCCATCTGGTCATTTCCAGAGTTCTGGTGGTTTTTCTCCTGAGCACAATTGCCTTGAGAAGCAGTAAAGCTGGAAACATAATCAAAATCTCCATCTAGGCTCGCTGTGTTTGTTCAAAACATCAGAAAGGGTGGAGGAATCTGCATGAAAGAGTTGTGCAGATCACTGAACACCATGATAAAAGCAAATAGTAATTTCTTGATTTCCTAAATATAAAATCTTTACAGAAGAACCAAAAACTTTAGTTTTCACCTCATACACACAAAATTTCAATGACATTTTCTATTAAAATTAAGAGTGCTTCACTAGGAGTATACCAGAATTTATTCATATTACATGAGTTTTTACCTTTGGAAGTGAAGTTTTACAATCAAGCCCAACATCACAACGCCATTAATATCTCTCAGGGTCTGCTTTGGCCACTTCTATCTTCCTGTCTCTGGGCCAACACAGGTAGTCACACCGCTAAGCTGTAAACTGGCTGAAACCAGACTGAAAGACAAACCTCATGAGCTTTCCCAGCTGGATCAGCTTCCTGACCTAGTCACTGTATGGTAGCACCATAGACGGATGGGAAGTGATGTAGCACAGTTTAGGCCAGGAGTCCACTATGCAGCTAACTATGGCTCAGACTGTCAGTGCAGGGATGGGATTTAGCTTTATCAATACAGCCAAAGGCCAGCATGCTAGCCAGTGAGCTGAGATGGTCACTTTCACATGTGCAAAAGTAGCACACTTGGAGCAGATGGCAGTGAGGTGATGCTGCAGGTAAAGATTTTGCCCAGAAGTAGATTATACCCTGGGCTAAGTTGTCTGCATTAAAAGCAGAAGAAAGTAGAAAAAGTGGACAGTTTTGCTGCTATTTTTCAGAAAGGAAGCTGAAAAAAGGAATAGAAGAAAGAAAAGGGCATACAAGAAGTCTTATCACTTCTTTGACTATGTATTTTTCAAAGACTAGAGATTACAGAAGCATTTTTTGCAAATATATTTCTATATCTTCCTCTGAGACTATGACATGATAAGTCACACAGTCCAGCCACCAATACACTGCTTTGCAGTTCAAGTTCATTTTCCTGCACAAGTGCTTTCTGGATGACTTCACCCTTTGACTATTCCTGTACAGAAGATCAAGTAAACCAAACCTGAAAGGCTGAAGTGACCTGAGCAGAAAGCTCACAAAAGCAAGGGAGTAGCTGCCGTTATACAAACTGTTTCATTGCTGCAATTTTATGTCAGAGTGAAGCTTAGACATTGGATTCTGTAGTTACCTAAGAAAGTGGCTCATTCTGTCTAACCAACACCTCATCCTAGTGCATTGCTAGGAGAGTAACATCCTCTCCACAATTTGCTCCACAGAAAATACTGACTCTGAGAAGCTTTCTGCAGGCTCTCAGTACTTGTATTAAAGCTTGAAGAAGCATGCATTTGAAGCCCTGCAAAACATGGAAATGTGCGAGCACCAGCCCTTAAGATGACTGGAGTAGTCAAAATCCTTTAAATCATAGCTTTAATAGGCTTTTATATATTGCAGTGTGACATTCTGGACATAGCAAAGAGCCACATTCCCAGGGCAGCAAATGACAAATTATGTTGAGTATGATGGTTATCTGAATCAAACACTATGATACCCCCAAACCCCATCTCCTGGGGTTTATTATCCTTACCTTCTCTAAGGAAGTCTAACTGCTGGGGCCTTTAAATGCAAATCCATTCTTTGGACACTGTCCTGGCCGCATCATTTGTGTGTACAAGTCCATCCTCTGCTGCATACTACAAACACAAGTTAAGATAGAAGCAATCAGAAGCCAAACTAGTGCAGAAGCAAGCCAGCAGCTGGCTATGCAATCTTAAACCTGTCTTAAAGTGCTGGGCAAATATCAAAGCTCAGGCTGTGTAATTAGACATTCATAATGCTCCCATCACTGTGCATTAAGAGCAATTCAACAACAGAAGCTACACTGGGGTAATCAGCTTTCCCTAACAGCACAACACATGGGTACACACGAGATCTTGTTGAAGACCACGGTCTCCAGACTCTGGCAGCCCCAACTGACTGATCTCAAGAGTGTCCCTGGAGACAAACACCTCCTGCACAGCCACACCCTCCTGAAGTCTCTAAAGGAAAAGTTAACCTTAGAGTTAACTAATTCACTACTAGATAGATTTGCATAGTATTAAGAACCCTAAAGTTGTCCTAACACTGAAGGACATCACTGGCTTCTCCTACTTACTATATAATCTTATGAAAAAAAATATTAAGAACTCATACTTCTTGCTCAAAGCTACCTTAATTTTGCTTTATCTCCTGAGCATGGCATCAAGCACCTACCCATTTCCAACACTAATTCAATGCTATTTCTTAGACCTGGGATAACCTCTCCAAACTGCACTAGAGAGGTAGCTCCCAGACCATGCCAACTTCTGTTCTCCCAGATCAAGAAAATACTGTGAGAAAAATTCTACTGGGCTCTATCAGCCTTCCCTTTGTGTCCTTACATCGGTGTTTCAGTCCTTAGCTAAACTGGTATTCATGAAGACCAGGCTTAGCCCAAAGGCAACTGTCCCAAGATGCCTTGTGGAAGAGTCCTCCGTCCACATGAGTCCTACAGTGTTAGACTATATTCCATCTCTCTAAATTAAAGCTCATCTTGAGTGCTTCTGTAGCTTCCAAGTCCAGTATGCGCATTTGCTCCCAAGCCTATGTTCTCACCAGTTTCCAGTCTTACCCTTATTGAGTTCCCGCTATTTGCAAAGCCCTGAGAGATCTTTATGCAGCACAGTATGGAGTGGGATAGTTCCATCACAGCAGATAACAAGCAAATCCAGCAGACAAGCCATTCCTGGACACAATATATAGATGTTTATAGCCTCCCTTCAGAGACCCCTCCTCAATGTGCTTCAGGAGGTAAATGAAATTGACTGAGGATTAACACTGCTGCAACTACAGTGAACAGCTGTCCATGCCTAGAAAGAGAGCTGCTTTTCCTTTTTCCATAGGAACTGCTTGTAATGCTTGTTTATCCCCTCAACTGCATTCCTGGGCACCACCTTCCCTGGTAGCTCCACTAGATACCACAGACAGCCTGGTGCCAAGGACAACACTTGTGATAATTTTTGTCAGTTTTGAGCCTACTGTTAGAAAAACAGCTGTAGGTAGGTAAGACTTTATGCTGTAGAGTTGCATCTTCATACAAACTTATCACAACACTTCCACTAATCGTTTCCTGCATGCCTTTTCTGTTATATTAATAATCATACTAATCCCTAAAAAACTACTACCACAGTCAATACACCTTTGTACTAACTCAGATTCTCAAATGTGAAGTCCAGGGATCATCTTATGACACTAATGAAGCTGAAAATAAGTCTTCCCCCACCAGTGCACTATTCAGCTTTAGAACTTACAGCCATCACATTCACATGCTGTCTCCAACCTTTTTTTTTTAAAATGTAGCTATAGAATACAGATATGAATCCATGGCAGATATGCCCATCCACAGTTTGGATGCCAACTCCAGGTCAGTATCTGCCAAATACATCTTGGGATGGAACTCTCCACAGCTGCCAGCAAGGCAGAATTTGCTTCCATTTACTTACGTTTCATGGACTGTTTAGACACAGCATCTTTTGTGGTCAGTGGCAACTGCCAGATATTAAATGTTAATGGCACAAAGGGAAAGGCTTCTCTTGCTTTAAAGCAATATTAATATCACAATAATCTAACTTATTCAGGAGTAATAAAGAAAAATATTTTCCTGTCACTTTGTTTACTATAAGCCTTCTGTTTTTAACCTTGGAGTCAGATATTTTCTCACACAGTTTTATGTAAATAGAGCCGATGTTTACTTAACGGTATTTTCTGTTTTTCATTCCTTTTGTGATATGACCACTTGGATGGGCACCTTTCTTCTCCAGTGAAGATGGAGAAGGAAGTGACATGCTCTCCAATCCCTTGTAGTATTGGAATGTGTATAAGAATAATGTAGTGTCAATAAACCAACGTCATTTGCTCCTTTCTGCTGAACCTGGCAGGTGTCAGAGCCTCTTTATTGTGTCTCCACGGACACATTTTCTTATGCCCAAAATATTCAATCTGTAGATGCTAGAAGCTTTGATATTCTTTTTCAGATCTTTCATAGCCTTACTCAAAGGCTAAGAGTGCTACCTGCTCCGACTCCCTAAGAGAAGATAACGTATGGACTGTTCCCAGACAACTCTATGGTTGCCCAGTCTGAGGGGTGACAACCTCCTACAGGAGGAGTAGCAAGTGACTCAGAGCGGTCATGTCTCCAGATGGAAAAGAAGTCAACAGAAAACACATGAAAACGTAGTGAAAAAGTGTCCAGGCAGGCATACAAGACAAGTATTCCAGCCTACACTCTCAAATCAAACAAACCTCAGAAACAGAAGGCTTGCATGTTTTACATCAGATCAGACAGAATTTCTACAGTTGTTCTTAATAGGTGTGTGTCAGTATATAATGGATGCAGTGCAAGAGCTTAAACTCTTTTTATATCCACCTAGTTATTGAAATCAAATACGATATGAAGCATTTCTCAATGCAAACCTTTTTTCCTTATGAATTGATCCTTCTTCTTAGATCTAATCAACAGGCAGATTGGATTTTTTCCAATCGGTAGTTGAGATTGTTGTGTTCTCCAAAGAATCTCAAAATAAAACACAATTAAGTTTCAGAAATCAGTTTTGGATGCAAGAACAAGTTTCCACATGTTCTAAAGGTTGAAGATACCAATATCCAGAAGGAAGTTGTGGTTTATATTACAAGTGGGTGTGAGTTGGGAGCAGTCAGCATACATAACCAAGCAGGTTTTCAGATCTCTGCCAAGTATCCTGCAGGTCAGTCAAGAGAACCACAAACATACCCAGCACTATTTGCACATAGGAACAAATATGTGCATACACACCATCTAGAGGTTTCAGTTCTCTCTCTGCAGATTTTCTATGCCTATTTTTCCTACGACTTTTTAAAATCTGTAGTCCTGAAAGTTTTTTGTTTATGAAGTATTAGCTATTTTCTGCTTTGTGACAACAGATACAGACAATTTCCTTTGATCAAGCTACTGATTAACAGCTTCTACTAATTTCAGGACTGTAAGACAGGTCCTGATTGCAGGTTAGTCTTACTTCATATCCCTTACCCTAATACTCAGAAGAGCACTAGTAGTGAAAGAAAACATGTCAGACTCATTCACCAGTGTTTCAAGATTACATTATTGCCTCTCTGTGCTAGGTCTAGGAAGCTCAGAAGACCCAGACCATCTCTGCAGCACCCCAAAGTCAGAACCTCTGACTGAAGCCAGCAGGAGGAACAGGAAAAGTAAAGGGTGCATATTACCAAGTAGCCTTCAGAAAAACTAAAAAAAACCCTTGACAGATGAGCCCAGACTTCCATGAACAGCAGATCTTTTCAGAAACTGGTAGGGATTTTCAAGTACTCCTTGGGCTGGTACAGGACATGACTATAATGCGCATGTATACACAAGCTTGCAGCATAATGCCTACAATGTTTACTGCTGGAAAGCAACTCATGAGAAAATGCAGCTTCAATATAAAGCTTTTTTAGAAGTGGTTCATACAAAAGTTAATAGTAAATTTCGTGCTATAACCACCAAAGTTGGAAGTTTTGATGTGGTACTTAGTTTTTGTGAAAAAACAAGACATGTTACTAGCAAAAGTATTTATGTAGCCAGAATTGTTTTCCTGTTCCAAGACTGGAATGTTTACCCACATTTAAAGAAAGAAAAGCTGTATAACTTGACAAATAGCAGAAGTAGGAGCACTAAACCATCAGGTCACCTGTTAGTCAAACAGGAACATTCAGATCTCTATGACTATTAAATCATGGAGGAATATCACAGACAGTGTTCTCAACAAGAAGGGTTTTTTTTTTAATTTAAAAAAAAAGTTTTCGGCTATAAGTCTTATTCAAAGATCAACTCATCTCTATCCCTGGAAACACCAAAAGCTCCTTCAGTACAGATGCCTTCCCCACATTTAACCAGATAACCTGCTGCCTACTCTGTCTGCCTACTGAAATCAACCTCCCAACTGTATAAGGTCACGGTAGCATGACAACAGTACGCAGGGGGAGTGGATCCAGAAACACTTTCTGCCACAGAACACTGCAATAATCTGCCCTGGGTAGTGCTGGGACTTTCAACACACCCCTGCAGAAGGCTGCTTCTGAGTAAAGTGAAGCATCCAGCAACGTATCTCAATGCCCTGAATAACCTGAGATGATTGCAAATGTTTAAAAAAACCACCTGCATGGATGACACACATGCCTTCAGGCACAACAGGCAGATTTTTTCTCCCACCACTGAACTGTGTTGTAAATAGGCAAAAGGAAGAACTATATTCAAACTGATCTCTGCAGCAAGCTTGCACAATGTTGTAGTAACAATTAATCCCTCATACAAATCCTAATGTTTTACTAGTCAGCAGAGGAACAGTCAGAAGATGACAGTAAGAGCTGCTACCTGAAAATTAAGTCATTGAGTTTATTAAGGAAATGAAAGGAAGAAGTCTCCACCAGCCTCCACGGCAGCATTTTGTATGGTGGGCTGAGTAAAACTTGAACACTGCTACCATCAACATTTTAACAGGCTTACCAGCTTTGAAGAAAGGTGGGGTTTGTTTCGTTTGGTTTTTTCATTTAAATAATTTTACTATCCTGGTATCCAGATACCTGTTATCAGAGCATTATCATTCTGCTGGTTTTCAGACACCATGGCAGTTTTACTAATTAAAACCTACAAATGAAGGGATAATGACAGCCCATAGAGGCATGCAACAATTAGTCTTTCCTGCTAATACACTCCTCCTCCAATGAAATATAATAGTAGTTAAAGACATCCCTGCTGTTCTAATCCTTGGCAAGCTACATTTATTTACAAAAGTGATTCATTAAGTGTCCCCCCAAACAATCACTCTGGTGAGAAGTTTGTGACATTAACTAAAGAGTTGAGGTTATTTTAACAAATTCACAATGGACAGCAGCTTGATAGAGCAAGGACAGGTAATGAAGAGTCCCAGATTCTGACACTTGATTTAAAACATTTGAACTCCATTTGCTGGACAGCAACTAAAAGCCACCAGTAGGCTTTTATATCTAGTGAGCCCATCACTGCAGATGTGATTTCATGCAATCCAAGCCAACATACTTACTACAAAAATAATAATAAAAATAAAATTACAAGAGTTTAAAAGCTGTGGTCCAGAGTGTTGATATGATGATGTGAGTACAACTAAAAGAGGTTTTGTTTCTGGTTGCTGCTGTTCTCCATCTGTGACAGAGTTCCCAGGCTAAATACACATATGGTTGTTTCCTAACCCAGTTCTGTCAAGTGATGCTGGTTAGCCAGACACAGAGATATGTAAACAAAGCTGCTGGCAGCAACTCTGAACAGTATCACTCCTAAACCAGCCCACTTGTTCTTAAGTTTGCCAGTTTTAAACTCCCTGTAACATAATCAGGCTTCAGTAAAGATCTGAGCAACAATCAAGGTTAGAAAAAAGTCTCACTTGTTCTCTGTGATGAATCAGATTCCCCATAATGACCATCATGTAAAACAAGTGACCTTTTTCTGACCTTAATTATTGCTCAGATTGGTCATTTTACTTTTATACACACATACTTCTGCATGTATGCATACATAAATATGAATGCTATAGGTATGGTGCAAATGTACATACAAGTTGATTAGTGTATAGTGAGAAAACCCATACTAATCTATAGCAGGAAGAGACATAAGTAGACAGATGAGAACACTAAGACATTATCCTGTATATCCTTGTGCAGCACATGTCAGAGTCATACCTTTATCCCATAAAAAGACCTTTTAACTCAAACCAGTGGAGAGAACTGTACACACTGGCACAACAGGGATATCATCCCAAGCTAGCCACTATTAGACAAACACATTGGATCAGACCCACGCTCTCAAGCAGTACCTGTAGCTCTCAGGACAAGTCCAGCAAAGGTACGAACAAACAAGTTTACCTACCCACCTTGGTTCAACAGCACAAGAATTTACCACAGGACACAGAACACAAGAACGCTCTGCTAGTTATTTTGAGTTCAAAGGCTTCCTGAGCCAGGTGTGGTTTCTGTGTATTCACTAATTCACAATGAATTTCCTGCCATCGGATTTTTCCAGTTTGTTTGAACCCACACCAGTTTTCAGTTTCCATATCATGTTTTGGCTATGGGTCCTACAATTAAGAAGCTCCTTTTTCCACTATACTATTTAAAATATTTTTTTTAAAAGGTAAAAAATATAAATGTATTACCACATGTATGGATTTTGACAGATACTTCTGAGGCTTTAAAGGCACTGCTAAAATGTGATAAAAACGGCATTAGAACTCAAATACAGTAAGATTCAACTTTGTTTTAAAACTTTACCCTATAGCAATAGCTTTCAAGTTTGTATATGGTAAAAGTTTCTATAGGATGTGTTAGCAATTGCCAAGTAGTGCAGTTATTATTTCCAATGTACATACAGCACCTAGTACACCTAGGATTAGATAAAGGAAAACTCCTCCCTCCCATGAATCCTATTGTTCTTTCTTAAAAGCCTGAGACCAGACAGAGAGCAAGACCACTGATTTGCTGTCAGAACATGTTTCCAGATATAATTACAAGCTGAACAGAGATATCAAAGACTGACAGATCCCGAATAACTTGCTCTCCCTCCTCTTCATTAGGAGTTCACTAAAGCTATTTTAATAGCTTAGAAGGCATCCATTTCTTTACACCATTGGTTTCATCACCAAAGCTGTAAGAGCATTAAGACAAGTCAGAGTTTCAGGTTTGCGATAAATACTGAAGACCAAAACAATGTCTCCCTCCCTTCCACCATCTAAGTTGATTATGATGTGGAAAACAGAGTCGGACTATTATAATGCAACTTGACCTTGCAAAACACAAGTGGTAGAAGCTTTTGGCAGCAGCTCAAAGAAACTTTCCTTATTTCCATAAATATTTACTAGTCAGATTTATGAACCATTGTCTGATCATTACCTACCAGCTTTATACTGCTTTTCCATGGACATGCTTTTAAATGCAACACTTAGTACAGAGGATACCCCATTCTTTCCTGCTGCACATACTTAATTTTTGAATTAAACTTCAGAACCAGAAGTCTAATACATTTAAGAGAGTTCTGATTGCTACTTGAAATGGACCCAATTATTTTTTGCATCCTGGATGACAAAGCACAGGAACTTGCCTGAAAAGCAGTAAGAATTTTCTAGGAAAAAAAAAAAGCCCAAAATGTCAGCTACAAAGAATTACTGCATCTATGGGAGTATATACAAATTGTCTCTGGATTAAACACTTCCTCTGGATGGAAAAGCAATGCCTAAACACCGAATCTCACAACAAAGAAAGAAGCCAACATGACTCCAGTAATTTTTCCTTATTTTTTTAAAAAGGGCAGTATTTGTAATTGGCAGAGAAGCTATGTAATAATAATGATTTCCTAAGAACAGTGAACAACTGCCAGTTAGATAAGAATATAAAAAGGATATTTTGGGACTTGGTATTGATCAATCTGTGACCAACACACATGCTCACAGCTCAAGCAGCTAGTGATGGGACTCATACGGAATCTCATTCAGTGAGAAATCTCTAGGGCCTGACACTTAGCCTGCAGTGGCCAGTCTACTCTTATTTTAAGAAGTAAAACATGTCAGTCACTACAGATTACTACTGCTACTATGTTTTCATGAAATATAGAACTGTTATTGAGAAACTTGTTTTATATTGCCAGTGCAAGTTTGGAATTTTATTTTTCTTAATCTTACATTAACAAGGGTGAGTTTGGTAATATTATCATAACCATAAAACAGATTTTGAAGGCATTATAGAAAGTAACTCACAAGTGAAGGAAACATTTTAATAAAAAACCACAACAGGCAGTTCACAGACATATAGGAAAAGTAATAAGAAAACCTTTGTTATCTTACAGGTATTGAAGAGTTCATATTGCTTAACAACTTCCTAAGTTGCTATTTGGTCCCTGCTGCAGAGTGAAAAATTTGAGTTATTTAGCAGATTTCCTAACAGATGAGAAATGGTTCATGACTAAAAGGGAACATCGTTCTTTCCAAAGCCTCCTGACTGCAGAGGGCAACAGGTATCCAGAGATTTTGTTCTGTAGAAGACAGCTAATGTATCCAGAAGAACCAAAAGCCCTTCATGAGAGGTGTTTATGAGGACAGGAAGAATATATGCCTCTATATGCTATACATATGCATTCAATACAATACTTATTTATACAAGTAAACAGTTTTCACCATAAAGGTCAAAAGTTACTTTGTTACAAAAAACAAAGAGGCAGTATTTCAGAAGCTGTTAAGGCAGACCCCAGTTCATCCATTCTAAAGAGGGGCCAAGGGCTTCTTTATGGACATGGGAAGGAATACTGTACACATCAATTCCCACTGAGGGCATAACAAAGCAAACTAATAAGTTTAAGAGGAATGTTAAGTGGAACAAAAATAATAAAAGATATTCCACTTAAATGTGTGTCATAGGTTAAAAAAAGAAAAAAAAAACCCAAAAAACCCAAACACACTAACAAACCCTCCTACCCCCCAAACATTGCTACCTGCAATACTCCAAAACTGGGGAAATCCCTAGTTATCCTGAAATTGTTTCCCTGAACAAGATACCGAACAAGATGTTCATGGTATCACAAGTCCTTAGCAGAGCAGACAATGTTCTTGTGTGAGCTTTGTGCATTTGCTGGAGACAAAAAGAAAGAAAAAAAACCAACTTCTTTGTTGCTGCTTGGGTTCTCCTCTGCTTTACCTGGGGTAATATGCTGTGTAGTTCATGAAGAGCTGGGCCCCAGCAGGGTAGTAGGCTGTGGACGGCTGAAGCGTTCGTGGGTTCAGAAGCATGGATGGCTGATAGAGAGCAGCTTCTGTTGGCACAACTGCAGCAGGAGCCGGAAAGGAGTAGGCAGGGGGTGAAAGGCCTACAGGGAGCAAGTGGAAAATAGATTAGGACCTCTGAAATTCCAGAGCTAATGAAGACCATACATACAGGACTCTGCAGTATGTCAAGAACCTTCACAAGGTTCTTATCCTTGTTCACTACAGAAAAATAAATCTGAACCACCAATGTGAGTTTGACTACAGAGTGTTGTGCCCAGCAACCAGTCAAAAGTAAGGTCAAAAATACACAAAAAGCCACCTCTTGCTCTGGGAATAGGGTCTCCTCCTGATACACAGGTCAGTTTTGCTTGTCTAGGCTCAGACATTAATGAAGTCTGCATTCAAGAACGAGAGACTTCTCCCTCACTAAGAAGAGAACTTCCTTGATAGAGATCTGTCTAACATTCAACAAAAGAGAGGAGACTTTCATTCTGGTATTCCTTATCCCGTAATTAATCAACAGCTGATTGAGAAAAGTCATGTCTTTGCAGCTTGAAGTGTTAACACTAAATTTAAAAAAACCAAACAAAAAATCAGAAGTGCACTTTGTGCTGTTTCGACAAGATGTTAGGCCCTAAGTGAATTTTCACTGATGAGAGTTCATCCTCCTCCTTTGCCATTCTTTTCCTTTGCTTTCCTCTTCTCCTCCCCAGTGCCATAGAAGTGAACATAAAGCTTTAGATAAAGTAAGCCTTTAATTTTGCTATTCAGAGTTACAGTCAGCATTTCACTGTATTGTAAAATGGGGCAATGACAGGGCCAAAAAGCCTTATCTGAGGAAGACATCACAGGCATTTGTAGTTGGAGATAGGAACACTGACACCTGTGGGTTTCCAAAGTTTGTGACTCTGCCCAAGAACCTGTCCTAGGAGCTCTCAGAAGATTCCAGCCCATCTGGAACAGCCATCACACACAGGACTATCTACTGATGACCCCTGCTCAAGATACTTTCATTGAAAGAAAAAATCTCTTCCAAGGATTAGCTGAAGGTTTACTTGCACTCAAAAGAAACTACTCCCAGGAATTTTGCTGCTGTATTGGCAGCTCTGACTAGCACCTAGAGGACATTTCTTAATAAGTTCACCACCAAAAAAACCCACATTTGCATAGAGAGACAGAGAGAAAGCTACTACTTGACTACCTTGCCATTTATGGTTTTGGAAGCAAAGTATTATTTTTCCCATAGGCTCAGATTTATGTGGCACATATGCTTAGTAAGCTAGCCCTTAAGCTCTTAAACCATTTCTCTCAAAGTTTGTGCAGAAGTCAGTGCTCATCCTAGTAGCTCTAAGAATCCTAATTTAGAAGGAAATACAGATTCTGCAATTCTATGAGGCAGAAGCCACATGTATCTCACTCCCACAAAGGCAACCCCAATTCTGTATGAACAACAAAAAGCAAAGGAAGAGTTCAGTCATTTGTGGTTCAAAAGGCAGAACACGTGATTAAGACTCAAAGGGGAGCATTACCTATGGTTTCTCAAACTAAGTTTTGGAAGCGAAAAGGAAAGGTCTTTTACTTGACATGTTCACCATGATGAAAAAAATCTAAGTACAGATGAGTTTAAATGCAAAACAGTTCTTTAAGGTCGAGGCAGGGCTTAGAAATTACTTTTCAGAATCATCACTTACACGAACCAATTAAAGTTTCAGGGAGGGGAAGGAAAATTTGCCACTGGAAAAGCAAAAGTAGTTCTTCAGTCATAACAATTCACAGCCAAAGGGAAAAATAATGATTGCAAGCTGGTGATGATTTAAGACAAAAAGACCTTATTTTAACACCCCCATCCAACAATGCTTTCCAAGAACCAGGATCAGAGTCAACAAAGCAGCTCCAATACCTACCCGCACAGAGTGTAGAGTAGAGCGTAGTGGCAAGACTCAAGCAAAACTTACATGGTAACTTACATGGTGGCGGGGACAAGCCATTTCGATTTAAAGTGCCCCCCATTAACACAAAGTTCATCTCTTCAGCAGAACATTGAAAGACTTCAACATATCTGTCCTTCATAGTCTTCTTATGACACTTCTGTGCGGCCAGGAAAGCTCGATCTGCAGATTTCATCTGAATGAACGCATCTCCCGATGGACGTCCCTACAAACAAGGCGGACAAAAAAGAAATGTTTCTGTAGGTTCCATGAACGAGCAGCATAGCAATAATTTGTGCTGTTAGAAGGAGTCTCTTCAGTCATAAATACATTCATCTCCAAAGTCAAGTACAGTTAGTCATCCTGAGCACCCATCAAGCATGTTTAAGCTCTCCTCTCCCAAGTTTTTTCCACTTGTGATAACTTGATTTTATTTATTCACCTGTTTTGATTAAGCTACATTGTAACTTGTTACTTCTAGATCTGAAAAAAAATTACACCTATGGGAGAGACTGTAATTCAGGAGTACTTTGGTGCTTTGAGACCTGCTCTTACAAATTTACTGCAAATGCAGAATTAGAAGATCCAGTCTCCGTTTATTACCTGTGATTTTTAAAATTCAAGGATAAATACAGTCAAGTGCTCATTGTAAAACAATTTGTTTTAAATTTTATTTTCTGAAGACCAGCATGGGCTGGGATGTTTTAATAGGGTACTAACTAGCCTAACACTTGGTATGAGCTTGCAGAAAAAAGAAAAGACATCTTTATATCTGCAAAAGAATGGGATGCACCACTGGAAGGAGTTATTTTAGCCACATGCAGCTGCTGATTTGAAGTAACCAAAACTAGAGAGAGAGATCTGAAGCCAGCTCTAACTCAAGTTCTGGGCCAGTTCTTCTCATTTTGGAGGGGACAACAACTTTATCAGCATCCTTTATACAGTCATTTATAATTAGAGGGTTGAAAGCTGGGAACATGGAGAAAGAAATCTAGTAGTCAGGCAAAAGCACTATTTGGGAAAAAAAAAGTCTGATAGCTTCGGGCAAGGCAAGGGTGGCAGACAGCCCTTCAGGTTATAGGCACACACCACTTTCTTCATCCAGGTTCTTTCATTAGTGCTGTCAAGGGCTGATACTACTGTAAATCATTACTTGTGCTTTAATATCTGCAGCTTTTCTTAGTCTCTCCCAGCACTGCACATTCATTACAGTTTTTTAGCCTTGGCTAGGTCAAGTCCTCACAGACACAGAAATGTCTTTAGACTGACAGGTACTAAAATAGCTACAAATCCCTTCTCCATCCCCATATTCCTGAAACACAGAAGTCCTACTTCGGGATCAGGAAGTATTTTTTAGTTTTGGTTGACATTAAGCATAAGCTGAAACAATTTTAGAACCATCATTTTTATACAGCAAAAATCAGTTTGTTCAGTTGAACCACTCAGAGCATCTCCATGGAGTTAAAGGACTCCTCCCCCTGAAGTCACAAGAATACAAAGATAAAGATCACAAGAATGCACAATCCTTTGTCTAAAGGTTTTGGTAGAAACTGCTTCCAGAAAACAATGGCAAAGATGTGACCCTTCATACACATCAATGAACTGTTAATCTTGGTGCTTAGCTCTGACTATTTAAAGAAAGCAAAAACACAGAAAACCCAAAGCTTCAGTTTCTGACTTGAGGAATTTAGGAATTTTGACATAGGAATTCCTATCTCTAGAAGGCTGCAGTCACGTTTGTCCTCAAATATACTTGCGGCACATTGTTCAGCAAGGCAGGGACAAACCACTCCTTTGAGAGCTAACATTGCCCACACTTGTGTTTTGAAGGCACTCCTCATCTGGTACAAGAGGAATCATGCATGCCGTTGAGCAAGACTCTTCACTTCAAGCCTCCTACAGGTCAGGATCATTGGCTGCTGTTCTGGGAGCACGAACTCCTCCAAGACTATGGCTTAGCTTTCAGCACACTGGTCTCAGTGAAAGAAACCACTCTACAGCAAATGCAGCAGCTGACACAGCAGAGCTCAAGTCATCTATTGCTAGAACACTTTTAGAAGAGAGCTAGAGGCCCATTAATACCATTAGTGCTAATCCCAAAGGTGCTTCCCTACGGATATCATCATCAGGACTGTGTTCATATATACAAGCATTTGGTGGAGCAGCTAGAAATATATGGCCTACCAACCTGGTGGTTTAGTACCATGTGAACTCCATGGGTCCGAATATCTGTAGAAAACTCTCCCAGGAACTCCAGAATGTCCTCTATAGTAGCAGCATAGGGAAGACCACGCAAACGTATGCAGTCTCTGATGTTAGTGGGAGGCACAAATTGTTGAGGTAATACTGGAAGAATTGGAGGTGTTGGTAGAGGAATGAGAGGTGCGGAAGAGTACCTGTTCAGCACCTGTGCAAAACAAACAGATTACAGAAGCCTCCTTACTCATTCTTCAACTTAAAAGAAGTAAATGTAATGCCAATGCCACCTGTTCTCACTCTGGGCATATTTCAAGAAACAAATGAGCTAGAGCCAAATATTAACTGTAAAACATCTGAATTCTAAGCACTGAGTTGTGGTTTAAGCTCAGAATCTAGCACACTTCTATTATCATTCTATGATAAATAGTCATTCTATTGTTTTAAAAAACCTTTAGATCATTTTCTGGAAAAATAGTTTTGTTTTGGGAAACTTACTTGAACAGATAATGCAACACTCAGCAGAGATCTTAGAACATGAAACCTGTATATCTACTGTATTTTTATTGTGAAATCATCCTAAAACATTTTATGATCTACAGTAATGATGACACTTCTACACAAAAATATCTCCTCTGCAAAACTTTAGGAGAGTTTGGGAGCTAGAAGTACATTTCACTACCACACATCCCTAACCATGTCTGCCATAGTCCATTCAAGAAACGTAAGTAGCATTACTGAGTCACAGTACCTGTGACAGTTACACTTTGAGACTTCTTGTTAATGGTTTTAACAGCAAAAACCCTGTCTGGTGAAAGGTTCCCTGAATATTGAGTCACTACTCCTGAACTTTCTCTGAGAAAGATTAAGATTTATTTGCATTTATACAGCTATCAGAAGGTTTAATAAACAAAGCAACGTATGAGAGTACTTGAGAAAAATGCAATGACAAGAATGAGCACTGCAGCTCTGCCTTCATCATTAGTATCACCTTTTGAACAAGGCACTGAAATCTCTACATATTGGGGAGAACAGAGCTGCATCATTTCTTGGTTACAATGACATGGCTATGATTTGCATCATAGATGATACCTTTTAGAATCATGTCTAGAAGTTATTTACCTCAACTGAAGCTCTGCAAATGTTTTTTGGAGACTTAAACAGTCTTAGCTCTACTTCCTTTCCGTGACAGTTTAGCTGAAATTAATGGTCCACCAAGCCCTGTTAAGCCAGACTCTTCAGGCCTAGTTTAAAAGTCCTGCTAGGTAGCCTGTGCTGGCAAGAGATGGCAGATCTGCCCTTAAAGACAATTTGTAGAATTCTTCAGATACATTACACTGGAGAGGACAACTACATCAAAAGGCTTTGCTTTTTTGTGTCAATGACTAAAGATAAATCTTTTAGATCAAGATTTGTTGCTAAACATTCCTTCTGAATGTATCATCATTGGACTTCATCAAATTCAGAATATGCAGTGTAAAGCACTAGACCCACATCAACATTTTACAAAGCCATTGGAAGCCAAAACCCCAAAGGTTTGTACATGGTTGAGAACACCCTTATACCACAAGATCTTACATTTCAAGGGAGCAAAGTCTCATGGAAATTCAGACAGCACTCATTCCAACAAGGGTCAAGAGTGAGAAAAAATAAAAGAAGCTTTCAAGTCATAGCCAAGCATTATTTGCTTCCTCTACTGCCAACATAGAAGTTTGGACTACAAGAAGCCAATGTTTGAAATGTTTGCACCTACCTGCTGAACTTCTGCTGCAGTGCTCCGGAAGAGTTCAATGTACCTTTTCCCCAGCAAATCCTTGTGCTTTTTCAGTGCATTTTGTGCATATTCCTCACAAGCAAACAAGACAAAGGCATCCCCTGTAGGCCTGCTGTCAGGGTAAGTGACAAACAGGACTCCCTCCTTTCCTCCTGTTACAGGGCAGTGCTGGCCAAAGAAAGTCAGCACTTCTTCTGTCGTTACATTGAAAGGAAGACCTCGCATCCTGACAATCACTTGGTTTTCTTTCGACAAGAACTGTGCAACCTCATTGGAAGTACCTTTAACAAGAAAGAGTACAGAAGCATTTCTGTCTAGGCAACCATGTAAAATCATGATCATAGCTACATCCTTTCCACAGGCAGTTTTTGAGCAGGTAGAACAATATTTGCCTCTAAAGTCAGGAAAGATGACCCTCTGATAAACTAGATATATTGTATAGGACAGATCCCATTAAAGTATAATATCATTACTCCATCATTTAGAGGAGATCCATCTTTATTTAAATGAAAAATACTTGCAATAGTCAAAACCCAAGGAAAGGACAGTCTGTTAATCTCTCCTGTGAGCAGTAGCTGTGCTACTGTGCCCCTTGTCTTTCTAACTTCAGAATACCTTTGGCATGCTCTAGAGCCACAATATATGCAACCAAGTACCCAGGTCATTGTGCTGGGAAAGAACGTTGGAAGGGCATGTTGAAGACAGCTCAGGGATTTCATCCTGCCCCGACAGAACTGCCAAGTCTGCCAGTTTTACTCTCAGTACCTTTAGAAGATCAGTGATGCTAATAACACTACCTTATTCAAAGACAGCTGCTAACCAAATTGATATCTTAATACAGTCCTTTCACTTACAGCTCTCTTATTCTGCAAGGTTTGGTTGTACCAGACACACACCATTCTTCATGAATGTCACTATGCAATGTCTTTACTTTGAATGGTGTAACTACTACCAAGCCTATCAGTTAGCTATGTAGTTGACAGCTTAACAGCCTCTCCCACTCTGAAGCCTCAACCTCAGGTATCCAGTTAGTCACTTACAAACCCCAGCCCAAATCTCTGCCAGGAAGCAACAAATATCTTAAAGTAGTATTACAGATAAAACAGCTTACTGGTTCTTAAGTCAAATTCTGTATGCTTGCAGACATAAAGGGCAGGAAAAGAGACCAAGAGAGAGTTTGAAGAGCAAATTTTGCAGCCGTTCAATTATCAGCAAATATTTCAAGGTTCCTCTTAAATAAGCATTTCCCCATTAAGTCTGAGGCAAAGATTTGATTTGAAGAAAATCAGTTCCATAAATCACTTGTATTTACCCTGTGATATCTCTTTGTTTTCATGTGCAAGCCTCCACAGCAACAGCAGTGACATTGTTTTGAAAAACTTCTGGTTTCATTTTTTCAGCAATCAGTAACATTTAGATTCCCACTATTACGAAGATGACCTAACAAATTAAGTTAATTCATATACAAGATCACTTTGCCCAATCAAATCCTGATTGACAGGCTGCTTGAAAATGGGAAGAATGTGGAAGAGAGAGGTGGACAGATAAATCATGGAACATCTTGGACTACTGCTAGCAGAATACACGGTAAGCAGTACACTAGCCAGCTACTTGTTCAAAGACAGAAAAAAGCGCCTCATTCAACAGGAGCAGTCTGCAGCCAAAAGTTAGAGATGCTGATGGAACAAACCATCCCTTTTCATCCCCTAAACATTACCTCCTGCAATTTTAAGGAAGTCTTCACCTGTTGCCTTGTATACCTAAAGAAAAAAGAAGGAACACATGATTGACATGTAATTTGCATTCCTGTTGAGAAGAGGATTTCAAAGCCTATCATGTCACGCACCTCTATGTATCGATTCCCCATGTGATGCTTGTGCCTTTGTAGTGCTAGGTCTCTATGCTCTTCACTCACGAACCTCACAAGAGCCTCCCCATTCCTCCTACCTTGGGCATTGAGACAGAGTGCAGCACCTCCTCTGCAAGATTTAAATCAAGAGGTGAAACTCCATGACGTAAACAGCTGAAGAGCTACAAATGTACAAGTAAATTCTTAGCTACTAACTTGGCAATATTTAGACCTTTGAAGAATCTTGCTATGTCCTGGTCAGATGACTGCCAGGGCAATCCTCTTGCTCGGATAACAGCATTGTCGTCCACAAGTTCCATCTTGCTGCTGCAGGCACAGAAAGAAGAAGTAATGCAGAGACATCTGCCTCTAGTATCTGCCACACACAACCCTGTCTGCTTATCATTTGTACTCCTGCAACAGGCTTCTGTCCCTGCTCCATGTCTGCTGGATGGTACTGCCAAGGCAGTGAGGCCCAAGCGCCACCACCATCCAAAAACATAAAGCAATTAAAAGCCACTGTACAATTCTCTCCAAGGGAAAGTTTGCTTTGTTAAGCTGACCCTTTCCAAGTTCCCCTTTCCTGCTTTACCACATTTGCTCTTTGAGCTGTCATCTCTTTAATCATATTCCCAGTTTACTTCCCTCTCCTGACATCTTTGTGCTACTCCATTATCTGAAGAGGGTTACTGGTAAAAAAAAACCCAAGTACTTGCTGTTCTAATCTAGCCAGGTAGAAATTGAAGAAGAACAATTAATTGTAAGAGATTAGTGCTTCTTTCTACTGCAACAGTGTATAAGAACCAGTCACAAGCCAAGACCAAATCTGTTCAGGGCTGTACTCAGCATACACAGGACTCTGGCCCAAAGAGTCAAGCCTTAACGTTGCTGGTTCAGGCCATCACTGTGCTCCTAGAAACTAATATAGCTAAAGGCTACATTGGCTGCTTAGCATGGGAATAGCTTAGCCACAGAAAGCCAGGTTTAATTGGTCATTACTGCAGTCTCTTTTGTTCTCTTACTTCTTGAAAGTGTCAAGTACAACAAAACACTCACAGCTACCCAAGCCTGCCTTTCTGGCTATTCCAAGAACAGCTTTTTTTTGCACAGAAGAGCTTATGTGATTGATTAAGTAGATGAAGTGCTATTCAGTAGTAGAGGACTCCCTCATACAAAAGGGCTGTGGTATGCCTGGAGAGTCACGTTTCTCACTCACATTTTAATTTCTCAGGTGGCCTTTCTGTAGTTGTCTGTCTCAAACTGTTCCCCCTTGCCTCCTAGTTCTGTACTTCTCATTATCTCAAATAAAACGTGAATCTTCCACCTCATCCCAGAATTTTGTTAATGGAAAGGGAAAAGCTTAGAACAATGCTGAACATAGTCCCTGAGCTAATCTCTCTGGATACTTTCTGCCAGTGTTGCATTTTTTCTTACTTCTTTTGCTTCAAGAGTATAAGCATAATCTACAATTATGACAGATCCTTAATCTGAAAGAGGGAAGTAAGTGTTTGTGCAAGATGGGAATATAAATAAGGTCAGTTTAACATCATTATCTTGTGATATTGCAGAGGGATCATTGATAAAACCACTGAGAAAAATCAGAGAATTTATACACAGAAAAAGCACAGTAAAATATTAAAAAAAAAAACCCCTAACAACTAAACAGGCATCAAAAGCAGATAAAGCTTTATGTCTAAAATGTATTTGGTTATAAGAATCACCATAGCTTAAACAACAGAGTGGTAGCACAGTATTTCTGGCACAGTATCTTTATGAAAGCATTTCTTCTCGATTAAAAAAATTATGTATATGCAGTACCTGTGTAGTAAATTGCAAGAGTTAGTAACTAATAGGGTTATTTCTGAAACACCGCTTACATTCTTTGTAAATGGCACAACACACTTAGCACCTGTTATAAGCACTTATTAGCAGAACGCAGAACTATCAGCACCTAACAGGCAGCACTGAAGCCTAACAGGAAAACAGGCTTTCATCTGATCATAGATTGTCTGTTCCCTTTCCCACTTGAAGGATCTAATCGATTCCCATACCAGCGGGAAGGTAAATAAAAATAATGGTAACAGCTATTTGCAAATTAGGAATAGAGAGAAGTACAACTTATCTAAACAGTAACTTTAAACAAAAAGTAGTGGGGGTTGAAACACATGCAACAAGAAAAGGGGGGAAGTACTTACCAAGGCCCACTTTCAAATTTGTAGTTCACTCTTTCTGGATCTGAAAATCGGTGATCTATGAAATACAGCAAAAGTTATTTCCTATTTTGTCAATATACAGGACAGGCAACAAAATCAAAGAAGGAACAGAGGAAACTCATTCATCATAGCCACTTACTGTATGGTTCAGATAATAATGTTAAAATAATATTCCCCATATCTTCGACTTGAGAGGCTCCATAGGGAAACGCTGGACTGTTCTTGTCAAGATTTAAATCTTTATGCTGGAGTTAAGTCAATCATCACCAAACAGATATCTAATCTGTTTCCTGCTAGAGCAACACACTTTCATGTTATCCTTGATGGTATGTTGCTTCTCAGGAGAAGATTTAATCCATTTTCCTGCTGGGATACATTAGCTGCTCTGCCTTGGACTCTAGCTACTGCCACCTGTGGGAGTGTAAGGTCACTCCAGAAAGTGTCTGTGGGCGAACAACCCCGTAATAAGGACATATATTAAATATGTCCATGAATTATGTATGTTTGACAGATACACTTCTGCATGTGGAAGAGACTGAAGCCCTTTTGTCTTTAATTAACATTTTCTTTAATCTTCAGGGGAAGATTTGGGGAAAGAGAAGAAGCAATCAGTCACCTAAAGGCTCCAGAAATAGAGGGATATATCACATGCTTTTCAGCAAAGTAAATCCCAAAGTAGAATAATTATCTTACCACTTCAACAAAATTCATAAATGACACCTCATCTAAACATTACCTATTAGAAGTTATAACCCAAGTTTTGTGCTGTTGCACAGAAGCACATTGAGAATCTGGTTAGAGTCCACCACTCGTGTGTTATAGATGGACTATATAGAGGCAAAACAGAGCCCCACAACCCACATTTTCAGTCTGAAGGATTTTGGAAATGGCTGCAATAGAGAGTAGGGAGTGTCCTGTCCTAGGAAGACAGGCCATAAAAAGACCAAAAAAACCCCCCACATTCATAAAGGGAGGCTGATTTAAGTTGCATATACCATTGTTTTACAGACTACGTTAAACAGAGTCTACTATGGTATCTCCTGCTTTCCATCATATTTGCCTCTCTCCAACACCAGGCTACAGGACTGTGAGATTACCTGCAACTCTACTCCATTATTTATGAAGAAAATTTTTAAAAATATCTTTTTCAATTTCTTTGATGACTGAAGGGTAAAAAATCAAAAACAGAACAAGAAATAAGGAAATCTGGGAATAAGCATTGCATTTTTTTCCTTGCCTTATCAGTTTGCATCAAGACTTCAGAGCAAAAATGAGAGTTTCTTAAACAAGACCCATCCTGACAGGGATGTACAGTAATGCAACACATTGAAAACAGTCAAGTGCACCAATTATTTGCGCACATCCCCCCCAGACCACATTAAACACATTTATCCTCCAGAATCTGCATTAAATGACGCTCAAAAGTTGCTTCATAGTCCAAGATAGCTTTTCTCTTTTAAGAGGAAACCTGGTTTCTCCACCCAGAGCTGAGCAACATTTGAGTTGTCAGATGCCCAGTGAAGTGCAGGAAGCAGAACAGTTTCTATTAGAAACAAACACCTAACAGCAGCTTTGTTGTATCATCTCATCAACAGGTGAGCCAGCACAAATTTCTTTGTGACATAAAGTCTTTGCTATTATTTGTAGGATGACTGCAAGTCAGTCCTAAAAACCAGATTTTAAAAAAAATTGTTTAACAGTTGTCTTGTTGCAAAATGTGAAATAACTCCAACTGAATTAATGCATTCCTCTTCCACAGCAAGGAAAGGAAAGCTGCTGTGCCAACACAATACACTTGAGGCTAACTTGATTTTGAGGCTTTCTTAGTTTTAAGTGTGCACTGAAGCATGGAATGTGAGAGGATGATGCTTAGTCTTAGAAGAACAGTTGAAGCTTAAGTGAATTATCATAGTTTAAAAACCAGAATACTTAAACCAGTGATTCCTCCCCTCCAACTGCTTGACCATAAATAGTTTGCTAGTCATTGCCTTTACCCTTCCCCTCCGGGTACCTTCTTTAGGATAAAGTATTGAGAACATTAAACAGTTTTCTTAAAAACAAAGCCAAAAATCCTGAGCAACCCCGAAGTGTGGTTTAAGAGATTACAACTATTTATGACAACAAAAAATTTCTTCATCGCAGTCTCTCCTCCTAAGCTTTAAACTCAAGCTCACCTCCTCCTCAGCCCCTGGGAAAGGAGGGTTGGAAAGAAAAATAACGCACAAACAGACTCCCTCACAGAGACGGTGCCTAAGCAGCAGCACACAGATGTTTCTGGCCACCTTGTGTATCAGAGAGGAGCAGTGCTTCTCCTCCCTTTCCCAACACCATTCGCCCTGTAGCATCTAGCAGCTCTGCACTGGGCTTGTGCAGAGCCCCTGCTGTTCAACACAGGGAACCAGAAGCTGCTTATGGTGCTGGTGTTGGAACCCTGGCCTTGCCTGACCAATTTTTATGAAGATTTTGGAAATGTTTCCTCTGTCAAAAGTCAAGAGAAACTGGGCAGGAGTTTCAATAGCTATTCCAGCAGGGGACATGCATACACATGTGCTTGGCTGTTAGACTGTGCTGTAAGAACTGAAAAGACATTTCAATACTTCCTTTGTGCTGAGCCAAAGATCCCTACAGGTGATCAGCATTCAGAGAGGGGAATGCAGCAGTGTGAAAGGGTTGGGAATTTGAAGAGAGGCCATCACAAAAGGAAAACAGACAACTACCCCACCCTGCAATAATTTTCTTTGGTGAAAATGTCTTCTGAAGACACTGATCCATGGGAGGAGAAGTAGTTCCTAAAAATGCTCTAGTGCCAAGAGAAGCTAGTACCAGTTATCAGACACAGGGAGTCAGTTGTGCCAAACTCTAGAGTAATACAAACATGGTGGAGGGGAAGAAGAAAGCCATCAATATTTTTGCAAGCATATCCTCACACCTTCACCTGTGATTAGTTAGAAGCACAGCTTCTAGGCAAGAGTGGAGAAGAAAACTGATAGTTTTCTGCACGTGTAAAGAGCACATTAATACTACTAAGAAAATCTGTATTCTAATGAACAAGATGGACTATACAGAGGTAGACACCTATGGACAGAGGCACTAGAAATTATGGTGCCTGGGAAAAAAAATTAATGAAATAATCTATAAAACTCACTCCTTGTTCTGTGAAGGGATAGGAGACAGCACATGTCTCTGTACATTTATATTTAAAGGATGCCTCTCCTGGGCAATTGGAGAAAGACACTTGCAGTGGATAATCTAATTTCACATTTAAAGAAGTATTAGAAACCAGACTTGGCTGTCCAAAGCTACTATATGCAGTAGCATCCCCATGTATGTTCTTAATGAAGCAACAAGCAAAAGACAGTCCCAAATAAGGCAGGATGGGAAACAAGGAACTACCTCATCTTGGTGTGCAGCTATGGTACCACCTCTTGCAACACTCAGTGAGTTAAAGGGAGCAGGAAGGAAGACACATTTTATATTAAGGTGGCCTCTGTCACATGGAAGAAATTTCTAAATAATTTCCTCAGATTCATGACCACAGCTTCATTCACTGCCAGTGCCCTCCAAGACTTACTCCTTCCCACTGTCTCTTCACTCCTTTCTTATTGAGCAACTAACTTAACCTGAGATGACATGCAACAGCATTATAATTTTGCTCTGCGCTGATCTTTTCCCCTTTGCTCTGTTTCTTATTTAAGTCCCTTTAGACAGAAGATTGCATCTTTCTATATAATGCTTTGCATAAAGATAATATAATATTACCCAGTTCCTGAGTACAATCACGGGAGATACAAACAGCAACATCCAAGATGCTCAGCTAATACCCAGTTATGGGCTTTTTATTGCCAGAGTTAAGCACTATTGGTCATAATTGTGCTCCACGTTATTGTTTCCAAGACACTCAGGTAAAAAAACAAAAACAAACAATTAAACCCCAACAAACCAAGTTTCAGTACCACAATATCTAGCACACTAAACAAGCTGTTCTGGAGTGTCCCTGAGCTTCTACCACCAACATTGGCAGATACTTCTAGTAACAAGTTATTCTCACAAATCCAGTTCAGAAGTGAGTGGAGCAAACCAAGTACTGGAGGAAGCAAGAGCTATCTGCCATTTAATGGCTTCTGCACACCCAATCTCGAGGCAAAAGATGAGTCTTCTGCAAATCTAATACGAACAGTCATGCAAGCTTTATTCACTCCACCCTGAAGGCACTCGCAAGGTGAAAACTGGCTCAGCAAGCTTTGCAAATCAAGAAGTGCTGCAAGTATGGGAGGTACAGAGGGTGCAAGAACAATCCTGCTTCTTTTGTAGGCTTACACATTAAAAAAAAAAAAAAAAATCGACAGACCCAAGTTCTTTTCTCTGCTGGAACATGATCATTTCTCTCAGGTTTTGTTACTCAAAATTTCTCATAATTGTCCTGCTGTCATTACACTTACACAATTCTGACAAAGTCTGCCAGAAAACTGTCTCATACACAAGAACTGTTTTGACACCATGAGTTAGGCAGCAATAGTGCTCAGAGATAATTACATCTAGTCTCAGTTCTGCCTTGGTGCCTTGAATTTCATAGCATTTTAAACATTGCTTTACCTTGATCTAAAAGAAACCAGTGGCTGTTTGCACGTGAAATGTACAACATGTAGGGGGGGTTGGGAGTAAAGATTTGTAAAGCTTTCACCTGAGCTCTTGGGTTTGGCATGGTTTCATTGCTGTACACAAATTTCAAGTAGCCTCCTGAGAGAGTAAGTCCACAAGTACTTTCTAAAGGAAGAAAAACCCAGCCAGTTATTCAGTCTATTATCTCTATGCTCTTTTTCAAGATTGTGCTTGCCTTGTCTGCAAGAAATACACAGCCAAGCACCAACAATCCAGTGTGCTGTATACTGAAATATGTATCTGGAATTGACTGTGCAGTAGGAAGTTATCTCCCCTGGCAGCTGGGAGCAGTAATGTACATTCCCCATTTGCCTGTAATTTGTTGTTTAATCGAAAGTGACCCAACAAAACAAAAGCTTTTGAAGACTTTAATAACTTAAATGACTGTAGATTAATACCCATCTTTCTCCTAACTATTTCATATCATAAAAGTTTCCTCTTACTCATCACAACCAGCTTATACATAGATAAATGGAGATATAAGTACATGAAGGCATGTGCCCAAAAATCATTCTACTCCTTCTACCAGTCTGTAAATGCAGGTCTCTTGAATATATAATCAGCACCTTAGCTCCATACAAAAACTTTCTATCCTCACCAAATGCTGATGTATCTGGCACAGTATAGTTTCTGTGGCAGTAATTGTGGAAGATTTCCCTCATACACCCTCTTCACCTATGAGGCAGAGAAGCTGCACTTTCTACAAGAAAGAGCTTGGTCAGATTCTATGAGCTAATCTGCAGCTTCATTTCAACCTACTGCACTTGATTCTGAGTTGTTTTTGTGTGCCCCACCCCAGCATATCCATACATGAAGGATGAAAAACTAAACAATTTTGCACATAACTTTTGGAAATAGTCTTTGGACTCAGCACCTGCTTAAGCAATCTGTTTATCCCAAACATCCCAAATGTGCCCATGGTCTCCAAGTGCAATTAACCTATACAGCTTCTGACACTGAGGAGATTAAGTTGATACATTTCAGTATGGTGAGGAGAAAGAAAATCATATTTGTTAATAAAAGAAAAACAAAAATTGCTTTACCCTTTTTGGTCTCCGCATCCTCTGCTCTCACAATCTCACACAATAATAGGGGAGAGACAGTTGATTTCAGCCATGTTGCATAAACATAGCAAGTTTACAAATAAGAGCCTCAGCAGTTAAAAAACAGGATAAGCCACAAAAATTAATATAAGACCAGAATGAAGTTAGGTTTATATACCTTGGGAAGCATATCTTAACCAGAACTTAGACTCAAGCTGAGTGCATTTGGATAGACTGACTAAGCTTCTAGTAACTTGGAGAAAATATTATTGGCAACTGCCAAAACTACCCTCAGGTAGCACTGACTTTTTAGGGACTTCCTGACAGTCAGGTAACACAGGGTGGTCTGCCCCCCTCTCCCAGCAGGCAGGGAATACACAATCCATCACCACACCTCAGCTGACCAGTGACACTCCAGGTAACTCCAGGCATACACAGTGGAAGGACATACCCCAGACAGTCACATAAGGAGAAACCAAGGGCAACTCTCTGAAACATCTGAAGTAGCTCATTGTCTTTAATTTCTACTGATCATGTCAAAGCATTCCCTAAACAAGGTATTAGGTTTTTGACCATAACTTTAAGAAGTCTCCATCCTCCAGTTTCTACGCATCACAGGATTTATTTCACTTTTCTACATAAAGACTCAGACTCCTACTCTAAGTGTACTGCTTTCCTTCAGAGTAGGAGGAGAAGTAATTTTTGCCCCTTCAGTAGCAGAGATTAATCTTAATTTGCAGATAACAAAGCAGAGCAGAATGGTTATACACAAAAATCCACCCCGCATGCGTATTTTATGCCCCCAAAAGGTACAAAGCCCAGGCAATACTAGCCCAGCAGTGAAAGGCCACAATAATTCTGAAGCCACAGACATCAGTTCTTAATGGCAACCACTCTAGAGACACAATAAGCAAGTCAGAGGAAAAGTTATCAAAAACAATAGCAGCAAAATCAACCACCAATAACAAAGACAAATCTCTCAAAGTCCTTTATCCCTCCTTGATACCTGACTTTTGTGACCACTACTTCAATAGCTCAGTAGTTCTGTGTCCAAGAATATGTTTGGGATGAGGACTGAAGCTTGCAGCAAGAAGGGAGACTGCCAGGGAAACAAGGAAGAAGGCAAAGCCAAATCACAGCTTCAGCTCTCAAGCTCAGACTAGGAAAGAGCCAGACAGGATGGGGTTACAGACCACTTCAGACTATTCAGAAAGTAATTTTAGACATTCCTGTCACTGAAAATGGAAGCATACTACTGGTTGCATCTTGGTGCCAGCCAAGCCTCACCCTGTGAGGTGCAGCATGTGCACCTTCTAGGAGACTGAATACCACATGAGCCAACAGCATCTCTGCCTTAGGTTCATTCCTGTGTTACAGATTCACTACAAGGTCATACAAAGAATAACCATTTCCTCTCCTGAAAATTAAGGTGGTCTCCCAACATTTGCTCCTGCCTAAAAATAAAATAAAAATCTAACTGATACAATGAAACTCAAGCCTCAAACTTTTATATTACAATTCACAAAAGCAATTTGAAAAAATGTCCTGGTTACACTAAACTGTGAAGTTTAAAGAGAGGCAACTATAAAGATGGTAAAGAAAGCTTACAGAAGTCAAGAAGAAATACAGGATTTTCTCCATGGAAGCATTCATCCTCAAACATTTTTATCTTTATCTTTGTGAGAAAACTCAGTACAGCTCCGAGTCACTCATTAAAGTTATACCATCCCTAAACATGTGTTGCAAGCATTACTCATGCACCTCTGTCCTAAAATTCAGCCAAGACCGTAACAGCAGTAGAGACACAGTCACTGTTAAAAGGATACATTCTGTCATGGCTGCAACATCGAGTTTGCTAACTTCAGGTGAGTCAGGGCAACACTTCTTGAACTCTTTCCGCAAGTCAAAAAACGAGTAGAAGCATTCAGGCAGCAAAATATTCTGTAAAAGGAACAAAGTAACCACTGTCAGTTAGAGTGAGTAATCTGCTTTGTGTCTAGATACCAAACTTTCTAACAATTTCTGTAGAATAGATAGGAAACACAAACAGACTTTGCTACAGAGAAACTCACATAGCTCTTCTTAACCAGGTAAGTACATTCATAAACTTTTTTGCTTAAACAGCTTTCTCTTTATATTGTTTAATAAGAAAAATGTGCTTTTGCACTGCCAGAGAAACATTTGCCATTATTAGTAGAGCTTCAAATAGCACAACAAATGCCTCCTACTGCAACACTTATCATCAACTCTTGATTGCAATGTTAACTGTATAAAGCCAGAGGGTAGTCAGTTCACTCTGTAGAACCAAGCAAATTTTGCAAGACTAGCAGATATTTTAGTTTATAGAAAAGTCTGTTTTCAGAGACTAGTCACACTTCAAATATTTATTCCCAAGAAACAAAAACCAACACAAAAAATCTGACTGTGCAGAGGAGGGTTTGACATGGTGCAGAGGTTGTCAGCCTATGCATGGTAACTGCTTTAACTGCAGCATACAAAGCCAGAAGCAAGTTATGTAGCCCACCAGGAGTCAGTGAAACCCTTCTTGCCCCCACTACCTCTACCACACGCTTTTAATTTTTTGGGGAGTGGAAAGGAGAAGACATGGAGAAGTCTTGGGCGTGGCTGTAGAAACCAATGCAAGCTCTTCACCCCAGACAGAATATTTCATATTCCTTTTGGCTGTTTGTTGCCTGCAAGGCCTCTCTAGACTACATGTAAGGCCTTTCTGGGATTTAACAACTAGTTAGCATCTTGTCATTATAACAGATAGCAGGCTATGTGAAAGCACATTTAGGGAGCCCAAAGAAAGAAGTTTAAGCTCTAAAACAAGTTCTGCTTTGAGAACATTAGAGCTTATCTTAGCATATGGACAGGTGTATTAGGCAAATGATACTCTTTAAAGACTTATGAAAATGCAGATGGGCTTGCCAACACTTCCTGCTCTAGTTTTAGCATGGTATTCTTCCTTGATGTGCAATGAAGTTCCATACTTCACTAATGTTCTTTTGGAATGGCTAATGCCAATTCATTCTCTGAACACCAGGAGTTGCTAGATGGGTTCAGAATGGGTATCTTAGGCAGAAATCACTAGGCTCTTGAAGAGATATTTATTTCTATCTGGATTTTAGTGATCCCACACTCCACTCCCAGCATTAGGATATTAATCCAAAAACTATTACAAGTCTAATAAGCATCTGGTTTACTTAATCTACAGGCAGCACAGAGCAAATTTCAAATGAACAATTCTCAACAAAACAGCAACAGAAAATTTTGATGATAACTTTATTCCTGTCTGTGACCCTGTGATGATACGGAAAAAGGATCCCTGACATCAAACCAGCTTAAATAACTGTAGGATGTGTCCCTTCTTTTATCCACATAATTTGAATGGATGACAAGTTTTACTTTATTAGCCAAGAAGAAAGTCTTAAGAACCTGTTTCCACATCTTCTCATGTTATATGTCATAGAAGACAAGTTACATATATAAGAACTGTCCCTTCACTGTGAATCATGCTCACTGTTTCTCTTCTAAGCCTTCAAAGCCATAAATACTTAAAGCACAAACAAGTATTACAACCAAGCTCATTCAGTATCACTTTTGGAACAGCACAGACTTGCAGCAGTGTCCCTTCAGAGATGAAGCATCTTGATGCTTCATTCAAAGCAAATTGATAGGCACAGAAGTCAGAGACAATAAGAGAAGCAGAAACAGCTCAGTTACAGAGCAATGCATGTTCATACCAAACCACAAAATGAGGTGTTATTAATATTGAGGCAGTTATTTCAGAACTAGAGAGACTCACACGTTGCTGCAACCCTATCACTAACGAAAAGGAGACGGGACTTCACAACACTGTTAGTGATTTGGCAACTCTGAAGTTATAGAAAACTCTAGACTATGGGACTAATCATCACTCATAGCCTGCCTCAAACAGCTCCTTACAAATATGAACACCGCCCTTGGAGTGTCAACTGAATACACAAAGATTGAAAGTTGCTGTAGCTAAGCATGAATGTAAAATTTCAAAAGACAGTTTTTGATTAAAGTGGTTAATTATTTAGCAACAATCCCAAATCCCACCTGTTAACCCCGTAGAAACTACAAGTACTCTCAATATATTGCTCCTTTCTCAAACATTTAAGAGCATCTTCCTCCTGATTTAACTTTAAAAGGCATCTCAAGGCTACATAAGGACAGGGTACCACATATGCCTTCCACACAGACAGCCTCTTCAGCCTGGTAAGCACATTAACATACCATTGATGTTTGTGCTATGGTTGTGTGGAAGTACCCTCATACTAAAGAGAAGCTGATTTGTTTTGCAAGAAATCATAAAAAACACATTAAGAGTCAAACAAGCTACAACTACATACCTTTTTGGAAGCTTCAGGGTGCAGAACCTGCCTAATGTGCAACTGTCCATCAGTACAGAAACAGAAAGAAGTACCCACACCAATGTTCAGCTCATTGCTCACGGACTGATTAAACTGTTGGCAGGAACAAGAAAAGACGTACATGTTACAGAGATCAGAGTGGCTCCACTAGGCAGTGTTATCAGCTGGTAACGTGTTATTCCTGGGCAGCAGGAACATGGAGCTGGAATTCCTTTTTATATAAGCTTACCCTTTCACTTCTGTATATTTGTTTCTTACTAAGAACATACTAACTTCCAGGATAAATATCTTCCCCTGTTTTCCCCTTCTAATGAGATATGGCTACACAAACAGCCCACATCACAGAAAAAAATCCTTTTCAGGATTTACAAGAGCACTGCAATGAGACAAGGCTGATTGCAGAGAGCTGAGGCAGTAGTGGGGCAGAGGAGCTTTTCAGACAGGGCACTCAAGCATGTCAGAAAGAAGACAGCTTTCAGCCCTGCCCTCAGTGGGAATCACACACACCTCCTCGTTACTCTAGAGGATTCAGTATCATCACCTTCCCAGGACTGATGAGCACAAGCCTTAACAGGGCCTGCCACCACCTAGCCTTTTCAGGGGACACCTAAGGTTCTTCCAACACTGATTAGGGCTCACTCTCATCTGAGACTCACTCAGGGTCCAGCATGGCACCAGAGCAGAGCAGGAAAATAGCTGACCCTAACCTTCCTCTCTTGGGGTTCAGTTTCTCCCAAGGCAAAAAAGCAAAAGGCAAGGGAGAAATGCCCACAAAGCCCTACACATATAGGCTTCCTACCCCACACATGTCTGTGGTGCTCCTGTGCCAGGCTCCACCGCTCCGATGGAGGGGATAAGCAGATGATACCACTTCTACCCCACAGGAGAGCTCCCAAAGGAGACCAGCACTTAGCAGCCAGTTATGGGGTGTCACCTGTCTCAATGCCTGCTCCAGCGGTGGAGCCAGTGCCAGGCTCTCCACATCCACTTGGGTGATCTCCTGGCACTCAGCCGTCAGCTCTGTGTGGTCAGGCCGGACCAGCACGTCATGCAGGCGCCCCAGCTCCAGAGAAAGCAGAGGAGGGGGTGAGTCAGCTCTCCGGGCTGGAGGTCCCCACCTGCAGCACCAGCCCCTATCCTCCACCATAGCTTGCTCCAGCCTGGGGCACCCGTTACCAGCCCAGCACCGAGACCGCCCTGCCCGCATCCAGCATGGCAGGCGCCAAGGGGAGCAGCAGGTCGGGGTGCTCCCCCATCGGGTGCAAATACCTCCTTACTCCTCAGGTCGACCACCTTCCACAGGAGCTGGAGCAGCTCTCGCTCGTCTGAGCCCAACCTTGCCCCGTTGGTGCCCGCCGTGGTCACGAAGAGAATCACCAAGTAGTCGGGAGACGCCGTCATGGTGCCACCGGGCCAGCAGAAAGGACAAAAAGGAAAGAAAGGAAAAGGAGGAAAGGAAGGCGGGAGGAAAGGGAAGAAGCCGGAAACTTTCCTTGCCCCAGGCGCTTCCAAGCGAGACCCAAGCGGCAGAGCCCCCACCTGCAGCCTCAATCTCAAGGACCTGGCGTAGGGGAGGCACACCCCCTTTCCCCGAGGTGGGTGGCAGCCGCTCCCACACCAACTGCACCCCTGGGAAGGGCGCAATGGCTGCGAGCTTTTCTGCGCGGGGCCGCGGCACCACCTGCCCACCCCCGGCCCACGTGGTGCAGGTAACACACACCTGGCGCCGCCGCCCATTGGCCCCGCCGGGCGGGGACGTGGCAGCGCGGCGGGGGCGGCAGCCGGAGCGCGGGGCCGGGATTGCGAGCGGGTCGCGGGGGCGCAGGAGCAGCCCCGGGCCTCTGAGGAGCCTTAGCGTGCCCCGACGGCGGCCCGAACCCTGCTGGGCTGCGCCTTCCGCCGTCGAGGCGCGCCGCACCGCGAAGGTGCAACTCCTGAGCGACGGGGCGGGGTCGCCCGGTCCTGCCGGGACATGTCGCAGAGGGCAGGTCGGCCCTGTGTCCGCGGGCAGCCCCGTCCCCCGGACGGAATGGAAGGGGAGGTGGCCACGCCGCTCGTGACGGCCCCGGCGGGTCCCCCCCTTTGGTTGGGGGCCGCAGGGGCCGAGTGCGGTGCCAGGGAGCGCTGTGGCGGCGTGCGGACCGGCTGCCCCCGGGAGCAGCTCCTGCCGAGGGAAACCGGGGGCTCAGGGCGGTGAAGCCTTTTCCTCTGCCGTCCTCAAGGCAGCGGCATCGCAGCTTCTGTACGGCTCTGGCACTGCGAATCAAGTCGTGTGTGTTAACAGCTGGCTGGTTTGGCTGTCGCAGCCTTGCCTCAATGAGCTGGTGATTTTGGACCTTGTGACAACCTCTCTTGTTTCATGGTGAAATCTCTATTTTAAAATCTCTATTTTTAATGCATAATGCTCAAACGCAATTTTTTTCATGACAAATCATAGAATGCAGGGTAAACAACACTAACTTTCTGCAGGGAAATCCTGTAGTACACTTGATTCTTTAAGACCTCAGTTGTTCATATCCAACTTCATTGAGATGCTGCTTCTTGAAATTTTTACTGAGATCACAGAATCATGGAATATACTGAGTTAGAGGGGACCCTTCAGGATCATTGAATCCAACTCCTGGCCCTGTGCAGGACACCCTAAGGATCACACCCTGTGCCTGACAGCATTGTCCAAATGCTTCTTGAACTCATGAAGGCTTGGTACTGTGACCACTTCCCTGGGGGCCCTGTTGCAATGCCCAGTGGCCCTCTGGGTGAAAAACCTTTTCTTGATATCTAACATAAACCTCTCCTGACTCAGCTTCATGCTGTTCCCTCAAGTTCTGTCACTGGTCACAAGACTGAAGAGATCTGTACTTGCCCCTTCTGAGGATGTTGAGGACAGTAATGAGGTCTTGTCTCAGTCTCCTCCTCTACTCCTAATAAGGTTTCTCCTCAAGGCCTTTCACCATCCTCATGGCCCTCCTTTGGGCACTCTCTAAAGAGGTTTGTATCTTTCTTATATTGTGGTGCCCAAAACTTCACACAATACCCAAGGCGAGGCCGCCCCAGTGCAGAGCAGAGTGGGACAATCCCCTCCCTTGCCCAGCTGGCGATGCTGTACCTGATGCCCCCTAGGACATGGTTGGCAGCCTCCTGGCTGCCAGGGCACTGCTGACTCATAATCAGCTTGCCATCAACCAGGGCCCCCAGGTCCCTTTTTGTGGTGCTGCTTTCCAGCCTCTTGTTCCCCAGTCTGTACATCCAAGATTGCCCCATCCCAGGTGCAGAATCCAGCACTTGCCTTTGTTAAACTTCATACAGTTAGTGACTGCCCATCTCTCTTAATTTGTCAACATCTCTCTGCAAGGCCTCTTTGTCCTCCATGGAGTTGACAGCTCCTACCAATTTGGTGTTGTCAGCAAATTTACTTAGTATGCCTTTGAGTCCCACATCCAAGTCTCTAATGAAGACATTGAAAAGAACTGGGCTAAGGATGGAGCCTTGTAGAACCCCACTAGCAACAGGTTGCCAGCCTGATGTCACCCCATTCACTATAACTCCTTGCACCTGACCTGTGAGGCAGTTGCTCACCCATCATGTAACCTGGTTGTTCAGCTGTGTGCTGGACATTTTGATGATGGTGCCCCTTGTGTGTTTCTTCATCACCATTCCTTATGCTGGTGCAGGTTCACAGCTTGCACCGCCTTTTATTAACATGTGCACATTTGTTTGGCAGGAAGGGAGCAGATGAGTTTCACCACTGCTGGGGATCCTGTCAGCCACTGACTTGTCCACATAGTGCCTAGCATCCTCTTCCTGCCCTGCTGTGGTTTAGTGCAGCCTGGTTCTCCTTGTGGGGCCTCCCACCAAATTCCAGCATGACACATGATGGCTGGAGTAATTTTCACTCTCTCTGGTCCAAGATTTCAAAACTGTCATTCACTGGTAGCAGAGACTGCAATTTGAGGGGTTAAAATACCAAATTAATCCTTCCAATTTTTAAAAGCAGTAGCTGAAATTTGCCATGTGAATCTGGTATCAAGAAACACCTAAGCTAATTGTGCCCTATTAATTGGAGGGTTAGAGCACCTGGTTTTCTTTGTGCATTTGTCTTCCGACTTTTGATGCATTGAGTAAAACATTTGTGGAGTGGAGGTCTGAGGTGTGTGTCCTCAGCAGTGGCTGCAGGTGATCTGTACTCAGCATCTGAGGAGTGGGGTCAGTCCTCACACAGGGAGTTTGCTTTGTGACCTGTTCTTAGCTTGGAGCAGAAGGATTCAATGGCACAGGATTTCTTTGTGCAGTTTCCCTTTCAGGTCTTAGTTTCCTGCAACTTCTTAGGAAAACATTTATACTTTAGTACGAAAATCCAGAAGTATGTTTCTGAAATTACTTCACAGTGGAACATGCCAGACAGAGAGTTCTGGCTTGGTTGGCTGCTTGTCTTTCAGTGAAACTTAATCATCTGTCCTAGGCAGTTTCTTTCACAGTGCCAGCTTGGCTTTTGAGATGCAGCCCTTGTCTTTGTGAGAATGATTTTTCGATGGGCACCTGTTCCTTTACTTGTGATTTGTTGTGTTCTGGCTTACGTACTTCTTTTTTTCTTCTCTTCTCTGCCTTATTGTCTCATCCTATCTTGTCTCTTTCCATCTAGGAGCGCGAGACTCCCCAAATTATTTCTAGAGCAGGCTGCATTTTGTATAGTAACCCTTTTCAAAGGTGAAACTGTACCCTAAAAGTATTTTCAATTCCCATTATGTCTTTTGGGTTATGGGCTAACCCTTGTTTTATTTATTAATTTGCTTACGAAGCTTATTATGTCTTTTGGGTTACTGGCTAACCCTTGTTTTATTTATTTGTTTGCTTATGAAGCTGCTTATCACTAATTTCTACTGTAGTGCCATTACCTTTTATTTTTCTCTTTCTTGGCTAACACATTCCCTAAAACACCTGTTTTCCAGTCACAGTTCCCATTCCACCCTCTTTCTTGCATGCTTGCAGCATCTGGTCTAACAACGTGCACCAGTTGGTCAGGTTCCTGTGTTGTGTTGCCCAGACTCTTGGCATTTGTGTACTCCCATTCCAGTTGCTTGTCCCTGGCTGTTCATTGTCCTGGGGCTGGTTAAGCATAGTCTTTGCATGAAGTGTCACCTTCCAGACGACATCACTGTTGTTATCTAAAGGAAGACATTGGGATGCTTTGAAGCAAGGTGACCTCTCAAGGCTCCTCCCAGCACACTGTTGCTGTACTCATCTCCTCTCTGGCATTCCTTTTGCTTCCTGCCTGCTGTCTGTCTGCCCAGCCCTTTTGCTAATCTCAATGTAACTGTTTTTCTGTCATTTTTGTATTAGTTCTAGTGATTTCCCACCACATGTCCTTTTGTTCCACTTTCTGTAACAGGACAGTTCTGAAACTACTCACAGCATTCTTCTTTGCCAAGGAACTGGTCCTAACATCCCGCACCTAAACACTGCAAGAGACCCATGTGCCCTCTTATTTATTTCCCCCATTTTTTCTGGAGCTTCCTTCTCTCACCCACTGATCCCCTTCCTCACAGTTTATTTGAACAAACCTGTGACTTTTCACTTCTCAATATGTCCAGATTTTTTCTGCCAGTTCTGCATCTCCCACCCTGGTCTGTTCCTCTACAATAGGGTCTTCGCCCCAATATCACCTGTAACTCTGTTGTCCTTTCCTGCACAGACCTTAGGCCTGTGACAAGTATCCCACTTGTATCACTTTCCCCCAGTTTCCTTGAAGACTATCAACTTCTTACAACTGAAATTGGAGAATAAGCAGTATCATTTTTTTTTAACGTGTTAATGTTTATCACCGTTTTTTAAATGTCTCTAAGATTACTGCTGTTCCTAACCAAATACTGTTTCCTCCACTTTCATCAGTGGAGAAAATACCCCCCAAAATACCCGAATTCCTTCTTGATGTCGTGTAACTGTGTGACATTCAAGCACTGCTGTTGTACCTTGCAGCAAGGAAATGCCTTACCTGTAAGCCCAGCCACGCACTGAAGTCAATGACACTGCATTCAGAGCCATCTGAATTTAATCCTGCAAAGCTGATTCTGTTCACATCCAGAGCTGCAGCTGTTACCAGCAGCGAGGGAGTCACTGCAGATGAAAACACAGGAATTCCCTGCCAGTTACTTAAATGACTCTCACTGGCTGACCTGGTTGCAATACTGTTCCAGGCTACCCCAGGAGAGAAGTCATCTGACTGGGACTGTGCTCCTCTGCCACAATGGCACACATGATGATGCCCATGTTTGGAGTAGATCTGCAAAGCTACTGCTCTATTGAAGTCTCCAAAAAGCCCATAAACATAATCAAAACCAGGTATGCCAAGTGTCAAAAGGCATTGTGCTACTTTAGTAAAATACATATAAAGGTTTTTTGGGTTTTTTTTGCCTTTTCTACCTAAAGATATTGAATTTTAATTCAGGAATTTAGATCTGGTAATTCATCGGGATGAGAGAGTGATCCAGGCTGCAGCAAGAATGACAGCAGGCAAATCTGCCAGCATGGCCAAGGATGCTCCTTGGTTTTAAAATTCTGAAACATTTCTTTGAAGGGATTTGTACTTTAACTATAGCTGTTCAAATAGTATGAGGCAGAACCATGTTTTCAATGACCTGAGAAGAAATTCTAGTTGATGAGTCTCCCTGCACTGCCACAAAACACCTCTTCAGGTGTGCCTGTAGAACTGGTTGGGGAATTGCATGTTGTGGCCCAGCTCCTGAACACATGCTGTGGGGACAGGAACTTCCTGAACTAGTTTCACCACTGCAAATGGATATATTGAACCACAGCCTTGTTTAAAGTGATGCAACATTTTCATATGGAGTACAGCCTAGAGGACTGCTGCTGTCGGTGTAAGTGAAAGTTTGGAGTGCTGAGAGAGCAGCAAGCTCAGCTGCTGAAACAAAAAAGGGGCTTGGTGAAGTCTCAGTACACACAAAAACCAGTGTATTTCATTAAGCAGCTGTTTCAGACACAAGATGCAGATAGCAAGGCATAATTATTGCCGTTAAGGAAAGTGCAGGTATTTGGCTGAAGCTTCAATCTAGAAATGTTAACCCATCTTTTTTACAGCTTCCTCCAAAGGCACGTGGTGCAGTTTTGCTGTCAGACATA
>VYXC01005839.1:151928-250916 GCA_013397175.1 Platysteira castanea
CCCCTCGCGGCCCGGAAGCGCTCGCGCGCGCGCCGGAAGCGCGTCTCCCGCGGCCCGGCCAAGATGGCGGCGGATGCCGCCACCGAGCTGCTGTTCCTGGACACGTTCAAGCACCAGAGCGCGGAGGTAAAATGGGGCTCGGGTCCGCCGCTCCTCTCACCTTTCATCCCCTCCTCTCCCTTCTCCTGGACTACTGCCGGCGTCCCCTTGCTCGTGCTGGGGCCTCCCCGGGTCATGGAACCCCCACTGAGGCGGGCCCCGGCGGCGGTCGGGCAGGAGCAGCCCCGGGGCNCTCTCACTGGCTGACCTGGTTGCAATACTGTTCCAGGCTACCCCAGGAGAGAAGTCATCTGACTGGGACTGTGCTCCTCTGCCACAATGGCACACATGATGATGCCCATGTTTGGAGTAGATCTGCAAAGCTACTGCTCTATTGAAGTCTCCAAAAAGCCCATAAACATAATCAAAACCAGGTATGCCAAGTGTCAAAAGGCATTGTGCTACTTTAGTAAAATACATATAAAGGTTTTTTGGGTTTTTTTTGCCTTTTCTACCTAAAGATATTGAATTTTAATTCAGGAATTTAGATCTGGTAATTCATCGGGATGAGAGAGTGATCCAGGCTGCAGCAAGAATGACAGCAGGCAAATCTGCCAGCATGGCCAAGGATGCTCCTTGGTTTTAAAATTCTGAAACATTTCTTTGAAGGGATTTGTACTTTAACTATAGCTGTTCAAATAGTATGAGGCAGAACCATGTTTCAATGACCTGAGAAGAAATTCTAGTTGATGAGTCTCCCTGCACTGCCACAAAACACCTCTTCAGGTGTGCCTGTAGAACTGGTTGGGGAATTGCATGTTGTGGCCCAGCTCCTGAACACATGCTGTGGGGACAGGAACTTCCTGAACTAGTTTCACCACTGCAAATGGATATATTGAACCACAGCCTTGTTTAAAGTGATGCAACATTTTCATATGGAGTACAGCCTAGAGGACTGCTGCTGTCGGTGTAAGTGAAAGTTTGGAGTGCTGAGAGAGCAGCAAGCTCAGCTACTGAAACAAAAAAGGGGCTTGTGAAGTCTCAGTACACACAAAACCCAGTGTATTTCATTAAGCAGCTGTTTCAGACACAAGATGCAGATAGCAAGGCATAATTATTGCCGTTAAGGAAAGTGCAGGTATTTGGCTGAAGCTTCAATCTAGAAATGTTAACCCATCTTTTTTACAGCTTCCTCCAAAGGCACGTGGTGCAGTTTTGCTGTCAGACATAGAGGTCGTACAGAAAACTTGTGTAACCAACACCGCTTGCGTAAGATTAACTCCACATCATTCTCCTGGCCACAGGCTGGCTTTGGTTTCGCGGCGTCCCCAGTGCTTGTACAACTTGATTGCTGTTGCAGAAAGGCAACGGATGCTAAACAGGTACATCTGGCGCTGTGGAAAGTTTGAAAGGAGCTGTGCTGCACGAACTTGAGAGAAGCAGCAACTTCTTACACCTGAAAAGAGTTTGTTTTAAGCACGAGAAAGGGTGCAAAGGAAATTTCTCAGGCGGGGCTGAAATTAGCTGGCACCGATATTGTGAAACCGAGCGGAGGCAAAGGCTCGGCGCGGACTGCGGTGACACCCAGCGGGGACTGGGGTCTGTGGAGAGCGGGGGCACCGCCCCGCTGCTCACAACCCCGACTGCGGCCCGAGTTTTACTAGGCGAGAGGTTGGACTCGACGATCGCAGAGGTTTTTTAAAACCTAATTCATTCTGTCACTCCGTGAGCGCTGAGGCAACCGCGGCTCTCTCTCCCTCCACAGCGCTGAGGGCGGCGGGACCCGCCCCAGCCTCGCCCCCGCCCCGCCTCCCGCGCTCTGGTCCCGCCCCCGCCCTCNGCCCCGGGGCAGGTGCCCTCAAGGAGGGGCTGCCACCTCCTCCCCGCCTCGCCTGACACGAAGCCTTGCTCGAGCCGCAGTCGTGGCAGCCCTTGCCCTGCTGGCAGGGGGCGGAGGGTGATGGGAAAGGAGCGAGGATTTAGAGGTGAGCAGAGCAGAGGCGAGCGGGGAACAAAGAAGATAAACGTGCTTCGAGGAGGCGATAATGGAAGAAGTCGACCAGAGGACCATGCCCTGCCGCTTGAGAGATTCCTGATGCTCTTGTGTAGCTGATGATGAGGAGGGATATTTGTGTGTTTGTGATATATTCCCTTAGATTTATTCCCTTTACGTGCATCGCGCACAAAATGAGTATTTCAAGCTTTTTTGGAAGTGGTAGATCGTGCAAATATTCCGCTTTGAGGCTGCTGGGATCTGACCATCTTTGAAACTGCTGGTCTTGCAGCACGTTTGCCCGGGGCTTAGCTCGATGTGCTGTTCAGGGAGGAAGAATGGGACTGTTAGGGGAAAAGTGACTGTGTGCTGCAACATGAGAAGGATGTTAGAGTCGTAGAATAACTCGACTGTGTTAATGGATAGGCATTAGGGAAAGAAAATGGAATATTTTGAACTCGTGCTGCAATTAAATGCAATTGAAAAGTTATTCAGGAGACGTCTAGCTGTCCGGATCAGCTAAGCCCAAATGTATTTTTAATTCCACTATTTAAGACAACGTTAGGCAGGGAATGCTAGCCACTGCTGTTCTCCTGGGTAGAAACAGTAGCCACTCTTGTTCCTCTCCAGGACCTTATGTTCTCTTCTTGAACTTTTTAAATCATTTTCTGTCACTTTCATTCTTGCCAGTGGCGTTGTCCAAACCCTGAACCTTACGTGTTTTACGTGTTTCTTGAAAGCCTTCTTTATGTTACTCTAATTCTTCCGCTATTTGGATTATGAGTGTTGCACTGGAACTTACAGCTCTTGAAAAGTACTGCTGTGTTTTTGAATAAAATTATTTATTTGGCTTAGCTATGCAGTTTTAACTACTGTTAAGCAGTTCTGATGTAGAGTATTTTTTAATGTTTTGTAGGAAAAGTGGATTGAATTCACTTGCTTTGGTGATGTTGATGCATGGCTGTCAGGGCATAATCCTGGGTCATTTAAAGAGGAATTTGTCTTTATTTGGGCGGTACTCCTGGGGATGAGGCTTCCCTTCAGCAGCCCTTTCTCCAGAAATCTGAGTCTCCCACATGACTCAGATCTTTTTTAGAGGCACAGATGATCTCCCACAGCCCTCACTCCATGCAGGCTGCACTCACCCTGTTCCTGTTCCTGCATCTGTGCTCCCTGTCCTAGTAGGATTCCTTTATTTTCACCATCCAGCTTCTAACACATCAGCCCATAGGCCAGGGTGTTGTATTGTGTGCTGAACAGTGTCTGCATAGATATTTCTTGTTAGAAGACAGTAATATATGCCCAAAGCCATATCTTAAAAATGGCTTTCAAAACTCCACTTTATCTGTTCCATTGCTTACTAGCTTTCTAAAAATTTTAGTACTTCCTTGCTTTCTGCTGGTTTCATTTGCTTTCTGATTGTGGTGAAAGAGATACATTTTGACTGCAGATCAACTTGTTTTTTAATTTTCATTTAATTTTCTCTCAAACACTGAGATCAGTGGTTTGGGTTTTTTTCCTATCAGTCTGCTAATTCAGCTTGCTAACTGGAAGTATGAATCTGAGCTTCTGCTAAGAAAGTCTTTATATGTTTACAGCTGAACATAAAGTTATGTATGTGTACTGTTTTTTGAGCATATATATGGTAAAAATGATGGATAAATGTAGTAAGACCTAATGCAATGAATTTAGTGAAAGAAGACCCAGCATTAATTGTTTGGTAGCTGCTACATGGAAAGGTCACTGTAACTTTAATAACTTCCTAGTTTGCTCAAACATCTTTTTGGACTGTGTAAGAATTCTCTATACTTGCTGTTTCTGTGTGGTAAACAGAAATGATATTTGCTAAAGGTTTTCAGGTGTTGCAAAATTGGAAAAATAAACATCATATGGAATTTTTGTACAGATCTAGCAAAATTTACTTACAGTATCATTATACTTTCTAGTATTATATTTGAAATATGACATTTGCTAGTGTTTAGAATTACACCACACATATCTTCTGTCTGGAAAAAACAACCTGTTACTGTTTAAAAGATTTTTGCCAATAAAGGTAGTAAATTAAGTAAATAACCCAGTAACACTTTCTAGGAAAAAATAGTGTTAAATATATGAAAAGTGCCTACATTATATTAAAAAAATATTTTTCTCTCTAACAGTGTTAATCAGTGTTTAGCATTTTACAGAATTAAATTTAATTATTAAGATTGCAACCTTAGTTCCATTAGTAGAGAATACAAGTACATTATGTTGTTTGTGTTTTACATTTCCTAGATTTTGCTTTTTCTTTGTTTTGTAGCAAAGTACCAATATTGATGTGGTTCGTTTTCCATGCGTGGTTTACATAAATGAAGTCCGTGTCATTCCTCCAGGAGTGAGAGCTCACACAAGTTTGCCTGACAACAGGGCTTATGGGTAAGTGAAAGATACCAGGTATCAGATTCAGGGAAACTTTCCTCTTATTTTTGTCTTGAACTTTTGTATCTCAATAGACCTTCCTACATAAAAATGTAAAATGTGTTTACGTTATGTTTGCTGAACATGTAATTATTTTGGGGAGTTACATGAACAGTAAAATTTTGTGGATTTTTTCCCCTTGGTAGTCCTACTTACTCTGATAAGGAACTCATCTAATTTAATTTTACTTTTATTCTGTTTCTAGAGAGACATCCCCCCATTCATTTCAGCTAGACTTGTTTTTCAACAATGTCAGCAAACCAAGTGCCCCTGTTTTTGATCGGCTGGGAAGGTAGGTTCTTTCAAGATGAGTGTGTGACTTCATTATCTACCATTTCTTCCTGAAAATTTTTATAGTGCAGAAAATGCACAGTAGAAAATCATGTATCTCCCATGACTTTCACGTTTGGTTTGAACTTTGCTAGTTTGTGTTCTTATTCTTTTCCTCTGATCTGTTTGGAAGAACAGAGGCTTATGCTTAAAATAAGAAAAGTTTCTGTTATTTTTAAATTTACAGAGCCTATATATATTAATGGAAAGAATTTTGTAGAAATAAGTGATTTTGCACTCTTGCTTTTAATAGTATGTATTTGTCCAGTGTTTTATTGTTGGCTTGTGTGATTAGTATTTCTGTGTTTTATTTCTGTAAACATGCTTTGTATTAATGAAGCATGACTTTGCATCTTTTATTTAACAGCCTTGAATATGATGAAAACACTTCAATTATTTTCAGGCCCAATGCAAAGGTAATGCAGTGTGGTTTAAACCTCTTCTTTCCCTGCATATCTATCATTTAGGTATAAATATGGTTGCATGTGATGTGTTAGCACTGTGTAAAGTGTTTATTGTTTCAAACCATATCCTAAAACCTGCCTGTAGTTTAGATACTCTTTACTTTAGAGTCTTCTTGTGGTTTTTTTGTTTCGTTTTTGGTCTGGTGGTTTTTGTTTGTTCATTTGTTTTTTTGAGTGGGATTTTTTTTCATTAATGGGCTATAGTAGATTAGGGATCTATCTAGGCAATAGATGTACTGCAAGGAATTTAATGCTTTTAGAGAAAGCTTATTTGTTGCAATGATTGATGTGTTAAAGTTTTCTCAGTTTTCAAAATGTGGTGTAAAGAGGTATTTTTATATTGAATTTTTCTTTTGGCTTTTATGCAGATAATGATAGAATGATACTAGAGTAACTGTTTTGAAGTTGTCTTTAAGTGCTTTTTCTTTTTTTTTTTTTTTCCTAAAAACCAACAGGTCAATACAGATGGATTGGTTCTTAGAGGGTGGTACAACTGTCTGACTTTGGCAATATATGGCTCAGTTGACAGGGTAATAACTCATGAGAGAGAGTCACCTCCTCCACCACCCCCTCCACCTCCACCTCCCCAGCAACAGCCTGGATTGAAAAGAAATCCAAAACACGGTGAGCCTTGGGGGAAGACAGAGACTTTTTTCTTTAAAAAAATCAGTGTTACAGTATCGCGTCTGAAAAACAAATCCCCAATTCTTCCACATTTTAGGTTTCATTTTTCATTTATTTTCTTTCATTTTTCTTCATTATGTCTTTAGAAGAACGTGTGAAACTAGATTTATATTGAATGATTTTAAGTAGGGTCACATCCAGCGCTTTTATGAGAGTAGTTCATTTGATCTGTTGCTAGTTACTTTGGATGGTCAAAATACAGTTTAACTTGTGCGAACTCCTTAAAATGTAGATGATTGGAATATCAAAAATAATAATAAGAATAGTATTAAAAGTATAGTATTAAAATCATAATAAGGAAATTTCACAGTTGTAGTTAACTTTGCTTATCTGACTTGTATAAAGTATATTACAGAAGAGCAGAAGAGTGCTCAGCACTGGTTTTAGAATGGCCATGAATAGAATCCATGATCAAGTTTCTGCTTCAGTTTTGGTTTTAGATTTAAAATTAGAACTATTGTTCAAAGTATGACTAGAAGACTTCAAAATTTGAATACTATGTGCAGTAAGAAACAGTTGTAAAAACCAGTTGAGTAAAATGTAAACTTTTTTTAAAGCAATTCAGATATTATTGATAGAGTTACAATACAAATAGTGTCAAAACCAAATTTGGCAATTACTCATGTAAGTTTTAAACAAGTATTATATAAAAAAATCAATCGTGTTAATAAGCTTGTTTATTGATGTAGTTCTTGTTTACATCAAAAATTACTTCATCAAAAGTGACTTTAGAAAGTTGCCTCACATAAGGCAGAATAAAGATAAAATCTGGACAATGGTGTTCCCTAGTCAAAAGTAGCTCTGAAACCCCAAAATTTTCTGCTTTAAATTCCTGTGATTTCATTAAATGCAAATTTTTATTTTCCCAATAAATATAGTTGATGGAGAGAAAGAAGACCAATTCAATGGCAGTCCTCCAAGACCACAACCTAGAGGACCAAGGACACCTCCAGGACCTCCTCCTCCTGATGATGATGAGGATGAACCTATGCCAGTGTCAGGTAGAATGAGAACAGACTGTGTTTTATTTGCTTCTCATCACTGCTTAGAGGAGGCAGAATTCTGTGTTCCTGCCTAGTGTGAAGTTTCTTGTCTGCTGTTACATCTGCCAGACAGATTCAGTTTTAGGAAAGGGATTTGGAGAAAAAAAGTTTTGGCTGTTAAATTGCATAATTTTAAAAGATAGTAGATTGATAATATTGGCTGTTTACCAATGCACTGTTGAACATGCTGCTCATGTTTTATGTAAGTGTTCTGTTGACTCTGGTATCCATTGTCCTTCTCCATTATTCTGCAGCATCTGCCAAGTTACCTGATCTCTGTATTGGTTAAAAGTCTCAAGAACTCTACATATTCGTAGTCTTGCTGAACTAAGTGATTGTGTTCAGTCAAATCACCTGAAGATTTTCAAGGTGCTTTTTTTGCATCTCTAGTATATGTGATGCAGAAACCTAAAACATATATACTGCTATTAAACGTAATAAAAATATTTCTATAATAGGTTAGCAAAAAAAAAAAGGAGGGCTGAGGAGAATCTCCTTTATTGGATGCAGGGGGATGCGTGGTGACATAGGATTTGGAAAAGGGTGAGGGAGTTAATGACTTCTTTGCCTCAATCTTTAGTAGGAAGATCAATTACTCTCCAGGTACTCTGGGCTGGAAGACAGACACAGGGAGCAGAATGAACCCTCAATAATCAAGGAAGGAGTGGTCAGCCCAAGTCTGTGGGGCCAGATGGGATCCACTCATAGGGCCAGTACTGTTTAATATATTTGGATTTCAGAAAAGTACTCTTATGTCTGAAATTTTGTATCTATTTCCAGTGGTTGGGGAAAAGGAAGATGATGTGGACCATAGGGAGGATTACTTTGAGCCGATTTCTCCTGATCGAACATCCATTCATCAAGAAAGCCAGTATTCTGATGATGGAGAAGTAGAGGAAGATCAACCAGAAGAAGGGGAAGACGATGATGATGTGGATGTTGAGGAGGAGGAGGATGAGGACGATGATGATGATGATGATGATGATGATGGTCATACAGTAGAGAGTGTTGCTGATGAGGAAGAAGAGGAGGAGGAAGAAGATGATGAAGATGAAGAAGAGGGTGAAGAGGAGGAAGAAGGTGATGGTAAGTTGTAAAGAGTTTAGAAAAAAATCGGGGTTTATGAAATTTTGATGGCAGTACCTTCATAAAGAATATGTGCAGAGAGAACTGAATATTTTTCCCTTGGTTATTGCAACATTGCTCTATTTGTGGTCCTGACATCTCTCAAGAACAGTATTTTGCTGTGGAATATTTATTCTTCTTTAGTAAAACTTTCTATAAATAGAGAAAAATAGATACAGTTGTATAGGTGAGAATGAACATTCAGTCTTGTTATGTTTTGTTTAAAAATGTAGAAAAGTGGTGAAAAATTATTTAAGTGAAAACCAAATGAAATTGTTTATGTGATAAAGTTAGTTGTCATCTTCTTGTTTTATTTAAAGATCCCACCCATGTCTATACAATAATTTGAGGCTAGAAGTTTTATGATAAATGCAATCAGAGGAAGAAAATTAGACAATATACTTGTAGTAATGTGTACTCTAGTTAAACTTTTTGCTTTATACATTCTTTTAAATGACTCCATTATTACATTAAAAAATCCTGTCAGATGGGGCTTTCAGTCATGTCTTGAAAAAGAAGGCTGTTTGTACATTAGAGTGTGATTGTTCTCTAGCTAGTAGTATTTGTATAAAATAAGTCATTACTTTGTATTTGGAAGATATTCTCCGCAGTTATGAACTGGTTTATTCATAACTGATTTGGTAACTTAATCTTTCTCTTTTTAGGAGATGATGGCTATGAGCAGATTTCAAGTGATGAAGATGTAATTGCTGATCTGGAACGTGAAACATTTAAGTATCCAAGCTTTGATATTGAATATACTCCCGAGGATCTGGCATCTGTGCCTCCTGTGACATATGAACCTTTTGAAAAGGAGCTTGGACCACTTTTATACTTCAGCTGCCCTTACAAGACTGTGTTTGAAAATGAAGTTGCTAAAATAAAGGACCAAGACCCAGAAAAAGAAAATTCAGGGGCAGTGGAAGGCTCAGTTAAATTAACTGAACTTTTGGAATTATATCAAGAGGAAAGGGGTGCAAAGTGGGTCACTGCATTAGAAGAAATTCCAAGTTTAATAGTAAAAGAATTGAGCTACTTGCTGGTGAAAGACACAAAGCAAGACTATATTACCCAGCTAGTAGACTGGACCCTGCAAGCTTTAAACCTTCAGGTGGCTCTCAAACAGCCCATTGCTTTGAATGTTCGACAACTCAAAGCTGGGACAAAATTGGTATCTTCATTAGGAGAATGTGGGACTCAAGGAATAACGGCACTCTTGCAGGCAGGAGTTATTAATGTGTTGTTTGAACTGTTGTTTGCAGATCATGTATCGTCCTCCCTTAAACTTAATGCTTTTAAAGCTTTGGATAGTGTCATTAGTATGACTGAGGGAATGGAAATGTTTCTAAGAGGTGGTGCAGACGTACATGAAAAAAGTGGTTATCAGAAACTCCTGGAACTCATACTGTTAGATCAGACTGTGCGAGTTGTTACAGCTGGTTCTGCAATTCTCCAGAAATGTCACTTCTATGAGATTCTGTCAGACATTAAAAAGGTGGTTGATCAGTTAGCAGAGAACACTCCTCCTCTTCCTAACCACACAGAGCCAGAGCAGGACCAGGACTTGGCAGGACTTGAAAGAACCAACCAAGAGTATGAAAATGATGTGGAGGCTCCTATGGACATGGATCATCTTTTGGAATCTTCTAATATAAGCGAAGGAGAGATGGAAAAACTTGTTAGTCTTCTTGAAGAGATCTTCCATTTGATGGAAACTGCTCCTCATACAATGATTCAGCCACCTGTGAAATCTTTCCCAACCATGGCACGCATTACAGGCCCTCCAGAAAGGGATGATCCTTACCCTGTCCTGTTTAGGTACAGCAGCTGCAAATTCGATTTCTAGAGTGTATTTCCTCCAGCTTGATAGAGATGTATTTCAAGGGTGACTTTGCTGAGTAACACTTTGCTAGATATTTCACTGAATTCTTTATTGGAGGATTCTAGATTGTGCATATAAAGTCTGAGAGAGTTTGATAAATTAATATATTTGTTATTTTGTTGGCTTTCAATCAACCTAGAATGCACCTAGCCGGAAGTTAACATCTCCTTGTTACTGGTAATGTGCTTGCCCTTCAGTTGCATTCACAGATGCTGACCAGTTGTGCTAGGTGCTGTCCAATTTGAAAATGGTTGTAAACCTAGAGTGTTTCATTTGTCATCTTGGAACATGTCTATGTGTATCGATAAAGTAGGTCTGAAATCCCTCAGTGTGCATGTTGAGGTGGCAAGATGCGAGCCGGACTCAGAAGTCATGCAGTTCTGTCAGTGTAGCTCACTGTTTCACAGCACAGGCAGAGGAGCTGAGGCCTGCCTGCCTTCAGCCAGTTACAACATCCCATGGGTTCTTTCTCTATTAGCAACTTTCTGTCTAGAAGGTATTTCTCTCAATGCTGATAGATATCTTTGGTAATAGTGGTGTTGGTCACGGCTGAATACAAGTATCTACGTGCAAAGAGTCTTCAAAAATTGCTGCTAGATGTGCTATAATGATTGGTTCAGAAGGACATTTAAAACATTGAATCTGGCATTGATGATGATTCAGATGCAGCAAATTTAATAAAATAAAATGTCCTGTTTTGTATGTATATAGGGTTGAGGGTTTTTTTGTTAGGGTTTTTTTAATGGAGATCAGAATTTTAGGATTTATTTCTTGTAAATATTATAGCAATAACGTTTTGTAAGGTTTAAATTATGTACTACTTCATAATTAGTTATTATTTCTTGTAGTCCACAGAGCAATAAGTACTGAAGCTAGGAGGTATGTAGTTTTATAGAATGTTATTATGCAGTGTTGACAAATATTTGTAGCATTGCTGATTATTTTCCTGGTTTTGGTTTGATTTTTTTTCAGATATCTTCATAGTCACCATTTCTTGGAATGCATTACTTTGCTACTGTCTCTTCCAGTGACAGGTGCACATCCAGGTGTGCTTCAAGCTATCCGAGATATATTGCGTTTCCTGGCACAGTCACAGAAAGGTCTTCTTTTCTTTATTTCTGAGCATGAAGCAACAAACTTGTTGGTTAGAGCACTTTGTCAGTTTTCTGATCCAGATCAAGAGGAAGGTCTGCAGTCAGATGGTGCCAGCGAGGATACTTTTGCCCTGTGGCTGCTGCATTCAACACAGACCTTACAGTGCATTTCAGAACTGTTCTGCCACTTCCAGCGGTGCACAGCCAGTGAGGAGACTGACCACTCTGATCTGCTGGGAACACTTCACAACCTTTACTTGATCACCTTTAACCCTGTAGGAAGATCTGCTGTGGCTCATGTATTCAGTCTGGAAAAAAACCTTCAAAGTCTTATTACTTTAATGGAGTACTATTCCAAAGAAGCTTTAGGGTAATGTATGCATTTATTTATTTCCTTTAGTGTTTTTCATTTTAATTTTCATTTTCTTTTATAAATAATTCAGTAAATCTAAAATATTTTTCTTTTAGATCATGATGTTTTTATTTAAAATCAAAGCAACTTTTAAGTAGAAGAATGTAATACAAAATCAGGCCTGTCATTTGTAATTAAGTACTTAATACCCCAAATCTGTGTAGGTCATCAACAAGTTATTGTAATATATGTTGGGCAGACTTTTGGTTATATGAAAAAATCAGTAAGTGGGCAGTTTTCATTCAAGCATAAAATGTTGCCTGTGAAACAAGCAAAAGGTTTGGGTACACAGAGTACACACTACTCTGCGGTGGGAATCTCTCAATTCTTCAAGTTCTTGTAAATGTTAAATACAGTTAAAAACACTACTTTAGGTAGCAATGATTTTAAAGTGATTTGTGGAACAAATGATGAAGTTACAGAAAAATATTTGCACGCCACTTGGCTGGATCTCATGGTTTGTTGATGCTGAAATAAATATGAATATGTGTATAATGTAGCAGAAAGTGTTCACTTACCAAAAGAATAGGAAGAAGTTGTTTGGGTTTCTTTCATTGATAATTATATGGGGCAATCCTTGTTGAAGTAAAAGCTCTGTAGATAGATTTTCAGGGGTCCAGTAATGAAAATCGAACAGATATCCAGTTGTATTAGCTAAGATCTAAAAAAAATCCTTATTGTTGTTTCAGAGACTCAAAGTCTAAGAAATCAGTTGCTTATAATTATGCCTGCATCCTTGTTTTGCTGGTGGTACAATCTTCCAGTGATGTCCAAATGCTGGAACAGCACTCGGCGCCTTTGCTGAAGCTTTGTAAAGCAGACGAAAATAACACCAAGTTGCAAGGTACGGTGTGTGTAACTATCAACTGAATTGTTTGAATGTATAGAAGAAATCTTTTTTATGTGGATAATTGATGCTTCACAGTTGTCTAGTTTGGATAATGAAATTACTTTCCCAGTTGCATCTGATTAGTTGAGTCACTGAGATAGTATGTAAATTTTTTTCTGTCAATTAGAGTTAAATAGGAAATTATTTATAGTTAAATTATTTTTCAAGTAAAATAGCTACCATGAATTTTGGATAATTACAGGGAATTTGAAATTATTCAAACTGTGTTGATAATAGGAGAGCAAATTTCTGTAAAAGTGGACTAGCTAGTCAGTGAGCCTAATCTTATTTTTGTTCACTCTTGTTATTGTTGTGGTTTAATCCCCACTGGAAACTAAGTACCTCAACCACTGTTGCTCACTCCCCCACCCACCCCCAGAGGAGGAGAATCAGGGAAAAACAAGTAAAACTCATGAATTGAGATAAGAAGTTAAATAATTGAAAAAAACTAACATATAATAATACTAATAATATAATGATACATACTAATAATACTAATGGTAACAACAACAATTTTAATAAAAAGGAGAGAAGAGATAAAACCCAAGAAAACAAGTGATGCACAAAGCAATTGCCAACCAGCTGCTGATCAATGCCCAGCCCCTCCCCAAGCAGTGATCAGCCCCTTCCAGGCAACTCTCCCAGTTTTCATACTGAACATGACAGGCTATGGCATGGAATATCCCTTTGGCCAGTTTGGGTCTGCTCTCCTGGCTGTGCTCCCTCCCAGCTTCTTGTGCAGCTCCTCGTTCACAGAGCATGAGACACTGGAAAGTTCTTGACTTAGGGTAAGCACTAGTCAGCAACAACCAAAACATCAGTGTGTTATCAGTGTTGTTCTCATGCTGAATCCAAACCACAGCACTGAACCAGTGACTAGGAGGAAAACAAGCTCTATCCCAGCCGGAACCAGGACAGTGATGTAGTCTGACAGGGTCTTTACTAATAAATAATCCTGGGATTGTTTTAAGGCACCCTAGGCCAACGGGCATGGAATAGTCCATGTTACCCTGTTAATACATCTTTTGATGTCCAAGCTGTGTCTTGGTGTCTTCCCAGCTTGTGTCGACTTCCAGATCAGACCTGGGACACTCAGAAGAATCCTGCTGGGGCCTATTCTGACATCTGAACGTTGAAACTGATGTCCAAAGTTGTGCTCTGCACTGGTTAACTGACTTGTGTAGACATACCAATAATTTCTTCCAAAACTTAAATGCACTGGAAAAAATCAGAATTCTTCAAAGTTTTAGTTTAAATCTCTCCTCTGCCATGCTCTTATTTTACTCCTCACCTGATCATCAGACTGCTTTATGAGAAGCAGGGCTAGTTTATTAAACCAAATCGTTAAATCACTCTGAGTCATCAATTCATATTCACTTATCTTCATGTTCTTTTAAATATTTTCAGGAGCAATGGTTTTTAAATCTTTAAATCTCTTGTCCCAAAAACCTGGGACTTTAAGGTTATTCTGGACTAAGAGAGAGACCGATAATCTATAAGGACTTCTAGCATGACTGGAGTGTAGGGCAGAGATTGGCTCCATTTGGGCATTTAATAGAAGTTTTGTACTCAGTTTGTAATAACCTATACATTAAGGGGAATGTGTTTGGGTTCTTTTCTTTAGCAGACAGTGCCCCTTAGTGTCTTTCTCTAAAAAATGTTTAATTACAGATAATGCAGATAATGAGATGAAAATTAATTGAGTCTTTAGATTGACTTGAGCCAAATTTTGTCTGTGTGCATGACACGTATTGCCTGTTCTGAAGTTTTATTTTTGTTGATGCCTTTCAGCTGGCTACAGAGGTAGTGTGCCTCACACATTTCACACTTGGCTTTAGTACCTATTGTGTAAATTAAGTACATTTTGATTGAAAAAGGTTTTATGATCATGAATTCACTGACTTAAGTCTTTTTTTTTCCCCCAGAGCTTAGCAAGTGGCTTGAACCTTTGAAAAATCTTAGATTTGAAATAAATTGTATTCCAAATCTTATTGAATATATCAAACAGGTCAGTAAAATACAGGTAGATGCTATCTTTTATTTATGTTCTATAACCTTAGACCTTTTGCAGTCTGATATTTTGTCTTAGATATGTACTAACATACGATATTTAAAAATACAAACTGTTATCCTAAATAGATGTTTCTATTAAAGCTTATGATCTAGGCTGGGTCTTGCATTTTTACATTTATTGAAACAAAATCTAAGGTAAATATACAATGCAAAGATCTTATTATTTAAATCTTCTGGCTTCCTGTAAATCACAATGCAAATGTTGATGCTCTTTTTTTTTGTTGTTTCTGCCTTATTTATAACTGCTTTCCAAAAGGTGAAATAGTTAAATTTTGTGACATACTTACAGTAACTAAATACAGAGTTTGAATACTAAGTTAGCAATATACTCATGAAGTCCTTCCTTGTAATACAGGCTCTTTCCTTTTTTCTTTTTCTTTTCCCCTAAAAGAATATTGATAGTTTGATGACCCCAGATGGAGTTGGTCTTCCCACTGCACTTCGTGTTCTTTGTCATATTGCATGTCCACCTCCACTGGTAGAAGGTACGGCTGATATACTTGTACAGCTTAAAGTACAAACCTTATTTTTTTGATTCTTCTACTTAAACCTGGCTAAAGTGTAACCGTGATTGCCCAGGAGAAATTAGACATACAGAAATATTATTTCTTTTCTGTACAGGTCAACAGAAAGACCTTAAATGGAATCTTGCAGTTATTCAGCTCTTCTCTTCTGAGGGAATGGACACCTTCATCCGAGTGTTACAGAAGCTGAACAGCATCCTTATTCAGCCTTGGCGACTCCATGTCAACATGGGCACCACGCTGCACAGAGTTACTACTATTTCTATGGCCCGCTGCACACTTACTCTCCTTAAAACAATGCTAACAGAACTGCTGAGGGGTGGATCCTTTGAATTCAAGGACATGCGTGTTCCTGCAGCACTTGTTTCTTTACACATGCTCCTCTGCTCTATTCCTCTCTCAGGCCGCTTAGACAGCGATGAACAAAAAATCCAGAATGACATTGTTGATATCTTACTGACTTTTACACAAGGTGTTAATGAAAAACTTACCATTTCTGAGGAAACTTTGGCAAACAATACTTGGTCTTTAATGCTGAAGGAAGTTCTCTCTTCGATTTTGAGAATTCCTGAAGGCTTTTTCTCTGGACTTATACTGCTTTCAGAATTGTTGCCTCTTCCACTGCCGATGCAGACTACTCAGGTATAATTTAGATGTATTTAGTTTTAAAGAATTTTTATTATTTATAACCGTTTGACCATTTTTGTAGTGGTGGAAAAACTGATACGTGAAAGGATGAATTAAAGTTCTTGTAAAGCATTTGCGCTCATACAGATTCTTTGTAGATAAGTCTTTTACAGCAGAAACAAAATTGGTATTATTTGGAGTATTTTTCTTAAGTTAGCAGTCATATGTTGTTCTTTTGTCCCTTGTGAGATTATCTAGACTGTCTCTAAAGCTTTTAATTTAGCTCTGAATGCTGAACTTGGTATATTAAGGCTCTTCTTTCTTTAGTCCTGGATCTTAACTTTGTGGTCTTTAATAAGTAAGCATAAAAGGTGTGTGACAACCCATGCTCCTGAAGGAATACCTAATTTACTGCCATCATGTCCTGTCATTTGGTGACAATGAAATTGGCATTCCATGTTTTTAATGAGGACAGTACTCATACTTAGTCTTTGTTTATACGTTGTGATAGAATTCAGGGTTTACCATAAACACTGACAGGAAAAACCCTCCTGCCTTTCTGTTCCTGCAGGTAATTGAAGCCCATGACATTGCAGTGGCACTCAACACCAGGAAGCTGTGGAGTATGCACCTCCACGTGCAGGCCAAGCTGATACAGGAGATCGTTCGATCTTTCTCCGGTTCGTCTTGCCAGCCCATTCAGCACATGTTGAGGCGTATTTGTGTTCAGCTGTGTGACTTGGCTTCACCTACTGCTCTGCTCATCATGAGGACGGTATTGGATCTAATTGTAGAAGACCTGCAAAGGTATTTTTGTTTTCTCATGCAAAGATTTTGTTAATGAACTGTTAAATTCACCTTGCTTCTGAGGAGTAGATTTTGCAGGAGGAAAATACTTTCAGAAATATTATTCATTATGTGCTGAATGAATTCTTAGTCCGGTGCTATATGCTGGGTTCTGATAATGCTTAAGATTGCCAGAGAACCAGCTCATACCTTTTAAGTTTTGGTGTAGACAGTTTCATGTTGTATGTTTATGGTAAGTATTTCAGGAAGATTTTCTTCACGCTGGCCTTGCAAAGCCTCATCTTGCTTGTGAAGTGCTTTTAAGGACCTATTAAGACACAAATAAGAAAAGTAGGCCAGTAAGGTTTGCTATACTGGGATTACATATGTGTAGATGTTCGTAAACTGGAGGAAGTTGAATGATACAGATTCAGAGAGTTTTGAAACGAGTGCTCTTCCTTTAAAAGCATCATTATCCACATAGATACTGTTTATATAAAAGCATATTTATCTTATTCAATTAGATGCCCTACAGTGTGTTAAATGCATAGTAGATTAATTAATTTATGATGTGATCAGAAATTCTTTAGTGAAAGTTGAGCAGTTTGCAAAAAGTAAATGGAACTGTAAGTTTAAACTATGCACACTGGCTGTATTTTTTCTAAAATGCAGAATTATATGACTCCTGTGATGGTTGTTTTTATAGTTTCTTAGATCACTTTAAAACAGCTTTTTCACAGTGCACTGATACCCTTTCAGCAGCACAGAAGATAAAGAGAAACAGTACACTGGACAGACCACTCGATTGCTCGCTTTATTGGATGCCCTGGCTTCACATAAAGCTTGTAAATTGGCTATTTTGCATCTTATCAATGGAACTACTAAAGGAGATGAAAAGTATGCGGAGGTTTTCCAGGAGCTCCTGGCTTTGATGCGATCAGCTGGGGACAATGTCACTCATCAACAGTGTGCTGAATATGTAACTTCCCTTTTGCAGTCCCTCTGTGATCAGGTATTTTCTATATTTAATGCATAATGTGTGTTGATTATTGTAGGAGACAAATTAAATGAGATTGTTTGTTAAGTACCTGCTTTTTTCCAAAGTTAAAGAAAAAATCAACATTGTTAAAACACAAAAAGAAAAAGTGTGCATGGTTGGCTGCTTTGGCAGACTTGCTGCCTTCTTGGTCTTGAATGTAAAAACTTTGCATTTCATGACTTGTCTTCTGCATTATGTGCACTGTTCTAGTAGCTCATTAGAGACCAGAAACTAAATGGCACAAAGATTGCCTGTCCTATCAGCTGAGAGAGAGATGTCATTTCTCCATGTGGGCCACTGACAAAACTCGAGTTGTAACTGTTCACTTCTTACCTAGTTAAATAAATATGTATCTCTTAGTGGTCTAACTGAAAACTCTTGACAATGTATTCCAAACATAAAGATATGTATGCTATGCTGGTGCCATAAAACTCCTCTATTAAAAAGCAGGAGTTTCTCTACAGCAAGGTAAGAAATGTTGAAAATACATTCATAGACTAGCCCTGGTAGTTTCTCATTAATGTGTGCACAGATTTGCATGTCATTTGTCTAACTAGTTAGTGGATGTATTTATTTGATCTAGTGCTTACCCAGTTACACAAAAGACATTTGGATGTTGTTGGTCAGTAGAGATAATCAGCCATTTGCATATAAACAAGATCTCTCTGCCCATATAAATTCATTGTGAATATCAGTCTTGTTTTATTTTATGTAAAATATGGAAGTGACAGTAGGTGCTAAACTTCCTAGGTGGTGTCTGCACCCTCCTAATTTTCACAGAACCTCAGAATCAAAGAATATCTCAAATTGGAAGGGACCCATAAAGATCATCAAGTCCGACTCCCTGCCCTTTTCAGGAATATCTAAAACTAAACCATGGCTAAGAGTGTCATCCAGATGCTCTCTGAACGCTGACAGGCTTGGTGCCTAATCACGTCCCTGAGGACCCTGTTCCAGTGACTGACCAGCCTCTCAGTGGAGAACCTTTTCCTAACGTCCAACCTGAACATCCCTTGATGCAGCTTCATTCCATTTCCTTGTGTGCTGTCGCTGGTCACCAGAGGGAGGAGAGCACCTGCCCTACTGCTGCTCCCCTTGAGACACTTGTAGATTACTGTGAGGTCACCCCTCAGCTTTCTCTTCTCCAGGCCGAACCAGCCAAGGGACTTCAGCCTCTTCTTGTGTTTTGACCAGTGTTTTGAGGTTGAGGGACACATTGATTACCTAGGCAGGAAACTGTATGTTACCCAGTGACTGTCTGGCTTTTATTTGTGGCTCTGCTACGATATTTCAGAATTTGAAGCTTTTATGTTTTAGAAATAAATAATGGTTTGTAACCCTTAACAGAACTGAATAAAAAGGATACTCTAGATTAGTATTTTGCTTGTCAGTAATAACTGAAATACTGGAATAAGCTGATAAAGGGATAGTGAAAGAACCCAGTGCTTTTGACTTCACGTATGGTTTATACTTACTGCAGGCATACAGGATGCATTTTTACTATATGTATAATAATCATTCTTTTAGGATATTGCACTTATTTTACCAAGTTCATCAGAAGGCTCTGTGTCTGAATTAGAGCAGCTTTCCAACTCCTTACCAAGCAAAGAGCTGATGCCCTTAATTTGTGACTGTTTGATGGAAACATTAATGAATCCTGAGAGCAGCTACAGTTGTTTGCTGACATGCATCCGAACAATGATGTTCCTTACAGAGCATGACTATGGCTTCTACCACTTGAAGAGGTATGGTGTTTTATGATATCACCGACAGCTTAAAATTGTTTAAAAATTTCTGTAGTGTGAAATAATTTCCTACACACTTAGTGGAAAATGTTGAGGATAAGGCACCTAAGATTTTGTTTTTCTTTGGGACTTCAGTGTTTTACTCAGTATTTTGGTCTTCCTTCACCCTCTGAGTAATTTCTGCAGTATGCACACAGAAGCACTTTGTTTCAAGCAAACAAAGCACTGAAAAAAGGTTTGTACACTCTGTTTCCCCACTCCAAGGCTGGAGGATTAGAATGAGATATTTTGTTCTTGTTCTTTCCCTTTTGAGATACTCACCGAGCTCTCATCTAGAACATTCGAGAACTGTCTGTAATTCCTGTATTTTTAGGGGATTCAGTTTGCACTTCCCCAAGTATTCTGACCTCCAGACAACTAAGGCTTTAGAAATGAGTTGGGGTTTTTTTTCCAAACTATTTTTGTTAACTCCATTCACTTGGAACAGAATATATACATGCATTGGACAATATTGTGTTGTTTTGACATATAATTCTTCATCCTATGTTTGGACCTGTTTCTGTTTGCTGAAGTTGAGGTGCAGAGGCAAAATGGTGAGGTTTGCAGAGAGAAAAAGGAGCCTTGTCAATACGAAGTTGTTCAAAGCACTTTAAGTAGTGCTGTTGGATGCAAGAAGCCATACAACCACCAACGAAAAATTAGCAAGTTACAGATGCTGTTCTCTCTGTGATCCCGTGTGTCCAGCTGTCAGCTTCAGTGGACAGCCTTGCAATTTCTGTGTTCATGTTGCCTTTATAGTTTGTTTTCTGCAGTTAGGCATCATGGGATGCAGTGAAATTGTAGCTGCAAGCATGATCCTGCTTCATATAAGGTCCTTGTGCAAGCACATATTTCTGTACTTCAGTCCCTGATTTACCAAAGGTGAAATTGTAATTTCTTGAATGTTTTGGAGGTGGTATATATAGCTGTATATATGCAGTCTGAAATAAATGCAGATAATACTGGTGAAAATGGGAGTCTAGTACAGAGAAAATAGTGAAGCTCCAGCTTTGTAATCAAAGATCAACTTGATAATTGTAAAACTTGCCAAGTTTATTTTGCATGTATGTCATTTTCTTATAACTAGTTATGGAATGGTCACAATGTATGTACTAATAAAGTATTTTCTCTCTTTTTGTTTTTAAAACAGCTCACTAAGAAAACACAGCAATGCTTTGTACACTGTATTAAAGCGAGTAATAACTAGTTTCAGCAAAGACACAGGTGAACTGGCCTCTTCATTTTTGGATTTTATGCGACAGATTCTAAACTCTGATACGCTGGTAAGTGAATGTGTATTAAACTCAGCTGCGCTTCTCTGCAATCTGCAGTGTGAGACATGTTCAGGAGCAATTATTTCAGAAAGCAGTTGATTCTGCAGATTGCTGGGTAAGGCTTTTCCATCAGTAGTGTCAGTGCTATCTTTAGTTTTTAATGAAATCTGTGAAAGCTGGGCAGAGTATATGTTTAGTAAGTAAGAGGGTTTTTCAGCAGGAAGAAGGGTATGTCAGTTCATACTGATTTCCTGAGTGAATAGTTTGCTGTGGTGGTCCAGTTTTAGATTCACAGCATCCTGTCAGAGAGTTGCTGTATTGATATGTAGTATAGAAAGGACTATAAAATATTTGTTAATTCAGTGATACAGACCTCATCCTGTACAGGAAAGGGTTGCATTCATCTTGATGCAGTATATAAGCTTGCCTGTTGAAGTGTACTCTGCTAGAATAATTTACATCATATGTTTTTAAATCAAGAGAGAACTCATTTTGCTAGATTTGCTCTAATGTGTGTTTGATTTCAAAGGGGTTTGCAGTTCAGAAGTACAACATTTATGTGTACTTACTCCCCACCTGTCAAATATTTCAGGGATGTTGTGGAGATGATGGAAGCCTTATGGAAACAGATGGATCCCATCCAGGCAGAACGCTGGGTCTTACCACTGCAGAGTTAAAACATCTACTGCAGAACAAAGAAGAAACCCCAGAAAACTTGCTTCTTGATTTGGAGAAACATGTTATGGTAAAAGAATCCAAATAATTGAGTTGATGTTGCTGTTTTCTATTTGCACATCTAAGATCCCAGGCAGTTAACGGTGTCATGGAAGGCAGCAAATGCCTACAGCAGAGGGTGTAGGGTAGTGGTGAAGCAGATTATTAATGTTATTAACAACAGGAGCCCCAGCTTAGCAGTGGCTTGATGTTAGTGGTGACTGGTAACAAGTGGAATTAATACTGGGGGCTGGATATTGTTGGATGTTTCCATCAGAAGCCTGAACAATGGATACATCTTCAGTGAATTTGTGGATGACAGTAGGATGGGGGAATGACTAATCTGACATACAGCAAAGTGTCAATCCAGGGAGACCTCAAGAAACATTTTAGGATTGATTTAGCAGAAAGTTTGTGTGGCTCATTAGGGAAAATGCAAGAGTCTGCAGTGAAAGCAGGATAATCCCATGCCTTGTTGCAGGCTGGGCTGAAAAGGGCCAGGTGGTTATGTTGGTTGATAGGTTGAATGTGGGCTGCCAGTGCACAGTCACTAGAAACAAGTGTGAGGGAGTGTGTTCTGAGCCATCCTGGAAGGAGCATGGTCAGCACTTCCAGGGGCCTTGTCTCCCTCCATGGGATGCTGCTGAGCTCTCACGTAGAGTGTTGTGTTCACCTTTGGCCAGCTTTGCCCTCTCACCAGTTCTAGGCAGACCTGGGGAGACGGGAGAGGATTCTACCAAGGTGGTCAGGGACCTGCAGCACATGTGCTACAGAGAGAGAGAAGGAAGAAGCTGGGCTTGTTTAGCCTGGTGAAGAGGGCTCAGGAGACATTTCAGAGTTTCCCACAGCTGTTTGGGGAGATAGTAACAAAGATGGTGGAATCAAACTTTTGGTAATTCCAGATGATAAATCGAGGGGCAATGGCCCCAAATTGTGTTGTTTTCAATTGCTTCAGAGGTTCAGTTTGACATTAGGAAAAAAAAATTAATCACTGAGAGAAAAGTGAAGCATTGAACAGGTCAGTGTGGCTGTGGGCTCTCCATCACTGGCACTTTTTTTAGACACGGCTCTATAAAGTTACAACTGACCTGATCTGGCTTTGATGATAGTCCTGCTTCAAGCAGAGGCTGGGGATTGGACTAGAGGACATGCAGAATTCAATGCATCCAACTTTTCTGTGATTATAACTGCAAACTTAACTCTCATATTAAAATCTGATTCTATGTAACTGATGGCAGCCATGCAGTAGAGGGCTAATTTAAGAGAGTCCATGAATCACCTGCCCCACAGCCTACTGATCACAAATGCCTTTCCAGTGCTGTATTCCCTCCTGTCCCTTCCCTGACTGCCTACATCTATGGTAAGAGATTAAAAGCCACAATTGTTCTGAATGAGAAACAGCAGACACAGGACACTGGAATGTTTTAACAGAGAGCTTCTTAAATAAAACCTGGGCCAATGTCTTCCTTGGGACTGCTGTAAAGGATATTGCATCAGCTGGGAATGAAACCTAGAATGTGCATGTGGTGACATGGTTTGTTTAATACCACACCGAGGAGCTCTCTGCTGTTGTTCGTGTACTCAGGTGCCTTAGTTTCACTATTTGTGGCTGGATAGACTGTTGTATAGTACCTTCCTCCTTTTTTTTTATAAATAAGCAAAGCATACTTCCTTCTCTGAGGAGGGGAAAAAGTTCTGACTTGTTCTGTGCTGACACAGGATCGTTCTAAGGAAGATGATGGCCTCGAATCCTTACTGGACAACATTGTTGGAGTGAGGCAAATGTTGGAATCAGCGGGTGATTCTTGTCCACTGAGTGATCAAGATGTTGAGCCTACTCTTTCTGCACCAGACTCTCTTCAGAATTTGTTTAACAACAGGTAAAATGGTTAAGTGTGTCAGCAGTCTACCTGTGATGTACTTAAGAAAATGGAGTAATTTATGCATATGTAAATTAAGTATTAAAAACAGGATCTAAACAGCACTGTTGTCACTACTACCCACTAGGCCCAATGTATTCAGTGTCATGTAAGTATCAAGGGTAAGGCAGCAATGTTCACCCCAGGTTCTGTGGTGCTGTGTATGCTTGCAGTTGGTTGTTGTTCATAACCAAACAGGCCTTTGGCATTGTTTTATTGTAGGACTACGTACGTGTTGGCAGATGTGATGGATGACCAGCTGAAGTCCATGTGGTTCTCACCCTTTCAGGCTGAAGAAATAGACACTGACTTGGATATGGTAAAAGGCTTCATTAACGTATCTGAAGTGGTTTTAAGAAGGAGGGTTAATCTGAACTAGTAGCATCAGAAATTCATATGGCCAAATTATTTGTTTTCCTGAGCTCACCCTTCTAAATTGACCTAGATAGAGAGGTTGGCATTTGTTAAAGGGGCTATCAAATGCCTTCAGATTGACTTGGGAGCAGCTACACAATCAGGACCTTTTGCAGTACTCTAGGGGAACAGTTTTTTTGCAAGTCCCAAACTCCTTTTGCACTGCTGTTAAAGCGATTTCTAGTAAATGTAGAAAAGAATGTGATTTAGTTTCTTCTCCTTGCTTGTCTTCTGTCATTGCAGTAATATCCACAAAAGCCTGATAGCTACACTTTTTTTATTTAAATATTTACTCTGATGTGACAAAAGTGGGTAACATTGCAGTAGTAAATGAAACTAGGTGCACAGAAGCTATTCACAGTTTTTGAAACTTATAATCTAAACTTTAAAGCTAATAGTGAAAAATACATTTGCGTTCTTGGTCTTTTAAAACTAAAGAATTGAGAGTGTCTTAATTTCTTGTGTGAGAAATAATCAGTTTCTGTTGACTTCATTGCCTTAATTCTTTTTTAGTTTTACTCTTTTAATTTACGTGCAAAGATAGTTGTGTTTTAATTTTTTAAGCAAAACCAAAACTGTTGGTATGCCTGTATACAAGTGACTATATATATTTATATATAAAATATGTTTATATATATAATACTGATATATTTATATATATATATTTATATTTTATATTATAGATTTATAGGGCTGTAGCTTAAGCAAGAGAATTGTCCCACTGCAGGTCATTAAATGACAAGACAGATGTTCATATTTGAGAGCCATGCCCTTCACTCCTTTTGTATTCAGATCTGTCAAGATAATTTGCTGCAGCTCTGCTGCTTTTTTGTTTTGTTACTGCTGGGTTTTTTGGTTGTTTTTTTTTTTTGAGGTGCTAGTAATGTCTGTTTTGATACAACTAAATCCTCTCATTGAAGGTAAAAGTTGACTTAATTGAACTGTCAGAGAAGGGCTGCAGTGACTTTGACTTGCAAGCTGAATTGGAGAGGTCATTTTTGTCAGAACCATCATCTCCTGGACGCACAAAAACCACAAAAGGGTTCAAGCTTGGCAAGCACAAGCATGAGACCTTCATAACTTCAAGGTAAAATGAGTTTAATGAGTTAACAGTGTCTTCAGCAGTGATTTTTATGTTGTCAAAATGTCAAATACCTTTTAGATTGCATCTCCAATATGGAGAATGCCTGACCATCAGTAGTACAGTGTTACATTAACTAACTAAATCATGGTTTGTCATGACAGTGGGAAATCTGAGTATATAGANCTGTTGTATAGTACCTTCCTCCTTTTTTTTATAAATAAGCAAAGCATACTTCCTTCTCTGAGGAGGGGAAAAAGTTCTGACTTGTTCTGTGCTGACACAGGATCGTTCTAAGGAAGATGATGGCCTCGAATCCTTACTGGACAACATTGTTGGAGTGAGGCAAATGTTGGAATCAGCGGGTGATTCTTGTCCACTGAGTGATCAAGATGTTGAGCCTACTCTTTCTGCACCAGACTCTCTTCAGAATTTGTTTAACAACAGGTAAAATGGTTAAGTGTGTCAGCAGTCTACCTGTGATGTACTTAAGAAAATGGAGTAATTTATGCATATGTAAATTAAGTATTAAAAACAGGATCTAAACAGCACTGTTGTCACTACTACCCACTAGGCCCAATGTATTCAGTGTCATGTAAGTATCAAGGGTAAGGCAGCAATGTTCACCCCAGGTTCTGTGGTGCTGTGTATGCTTGCAGTTGGTTGTTGTTCATAACCAAACAGGCCTTTGGCATTGTTTTATTGTAGGACTACGTACGTGTTGGCAGATGTGATGGATGACCAGCTGAAGTCCATGTGGTTCTCACCCTTTCAGGCTGAAGAAATAGACACTGACTTGGATATGGTAAAAGGCTTCATTAACGTATCTGAAGTGGTTTTAAGAAGGAGGGTTAATCTGAACTAGTAGCATCAGAAATTCATATGGCCAAATTATTTGTTTTCCTGAGCTCACCCTTCTAAATTGACCTAGATAGAGAGGTTGGCATTTGTTAAAGGGGCTATCAAATGCCTTCAGATTGACTTGGGAGCAGCTACACAGTCAGGACCTTTTGCAGTACTCTAGGGGAACAGTTTTTTTGCAAGTCCCAAACTCCTTTTGCACTGCTGTTAAAGCGATTTCTAGTAAATGTAGAAAAGAATGTGATTTAGTTTCTTCTCCTTGCTTGTCTTCTGTCATTGCAGTAATATCCACAAAAGCCTGATAGCTACACTTTTTTTATTTAAATATTTACTCTGATGTGACAAAAGTGGGTAACATTGCAGTAGTAAATGAAACTAGGTGCACAGAAGCTATTCACAGTTTTTGAAACTTATAATCTAAACTTTAAAGCTAATAGTGAAAAATACATTTGCGTTCTTGGTCTTTTAAAACTAAAGAATTGAGAGTGTCTTAATTTCTTGTGTGAGAAATAATCAGTTTCTGTTGACTTCATTGCCTTAATTCTTTTTTAGTTTTACTCTTTTAATTTACGTGCAAAGATAGTTGTGTTTTAATTTTTTAAGCAAAACCAAAACTGTTGGTATGCCTGTATACAAGTGACTATATATATTTATATATNTAATGTCTGTTTTGATACAACTAAATCCTCTCATTGAAGGTAAAAGTTGACTTAATTGAACTGTCAGAGAAGGGCTGCAGTGACTTTGACTTGCAAGCTGAATTGGAGAGGTCATTTTTGTCAGAACCATCATCTCCTGGACGCACAAAAACCACAAAAGGGTTCAAGCTTGGCAAGCACAAGCATGAGACCTTCATAACTTCAAGGTAAAATGAGTTTAATGAGTTAACAGTGTCTTCAGCAGTGATTTTTATGTTGTCAAAATGTCAAATACCTTTTAGATTGCATCTCCAATATGGAGAATGCCTGACCATCAGTAGTACAGTGTTACATTAACTAACTAAATCATGGTTTATCATGACAGTGGGAAATCTGAGTATATAGAGCCTGCAAAGAGAGCTCATGTTGTGCCACCACCCAGAGGAAGAGGAAGGGGAGGATTTGGACAAGGAATTCGACCACACGATATCTTCCGTCAGAGGAAACAGAACACAAGCAGGCCACCTTCCATGCATGTGGATGATTTTGTTGCTGCAGAGAGCAAAGAAGTGGTTGCTCCAGATGGGATACCACCAGCCAAAAGGCCACCAAAGGTGTCACAGAAGATTTCTTCACGTGGTGGATTCTCAGGGAATCGTGGAGGACGAGGAGCTTTTCACAGTCAGAACAGGTTCTTTACACCACCTGCTTCAAAAGGTATGTTGGTTCCTGTATTAGAACTGGCATAAATGCATGCTAAAATTGCTTCAGTAGTACTAACCCAATTTCCTAGCAGTTCATCATCCCTAGTGTGAGATCTTCCTGAAGCAGTGTTGTTGAAATGAGTTGTCCAGCATGAGGAAAAGTTCTCTTGAAGGTGAGAACCTCCAAAGCTGTGCAATTGAAACAAGGCTGTGAATTCCCATGCTGCCTCTCTTTTACTAAAGGAGTCATCTGTTTTAGAAACTGTTGGAGTGCTTCCCTGCCTTTTGTGACATGGTAGTTCCTGAAATCAAGCACCACAGTACATCTCTGGGGTAAAATGAGGCTTTGGAATAAAAGGATGGAAGATCCTGACAAGAAAAAGCTGAAATTTTCAGTAAACCTGGAGACTGTAGCTTACAGAGTGCTAAGTTTCTTTCATACATAGACAAGATTGCATTCCTTTTCCTTCCATCCCATAATTAGGGCAAGTTCTTGCAAAACAGAAGCAGAAAATACTTCCATTTATAAAGTTATAAATACTAGGGTTTACTTCACCATAAAATCTGAAAGTATAAGTCTGTCTTAAAACACTAGATAATGTGAGTTCTTTTAAACTTGAGTCTTTGCCTGATAAGTAGATCTGTTCCCCTGATTCTGTGTAGAGTAGAGTAACTTCAAGTTGGAATACTGCAGGTATGTTGATACAGGGTATCTTTACCTATTTGGAATTGTGTAAATATTACGTTACCACCCTGAGTGCTGTAAAGACTGAAATGTGAAAAAACCCAAACCCAGTGATGTTTGCTCAACAGTGTGTTGGTTTTTCTCTCCCTATCTAGGAAATTACAGTCGTCGTGAAGGCGCTCGAGGCTCAAGTTGGAGTGCACAGAGTACGCCCAGGGGAACCTACAATGACAGTAGAGGTGGTCAAAGCAATTTTAACAGGGGTCCACTGCCACCACTGAGACCATTAAGTTCAGCAGGTACATGGTATTCATATGGGCATCGAAATATAGAGAATTCCTTGAATTTCATTTTTGCTTTACAAATGAAACCATGCAAGGATGCTGCAGACACCTTGAAATTCAGCAAATGTTTTAAGCATATATGAACAGTTGTCACTGAGACTGTGTCAAATACGTGCTTTCGTACGAACTGCCCTGTAACCCATAGAACTTGCTGAATTGAACACTTGATCGCAGAATCTTAATTTTGCACTCAGACTTTTGTCATTCGGTTGTCTTCGTACCTCCATGGTAATCATAGCGCAATTAAAGCAGCAGTGCTTGCCTAAAAGAAAAGTGAAAATTAAAAGGAGGAAACAGACGCTGTTTGTATCTCATCCTGGTTTTGTATCTTACGCTTTCACAGCAGCTACTCCGCCTAGGGCTTTTTTTTTTTTTTTTTTTTTCCAACTGAGTATACTTTTCTTTGCTTTAAGGCTACCGACCGAGTCCTCGCGATCGTGCTTCCAGAGGCCGCGGAGGAATTGGACCGTCTTGGACAAGTGCTAATAGTAGTAGCAGTGGTGGCTCAAGAGGAAAGTTTGTTAGTGGAGGCAGTGGAAGAGGTCGTCATGTACGTTCCTTCACACGATAAAATAAGACCTAATGGTGGAACAGCTCAACCTTGTGGACTTCTGTGAAGATGACAAAGAAAGCAGCATTACTAATGGACCAATTCAGAGTTTCTTGTATCCGGAGGACACCAAGAGAATATTTTTGTCTGAAGAAAAAGCTTTTGTTTGATACAAGACTTGAAATTTCAATAAAATTCAAGACTTTTTGTGTACAATTGTAAATTTTTTGTTCCTTTTGAAAGAATGTTTCAAATTTTTGGTGGATTTCAGTAGACAATACTCAGTAAAGCAGCTCTTTGAGTTAAGACTTGAAGGACTTCTTACATATTCATTGTGCCAAAAGAAAGGTGCAAGTGTTTCGTGTGTGACATATTACTGCAAGAAAATTAAAAAATGTGTACGTAAGGCAATTTTGTTATTTTCTCTCAGGTTTAGAGCCATTAGCCCTTTTTTCCTTTGTTTTTTTTTTTAGCTAGTCTGGGTTATTAATGAATGAGGTGTATCTGCCAGCAGGTGAAATAGCCAATGATAGAAGAAGGACTGAAATTAATTAATCTGTTGAAGAATACAAATGTAAATGTAATTTATGTAGGTTTTATTGTACATCTTGGTTAATGAGATGAGAAACTTCCAAGTCCCACACCAGGTAAAATTTGAATAAAATTTGTCACTATCTTCAGGGAGAATGTCAACATTCTATCACTTACTTTACAACTCCAGCTCATGCATTAGGAGCACAAGAGTTATTTCATTGGAATGCACCGTATACTTTCAGTTAAAAAGCAAGATACTCATATCCTTCGAGAACCTGGAGATAATTTGTTGCCTGCCTCTCCCTCTGCCTAACATAGCTGAGGAGAGGGCAGTGACACAGGTGTATAACCTGAGCAACCATGTAGTGAGGTAGTGATGTTAAACCTCTCTGAAGAATTGGGTTGGAGTTTTGTTCCTACAAGTAGACTGAGATACAGTGCAAAAACAAAAACATTGAGGAGTAGGAATTCATAAAGAAATGTCATTACTAGATTCAATTCTAAATTTATTTGAATACTGAATTCAGCGAAGTAAGGTTTTATGTGTTTGCATTCCTTTGGGCTCCATGGTTTCATAGAATTAACAGATACTCAGTAGCCATTGCATTTTTGGGTGGGGTGTGGTAGTCTTGTCTAAAGGCCATATGGAATCTTTGCAAACGAGCTCCATTGTCAGACTTAGCTTGCTTTTCACTTATGCTTTGATCTGTTGACTACAGAAGTGCTATAGAGGGGTCTTACTCTACTTAAATACAGCCCAGTTCATGTTTTACGTGATTTTGACTTACTTTGTCTGCCTAGACTTATGAACTTTAACACCCTATTTGAAGTGTTTCTAAAGTATGGTAATATGTTAAATTGAATTTTTTTTAGCTTTATACTGCCTGACTAACTTAAGTAGGTTTTTCATTTGATACATAGAAGGCCCTTATTAGCTGTATTTTTACCGTGTGGGGACTCTGAGACAGTGTCCCACTGCTTGGGAGGTGATTGAATAACCCATGAAAGTGGGAAACTTCCATGAATTGACTGGGTGCACTTACAGGGAACAATATTGGTTCATAAAGGGTTTGACCTTATTTAAAATAACATGGACAAATTTAGATTGGAAGCCAAACAATTTTCTGAATGGTAAAATAACAGGGAGATGTAATAATTGTAATGAATAAAATGGGTGGAGCTTTCACAGGCATTACTGTTATTAATGCTATTTTTTTAAGGAGCACTGCATAAATATTTTTAAAGCTGAGTCACTCCTTTATATCATGTGTTTAAGGTGTTTTTATTTTTTTAGAAATTTTACTGTTTTCGAAACTAGCAGGGATATAAATAATTTGGTTTCTTTCAGGGAATTTGAAGTGAAAAGTAAAGAAAAGTGTCAAGCATGGAATAAATATGTAAATATTCAGTACTGGTTCTTCAGAGTTTAAAATACACAGCATGTCACATTAGTAATTTTCAAACTAGGAGGAAATAAAGGGTTGGTTACATTGGTGTATGAAAGCTCTGTAAATTTAGTTAAACTTGAAAAAAGAAGTGTGTGTATATCATGTTTGTTTGTTTTTTTTTTTTAATTAATGAATTTAGTTCTGTGACCCTTCAATGCAAAGTGGTTCCTTTCATGGATAAATTCAGCATGGAATAATGCTTTTTAAGACTCGGGTGTTACTTGGTTTGCTCTTTAAAACAGGATTGCTACCATAAGTAAGTAACACTTAAAATTGTTCAATTTTGCTTTTGATACTCTGGCTAAAAAAAGAAATTGTCAAGTTTTGTTTCTTGACTGGAGCACCAGGAAGTGGCTAACTTTAGAGATTCCTCTGCTTACTTGATGAGCAGAACAGTGGCAGGAGGGTGAGTGAGGTAGAAGAGATCTCCAGTGCATCACGGACAGACAAAGGCACAGTTTGTGTGTGGCATAAGGGTGAGACAAGTTGTGTGCAATTTTTTTTGCTTCCATAATCTTTAGCTGCAATGCAGTCTGCAGTGTGGCTGAGGGCCAGGTGCAGATGGAGAGGTGCAGGAGATAAACAGGTTATCTGCCAGCTCCAGGGCTGGTCTCTAGTTGTGCTGTGCTGGCTTTCAGCCTTTTTTTTTTCCTGCTGAGTAGCTCCTCCATCAGGTAAGTGAATGTGTCTAGACGGTGAAGGCAGAGGACTGCATGCAGCAAATTCCTGCTTGAGTGCCCCATGTCTGGATTGCTCATGTTTAAGCAAATACAACAGCTCTGTTGTTTTTTTCTTCTTACATGTTCATATCCCACCTGTGTTTTTGTAGTGGCCATAAAAACTTACATTAGGGATGAGATCCCTGCATTTGATGGACAGAGAATGAATTTCTCCCTTCCTGCCCTGTCATTTTCCTGTTGTCTGTGCAGGACTGGAATGCTGTCCTCCAGGAATTCTCAACTTTTGCCAGTGTTTTGCCTTCCAAGCAGCTGCTCATCCCATTCAGAAACTCCCGTCTGAGGCAGGAGGGAAATCCTGGAGAAGGGATAGTTTAACTGAACACTTGCTTTGCTACTCCCTCTACGAATGCAGCTTTACCTGCTCCAGGGCACTAAGTCTGTAATTGTAATGCATTCATGATTCCTGTGCTCTGCAGGCCAGTGCACCTAAATGTTGCTATTCCATCTGATAAACTTCTGTATAGAATGAAGTGAACTGAAGTGTGTTAATTATGATGTAGACCTTTTATTAGTTCAATTTTTATACAAAGTGTTACCATTTCTTATACAGACTAGAGATTAAGATCTGTTAAGCGCTGGTTTATCCTTGTGAATATAAAGGTAGAAAACATTAATAGACTGGCAGCGACCCATAATGCTGGAAGACAGTTCACTGTTTACTCAGTTAATAGAAAGTTGCATAGAATTGTAGGTCTGAAGGCATCTTCTATGTGGTAAAATCTCCCTGACCTACTGTACTCCACCTGACAACAGTACAGGAGAAAGGCAAGGCTAGTACTGCTCCTTGTCAATACTACCCAGCACTTCTAAGGAAAGTGGCTGTAGAGAAGCACCATGCCAGAAACATCCAAGAGGACAGCACATGGAAAATTCCATTTGCAAGGCTACCCATTTCTGTGAATTGTAGGAACTGTTTGCAACTGGGGTCTACTAATACATTACTTCATACAAACACCTAAGAACATTTCAGATAAAACCACCTTTGGCCAGTCAAAATACATCACTATAGCAGGTGTTTTGCTTGACTGTGCAATGCCCTTCCCTTCTATGCTGACAAGAAACTCTTGTATATGCAAGTTCCACATACTTTACTTAACCACTTGCTCTGAGTTTTGTTTGTGAATCTCCCAGGCTTGGTACTATGACACTGTGTACCCATCTAACTGGATAAAGACTTAATCTCCTTTTAATTTTAATGCCATGTTAATTCCCTGCCACATGCTGGCAGCTCACACTGGTAAGCCTGGTGGCACAGGCTGGTGCAGCCACATCTCTGCTTTTGGGCTGAGGGAACAGTCACACCACACTTACTTGTTCTCTCTCTCTTTGCTCTCCCTCTCCCAGCTGCAAAGAGCTAGAAGCAGGAACTCAAAATACAACAATTTGTGCAGTTACTGGTCCACTTGAGTAGCAGGTCCACTTGTGAGGAAATGGAACTGACTAAAGTGTGATTTAGTATGAGAATAGTAATACCAGTAATTCTGTGCTGGAACCCTCCTGTAATGCACTTTTAGCAGTGTCTCTCATATAATCCTAAAGTACGATTGTGACTAAGGAAGTAACATTTCCAAGTGAATGTCTTTAACTTATGTCAAGTCTAGTACAATATTTGGAGCGTCGTTTTTTGTGAAAAGGATTAACAGACTATTCGAAAGAAAGAAAAAAAATCCCTTGCTTCTGCCAACTGCTATTAAGAGCTGCACAATACGTGAGACTGGAAAAGCATGAAGTAGATGAAATATTAACGTAACAGGCTTACATCAGTCTAGTCAGCTGTAAGACAGGCCAAATGATGATGATGATACTTCAGCAATGCTACACTGTGAGGGGTTCATTAGCAGAGGAAAATCTGAAGTGCAGAACTGTTATCAGCCCAGAGGAATGGCATAAAGCTTAAAGTCATCAGAGAGACCTGATGCCATTAGTTATTGTGTGCCTGTTAAAAACATCTCTGAAAGGGCTTCTTTGCCACTAAGGGAAACCCAAAGTGACAGCCTATTCCAGCAGCCACTAGGCCCAAAGTGTTGCCACATTTCCACACTGAAGTTCAGACTGTCAGAGCCTGATTGCACAGCTGAAAGTCCCTCCTTACCACCTAGGACACGTTTTCTCAAGTAGTTTCAAGTCCAGCTCTTAGGGAAAAGACAGCAGACCGAACGCTAAGTAAACATTAAATAAACCCTATTTCCCATACTAGGAGGAATTTAGTCATAAATAGGTGGCTGAGGTTTCTAAAGCAAACAAATGCTAAAATCCCATTATGGGGAAAGCACACAGCTAGTAACTTGCTTTCTTCTGTGGCTGGAACAGAAAAGATTGGGTTACTGCCCTCTGACTCGGGAAGGATGATCCAGCTCATTGAGTTCTAAAGGATTTTGAAGTGATTTTCTTCTTTATGTTAGGCAAAGTAGATAAAGTCACATCACAACTACACAGTTACAATACACAGAAAAGCACTAACTAAATCAAAAGCTTGAAAATTAGTGTGAATACTGCAATAATGTCATGCAGAGCACAGACACTCACAGCTTCCTTGTTTAGATCATGAGAGTAACAGCATTCTTACTTTCTACCTATTGCTTTAATACACACGCTGATGTAAGTGAACTGACCACTGAACATTTAGTGTGAATGAAAGTCTTCCCAAATTATAGCTACTGGTTTACTGGTTTAGATTATTAAATATGGCTGCTTAAGAGATGTGCTATGTCACGAATTGGTGAGACTGCTATAGTGTCCCAAATACTCTCAATTACTTTGAATGTTTTTTTTTTTTCACAAAAACCCCCTGCTTTTACAGAAGAGCTATTTATGTCAGTTCTTAAATACACAAGACCAGTTTTTAAACACTAAGACCTGAATATGTGCACATCTGCCTCAGTGGTACTAAAGAAACAGCAAGTTAGAAGGATTTATTAATGCCCGAAATTCAGACAGCTCTGACCACAAGTCTTCATAACGTAGACTATGTGCTAAAGAAGACTGGTGCCTCTCTCTTTGGTTATGCTATTAGCTATAAAAGCATTGCTCTGAGTGACAGCAAGGCATGCGCAGTAATGCAGTTGCTTTCTAAACTATAAAATTAACATATTTGGGTTGTTGAACCTGCACACATTTTCCCGAGCCTTCAAAACTGATTTACACATTCAGTAAACAGAAGGCCAGATACCTCTATAGTTAGTCCACTAATTAGAATATGGCTTAGTTATAGCACTGAAAACAACATGAAGTTGTAAGAAGTTCAGAGAAAGTCTTTGAATTATACAGATTTCTCATGCAATGCTTACAGATAAATGCCTCCTTGTTTGAGGGTCTGTTAAAAAATCCTATTGCACACTTTGAGTCATAGAATCATCAAGGGTGGAAGAGACCAAGTTCAACTGTCATCTCAGAACTACCCCTGTACCCCCTAAATCACTAAACCATTGCCCAGCCCCAGATCCTGACAACTCTTGAACACCTCCAGGGATGGTGACTCCACCAGCTCCCTGGGCACCCTATTCCAATGCTTGATCACCCCTAACAGTGAAATTTTTTTTTTTAACATCTAATCTGCATCTCCCTTGTCTCAGCATAAGGCCATTTCTTCTCATCCTCTCACTGTAGGCACAGTAGTAGAGACCAGTCCCCACCTGGCTACGCCCTCCTTTCAGGGAGTTGTAGAAAGTGAAGAAGTCCCCCCTTGAGCCTCCTCTTCCCTAGACTAAACCAACCCAGCTCTTTCAGCTGCTCCTCATAACACAAGCTTTCCAGACCTTTCATGAGCTTTGCTGCCCTTTGCTGGACATGCTTCAGCATTTCAATGTCCTTTTTAAATCAGGGGCCAAAACTGGACACAGCACTCGATGTGTGGCCTCACCAGTGCTGAGTACAGAGGGACAATCACTGCCACGCTATTGCTGATACAGGCCAGGATGCCACTGGCCTTCTCGGCCACCTGGGCAGACATTGGCTCATATTAAGCCGGCTGTCAACCAGCACCCCCAAGTCCCTTTCTGCTGAACAGCTGTTGAGCCACTCTGCCCCCAGCCTGTAGCGCTGCATGGGGTTGCTGCACCCCAAGTGCAGGACCCAGCACTTCATCTTACTGAACCTCGTGCAGCTGTCCTTGGCATATCAATCGAGTCTGTCCAGGTCAGTTGGCAGAGCCTTCCTACCCTTAAAGAGATCAGCACTCCCATCCAACTTGGTGTTGTCTGCAAATTTACTCAGGGTGCACTCAGTCCCCAAGACCAGATCATTAATAATGATGTTAAACAGAACCGGCCGAAATACTGAGCACTGGCGAACACCACCAGTGACCAGCTGCCCACCACTCTATGGGCCTAACAACCAGCCAATTTTTTATCCACTTGAGAGTCCACCCATCCAAGCTTCAGGTAGCTAGTTTTGCTAGGAGGACACTGTGGAAGATGGTGTGAAATACTTCACTGAAGTCTAGATAGACAACATCCACAGCCTTTCCCTCATATTCCCAGCAGGCCACTTAGGCACAGGAGATCAGATCAGTCAAGCAAGACCCGCCTTTCTTGAATCTATGTTGTCTGGGCTTGATCCCTTGGTTGTCCTGCATGTGCCATGTACTGGCACTCAGGATGATCTCTTCCAGAACCTTGCCCAGAGCCGAGGTCAGGCCGACAGGCCTGCAGCTCCCCAGATCATCCTTCCAACCATTCTTGTAGATGGGTGTTATGTTTGCTGATCTCCAGTCAGCTGGAACTTCTCCAGTTAAGCAGGACTGCTGACAGGTGATTGGAAGTGTTTTGGCAAATACTTTTTGCCAGTCCCCTAATCACTCTGGGATGGATCTCATCAGGGCCCAAAGACCTGTGTCTAACTGGCAGAGCAGGCCACTAACCATCACCTCCTGGATTATGGGGGCTTCACTCATCCGCCCATCAACAACTTCCATTTCAGGGAGCTGGGCATCCTGAGGATAACTGAACCTGATATTGAAGACAGAGGCAAAGAAGGCATTAAGTACCTCTGCCTTTTCCTTAACCCCTGTCACTACACCACCCTCTGGATTCAACTAATAGTGGAGCCACTCCTTGATCCGCCTTTTGCTGTCAATATATTTAGAGAAACTTTTTTTGTCTTTAACTGTAGTGGCCAAATGAAGTTCTAGTTGGGCTTTGTCCCTTTTAATCTTCTTCCTACATGAGCTTGTGACATCCTCATAGTCCTCCCAAGTTACCTGACCCTCCTTCCAGAGGTGATATATTCTCTTTTCTTTCCTCTAAACTCCAGCTTAAGTTCTCTATTTAACCACACTGGTCTTTTTCCCTGACAACTTGTTTTTCTACACATGGGGACAATCTATTCCTGAATATTTAATAATTCCTTTTTAAAGCACATCCAGCCTTCCTGTACTTCTTTACCCTTCAGGACTGACTTTCAAGGGACTTGGTCAACGAATGACCTAGACAGGCCAAAGTCTGCTTGCCGAAGTCCAAGGTGGAAATTCTGCTGGTGCCCCTCCTTACTTCACCCAGTACAGAAAACCATAACAGTTCATGGTCACTCTGCCCAAGATGGCCACTGACCACCTCATCACCCACCAGTCCTTCTTTGCCCACAAAGAACAGGGCCCCTCCTCTGTTAGGCTTATTTACCAGTTGTGTTAGTTAGAAAGTTGTCTTCCATATATTCCAGGAATAGGAAATAGAAAACTCCTAGGCTGCTTCCTCTCTGCTGTATTTCCAGCACACATCTGGCAAGATGAAGTCATCCCTGAGTACAAAGGCTGGTGACTGTGAGGCTTCTGCCAGCTGCTTGTAGAACACCTCATCAGCCTGTTCCTGGCTGGGTGGTCTCTAACAGACTCCCACCATGATGTCTGCCCTGCTGATCTTCCCCCTGATCTTTACCCAGAGGCACTCAACCTTGTCATCTTCATCATCAATTTCAATACAATCAAAACACTCCCCATTGTACAGGGCTATCCAACCACCTCTCCTGCTTCACCTGTCTCTTCTAAAGAGCTTGTATCCAGTCACTGCAGCACTCCAGTCATGAGAGTCATCCCACCACATTTCTGTGATGGTGACATCAAAACCTTCCTGCTGGACAATGGCTTCCAGCTCCTCCTGCTTGCTGCCCACACAGTGCATTGGTGTAGACACGCTGTAGCCGGGCCAATGGTTTTGCCCCCATCACAGGCCTGCCACCCTAGGTTCATCTCTAGAGATCCTCCACTTTCTGAGGTGCATTTGACTGGTACGTTTACCTCAGGGAAGGTAGAAAATGGCTCTACCCGTCAATCTCTTTCTGAAATGCTCTAACATGCCTTAACCCTTCTGCCTCCTCTTTGAGTTGTAGCACCAAGCAGAGCAGATCACTGATGTGCTTGCACTCACACAGGTGTTCTGTTACCCCCTGATGCCACTGCCAGGCTCTGGAACTCCCTGCAGCCCTGTGTTAGTGCTTGAGCACTAACACAGATGTCTGAAGCTCAAGTGACTGTGCAAATATTCATCTCTTGTGCATATCAAGTAGCCTTAAACCTGCCACAAGGAAATTAAGGATACTCTAGGTGTTTATATATGCTTTAAAGACACTGAGTACCAAATGGACTGGTCTTATGCTTAAAAGATCCTGTAGAAATTCCTGACCCTTTTACATACAAAAGCTTCAAATTTTTAAGTAAGAAGCAGATTTATTCCCACAAACTCAAAGTTATTCACACACCTGTTTAAAAGATTTTAGATTATTCTACTACCTTGGGCTTCAGCATTAGTCTCTTAAGTGTGTATCAGCCTGGGAAATGAGAAGAAGCTCTAAAGCAACAGTCAATCTCACTGAAGCTTTACATAGCAGAAGAATTACAATTTAAAGTGCTTGCTTTCCACCTTTGAAATAAGACCTTCTACAGACTACAAACAACCAAAATCTTATTAACTTCTATTACTGACTTACTAATTCTACTATTCACTTTTCCCCAAATTATGTACATCCCAAATGGTCACATTTGCTTTTTTGTTTGAAACATAGATACTTAAATGTTGTTTTCTTCCTGGTCCGTAATAGTCCCGTATCTTTGACTTTAAAAGGCTGTAGCTTTCAGGCTTGAAAGATTTCTGTAAGTGATACAGTAAACAGAAAATAAATCAAGTCTCCTTCCCTTTTTATAAAAACATTAGCTAAAAATATGTCTTCCAATTACTGGTTTTAATGACCAGTATTCCCTCAGAAAAAAATTCTTCTGTTTGTTTTTATGGCCCCAAAGGAAATACAGTTGTAATTTAGACTTTAAAAGAAAACAAGTAAATCAGAAATTATATAAAGTTTACCAATGATTCAAAGAGAGTAGTTTGCCAGAAGACAGTATTTGAAGAAAATGCTTTTTGAGCTTAGTACCATTTAGATAACTGTAACTTCCCTAGGTTTTCTTTTCACACTCTCTAGTCGTGTCAAAGGACGGAAATTTGACTTCCTGCTTCCCTCTGTAGTAGTTAATCGACAGTCCTTCTGCAGCCCCTTCAGCAGCTCCATTAACTCCCGTTTTTCCAGCTCTGCCTGCTCCAGCTCTTGGCGGTGCTGTCTCTCGGCTGCCATCAGAGACCGTACATCTGACATCATTCGTGACATCTGACTCTGAAATGCAAATACAAATTCACTGCAAGAAACAAACCCTCTTCTAATGATGGTGCAATGAACTGGCCATGCACATAGGGTGATGGAGTCTTAAGAATAAAGAACATTGAAATAATTTTTTGATAGCAAACGTAAACAACTTGAGACACAATCCAGCATTCACCTTCTGGGATGGTCTTGTTCTAAAGATTCCAACATGTTTTTCAAAAAGATTCTTACAAAGTATGATAAGAAACAGCCGATTTACCCTCTTGCTGTTTTTATCTTCTAATTCAAGAACCCAAACAAAATACGGTTTTGGTTATGTTCAGATACATTCTTCAAGGATTTAACATCAAATCTAGTAAAAATAAAAATGTAAACTATAAAGCACATTCATTGCTTTAAAAATCATTGTTCTATGATATAATAAAACCAGGATGACTAAAAGGATAAGACAGCTTTGCTTGTTACTTGATGAAGTTTACTGTGCACCTTTCCAACGTTCTGACCACAGTGCAAATACCACTGTTGGCAGTAGGGCTCTGCGTCAGCTCTGGACTAAGCCACTTGGGATAGCAATTAAAAATGGGGCTGGATGTTTAATTACATCCAGTTTGTGATGTATACTCTACATTTAGACACTGAAATCAGTTTCAGACTGATCTGCTGACAATGTTACGCACGCACAGACACTGATGGAGTACCTAGGTGAGCTCCAATGAACCTGAAGCAGATAAAGCCCAGCAATACAGCATCCAGCCTGCTTCTCCACAGAGCTGACCAACCTGGCAAAGCTTTGCTGGTTTTGCTTCCCCCACTTAATGCCATTTTCCTCTGTATGAGACTTCATTTACAAAATAAGAAACTGCTACCAGGAAAAGCAAAAAGCTACACTGTTAAGAGAGAGAGAAAAAAAAGATTGTATTTACCTTTAGTTCTTCAATTTCATTTTGCAGAACACTCTCTTTTTGGACCATATGCCTTCTCTGCGAATCTAACCTTGACTCCATCTCATGTTTTGCCTCCTCCACTCTGCAGATCATTTCTGACCTAAAAAGTTTATTTCTCCTTGTTAAGTCTTGTAAGCAAAGAATGATTTTCAAATTCCAGAAAGCCTTCTTGCAGCTGAACAGCCTGATCTGATTCCCATCAAACTCTACAGGATGCCCCTGTAGAGACATGACTTATTAATAAAAAAAAAAAGACCGGCATAAAGAAGTGCATTGTGCCCAGGGGCACTAAAGTGCCCATGAAGAGCCTATAGAGGGACAATCGTATCATATTCCTCAAGTAATTCCATGAGCTCAAGAATGTGTATTTATGACTTAAGTGATTTTCTGCTGTTTGCCTGCAGTACGTGCTTCCTAAGTGTTACAAAATAGAGGCAGCCAAGATAAAAGGTCTGAATCTATAGTACTGCTAAACAGGTAAGGAAGTGAGATGGCCTGAGTGTGTGGACATGGTAGGCACTTACAGACACGGTTTAGTGGTGGGTCTGGCAGTGCTGGATTAACTGCTGGACTCAGTGATCTTAGAGCTCTTTTCCAATCTAAATGATTCCACGGTTCTGTGTAATCTTGTTCACTTTTATGGTGGACACTATGCAGTAAAATGACAGTATGCAGTAAACTGTTACAGCCTAGTCACTCACACAGCTCCACAGCCAAAACCAGCTGGCACTACATTAACCTTTTGAGTTCAGAAAACAGGTAGCAGAATCCCTTGTGTCTCAACGCATTTAAACCATATTTGAGCCTGACTTCACAGCAGTGTTCAAAAGCATAACACCTAGGAGCTGAAAGATACAAATGGGAAGGAGCATGAGGGGGAAAAAAAAAAAGAGTCCAAATGGAATATAATGAAAAGGCAAAGCTACAGAAACATACATAAGAGGAAAACAAGGATACTGGTAAGAAGAGTCATATTCACTGACTGTTACTAATCTACCAGGACTTAAAAAGAATTTAAAATTAAATCTTCAGTGGCTGAATCTATGTGTATCTGCCAAAATAATTACAGTTTCTTATCTTCTCTATCTGCAAAAACATTAAACTAAATAAAATTATTAAATAATGTGACTTTGTGTCTGTAACAGGCCAATGGAAAAATTAAATTGCCAACTTCAGTTTTCCTAGGTTTTTTGTCATTTACATAGTAAGCTCACAGTTCTGTTCAACTGCAAGCAATGGTATTTTAAGATTTACAGTAACTTGGACAAAAAACCCCCAACAACAAAAGAATCAAAAACAGCAAGAATTTAAAGTCTATGCTGACACATAATAAAATTCTGGCCCATTAGCATAAAGTAATTAATGGACCATTTAACACATACCAGAATCCAGCGCTAGTATTTCAAAGTGCTTCATGCAGTGATTTTAAGCCCAGCCCAACACAAACACGAGAGGAACAGAAGGTTTGTACCGAAGTAGTTCCAGCTCAGTTCTTAGCTCTGCCACACAGTTGTGCTGCGTGTCCTCTGCGCTGAGAATGGTGTAACCACAGCCATTGGGGCACTCCCGGCTCCGGTACTCGCACACTGCCAGGTGCCCGTCCAAGTTACGCCGCTCAATCTGCACCGTACAGCCTGAGCAAGGACGAGCAAGGCAGGACAGCCATTTACAACAAAAGCATTTTGAGTTACTCCAAACAAAACCACTCAAGAAAGGACGCTGAGAAAAGATGTTTCTTTAGAATATGAAATATGACAGTCACACATATGCAGCTGCTAATACAATGCTGTTAAAAGGGCTTATTAAGATACCTATCCATTAACTGAAAATACTGAAAGGTTAGAAAGAGGTATTTTCCGTAAAGTCTTCTACTGCTGGTCTGGCATTAAATCAACTTAAGTAATGACAATCTTGATGCCAAGCTAAGACACTAGCAGCTTGCCTGTGCTTCCAACATAAATTGCAATGATTTGCAATTGATAAAGAATGCACATGTGTAAAAAAAAATTATACTATCAAATTTAGGGAAAAGTCCAAAGATGTAGTAAAGAGATGTGGGCGAGATGGAATGCAAACTTGTTTTCCACATAATTTGTTGGTCTTGTCCATAATGTACTAGACCACATAAATAAGTTGGAACATTTATTTATGAACATTTAATAACTCATACAAAGATAGAAACACTTCCACAGAAATTCTAGGATACAAACTTTGCAGTTCTGTAGTGATTAAAAGTAAAATGTAAAGAATAAAAAATAAACACTATATAAATTATTGCTACATTTAACTCTAAACTTGACGTTTGTAGTCTTAACTTATGAAGTCAAACTTAGGAAGTTTGTACTTTAATCTTTGAGGCACTATTTGTTGCATTACACCCTTGCATTTAACTGAAGAGAATATCAACTTAACGAAAAGGAAACAATGGAGTATTGAAACTTCCCAACAAACCATGCCAGAAAATGACAAAAGAGTTCTCTAGAAGAGCTTTACTAATAAATATAGTAATTTGTTATTGAGGTACTCAAAATATGCTCCAAGTATTCTTGGGAAAGAGTTCAAGAGATATAAGAGCCTTCACACCCCAACACCCCAGACAGCCAGTATGGTAACTCTATAAAACACTACAGTTTCTGTAGGAAGTAGAACAGGTGAATCAAGCATCTGCAGAAGTCACTTCTGAGAGAAATTATAACTTCCAGTAGAGCAATTATAGAACCTTAATCATCTCATAATTAATTACAATGGAAGACTCAAATATGCCCTTAGCATAATTAATTAGAAATTAACTTTATTTAGGAACATACAACATTTCAAATAAAATCAACTGGGAAATTGCAACAGTATGTTCCTCTTTAGAGGCATGTTTCTTTCGCAGGAGGTGTAGCCTTGTTTTAAATAAAAAACCTCAACATGAACAATTCTAACCAGAATTTAGCTTAGAATAATTCTTATTTCCAAGATATGTTCTTGTAAAACCATGACACAGAGTTGGCAGTTGCACATGTGCCAGGTAACCAGGTGTTTTATAAATAATCACTCCTAAGTCTTCTGCAGGGGCTACTGCATTCATTCAAACATGCAGTCAGAACTGGAAAACAAACTCATAACTTGACAGAAAGCAAAACTATTGCACGACTACATTTTCATACATTTGAAGTTCATCATATTCATTTTGGTTAGTTTTTGGATAAGAAACAGTTGCTAATCATCAGGACTGCAATAAACTGGTACTATATTTTGTTCAAAAACACTTCTGTAAAGAGCAGATCATGCCAAATCTTTGAATTTCTGTTAGAAAATAATGGCTATTATTGTAGTCTGTTGACAGTAAGATGACAAACGTTTTTTAAAGATAAAGGATTCAACTTCTTTGAATGTTACTCACCAGCATTGGAGCAAGGTATCTGACTGTACTCACACTCCCTTTCATGTCTGTCTATAGACTCCAGAGAACAAACCATTTCACAGCCATACTCTCTGTTTCTGCAATGTAGCTGAAGACGGTTTAAATCATTTTTCATATATCTACAGGCAAAGAAAAGAATTTGTTCTTAAATCTGGGAACATTATTGAAAAATTTGTATTTTCAACTTTTTGGGGAAAAAAAGCAAAAAAGATTCTAATCTCCATTAGGAAAAATTATGATTAACTATCTTAACTCATTTCTTTTTTTAAGAATTCAAGTGACCATATCAGAAAAAAAACAGCGTGAAAGAAACAATGTTAATGGAAAAGCCAGTCTCCAAGTTTAAATGTGCAAATGAAATCTTTATTTTTGAGTAATTTCTAATCGTGACCTTTTACTGGCTCAGCAGATATTACCAACAACAAACACTAGGGGTACTCACTGTCATTTAAGTTTTGTGTTTCTAAACATGCCAGACTAAAGGAGCACAGTGAGTACAGACAAAACAATCTAAAAATAAAACTCTAGTGCTCTGTCTAAACCATAGCTAACCTCCAGACAGTAAAATCTCATTAATGAAAAATTACATTGTGAGTACTAACGAAGTTAAATTTACTGTAGCTGGAGGCTTTAAATACTACGTAACTCTTTATCTGAGCAATATTAGACAATGCAGGTGTTAAACAGCAAGCAGCATCTACTGCTGAAACTGTTTTGTGCTGACACTAGCAGGAATTAACAGTTCCTGCCCAGATCGTTTGTTTGGAAAGGACTAACAACAATCATCTGGTTCAACCTCCTGCCCAGTTCTAGAAGGCACTTGGGAAAACAGCCTGCTTTACATGACAAGGTGGCTCTCACAACAGACATTCCTATGTCTAAAGATCTTTTCTAAAAAGAATTTGAAGGTCAGAAATCTGGTTCACATCTCCAGGAATTGTTAATTAAAAACCCCACTACAACATAGCTAAGCCTGAAAAGAGAAGAGATACAGAGTGTGTAGTGACTGTCATCAAGAGTTGCTTTGCTTACTTTCTCTAAAACAAAGTATGGAAAAGTTTTGATGCTGTAAAGAACATTCAGAATAATATCCAGAATCAGCATTCAAGATATAAAGAGGTGGAGAACTAATTACGTGTTGTTTCAGTTTTAAAATCCTAACACCCTAAAAGTTAGTTATAATAAATAGAAAATGCTAATGCTTTCATGGAAGTAGTTGGTGTCTGCCATGAGCATACTGGATGAAGACAGTCTGAGTGACAGTATCGACAGGAGATGAAGCTGTGCAAGCAAAACTGAGAAACCCTAAATTTATGTAATTTCAACACATAGCAAGATTATTGATACCTGTAGAGAGGTCGTAGCAAAGACACATCAATCACTTGTCTGTCTTCAGGGCAGTTACTGTGATGAACAAGCCAGCCATGGATACAGGCAGTGCAGAAAGCGTGTTCGCAAGGGGCCTGCAGTGGATCTTCTAACACGTCTCGGCAGATGGAGCACAACAGCCCTTCATTAACATAGCCCACGAAGCGCTCAATATCATAACCCATGCTCTCCACACCTTCAACCTATTCAAAAACCCCAAACACACAGAAATAAAGCAGTCTTTGTGCTGAATCTGCATGGGTAGATCCACAAAGAGGCCTGAAAGCAATTCTAAAAACATGGAGACCTTAATGTGAATAAAGAAGAGTACGTCTGAGTGCAAACAAAGACTTACATACTTTGGAGATTTTCAGATTTAAGTGGGAATTTGAGAATTGTACTGTTGGGTGTCAGAATAACAATTTCCTATCGAGATATTCTGAACTCTGTTATTAAATATAATTGTAGCAGCCACTGTGAAACATACAGTTTCTATTTACATGAATTCTACCTGAAGCAGAAAGATCACAAAAGTTCAAATGCAAATGTTTGCTTTCCATTTTAATGCTTTCATGTAATGCCTAACAAACTTACAAAACAGTGTTCTTACCGACAATAGCTGTGGCACTTTCAGCTAGCAGTGGATTTATGAACTGCACATCACATAAGATGTTGCTTTCACACTGAAAAAAAGATTCTCTACTCACTTAGACCTCCATTTCAGAGGGAACAGCATGAAATCTCCACATGCCCAAAGACATACTTAATATTCAGGAAGTTAAGGAAGCCAAAACTTCAGCTAACCCTGAAATCATGAAGAGCTACTGTCTTCTCCTATGTGATCTATTTTATGAAACTCAGAAGTTTTTAAATGGATTCAAAAGCTTTGTGAAGAAGAATTAAGGGCAATCTGCCTTCATCTAAATCCGATAATGAAAGCCTTGTGGAATTCAGTAAGATGCCATAGGAACTCGTTTAAAAGAGTTAAGTCTTAGGCTCCACCTTGCTCCTTAACATACAAAGTAACATTTCTAAACCCATTGAGACCCGTGAAAGTGGTTTTCATTAGTTGTGAAGTTTTCTAAACAAAAGAGAAAAGGAAGATATCTTACCTTTGTAGATTTTACTACATATATATGTACTTTGCCCAAATACGTCAGAAACAGTTTTCTGATCAGCAAGGCACGTAATACTTCCTTCAGTTTCTCTTCACTGCTTTATTACACCTACGAGAAAAATTAGAAAAAGTAAGGCTCAGCAGTGTTTCCTAAGTTACTGAGTCCTATGTCCAACGAGCCAGCTGCTGAATAGATGCTGTCCTAATAGCCCGCTAAACCCAAACTTTCCAAACCAAGCCACTGGAAACCTACAATTCAACACAGGAGAATTGGCTAGATTAGCGTAAAAATAAACATCAGTCTCTGTTTCAATTACTACTGATGCAGATATTTATCACAAAACTGAACACCCTGCTGCTGATCAATTTTGAAGCCAGTTTTGTTTGTAAGACTGAAGACAACAGAATTCAGTATTACTGAAAAGTAGCAACTGAAATCTGGTAAAATTATACTCCTCAAAAAGATGGAATTTCCTTATCTAACCTGTTCTTACCTGGTCATGACAGGCAGTTTATTTTTAAAACAAAACTATTACAGTCAAGTTTGTTGTATTGGCAAATATCATTGCTGTGATACGTAGCATAACTAAGGTTGCTCACTTAAAACATTATAAAAAAATGGCATTACCTAAATCCCTTAAGTTTATATCTAGCAGTTGCAAGGATCTCTAAGAACTAAGGTCAAGTTTTACTCGGAAGGGAAAAAAGAACTTTGCAATTCCTCTTCATGAATACAACATAAAACCTGGAATTTAGATCTCATACATCTGAGTATCAAAGAATATCTTCACTGATTATGAAATGTGCTTGTGTTAAAAGGCTATTTGCTAAGATTGAAGTTAATAAAAGCTGTAATAAAAGCATACATAACACAAGCAAGCATGCACGTAACTGAAATACAAAACACATCATCTGCTGCAAGGTTTCCATATCAAGTTTTGTTTCTACCGGCACGTTTATGACACAGCCAACACCACGGCTTGCAGACATGCTTGAGCTAGCTTCAGATAAGCTGGGACACCTACTAGCCATGTGACCTACTGACAGCTTTGCTAGAGAAGCAGGGAGTGCAATCCACAGAGATTCCTCACCACATCCCTGGCAGATGTTACAGACTGCATTTAGCTCTGTGCTTCAGTGGCTACACTGTCACCAACAACACAGGGAAGCTAAGTTTACAGGTATCTGGGATATGCTGTTCCTTCAGTCCCAACATGGACATACTATGTCTTGAAAGCATCTGCTTAAGAAAATACCGTATCATGGACATGTCAAAAAATTATTTTTACACTATTGTTTTATGTATGTTTTTACAGGTCTACTGCAAAGACAGGAAACTCAGGACTTTGCTAGTTCAGCATGAACAAAATTATCTTGGCACAAAGCTGTGATTCTAACGACAGCAAAAACTACAAAGTAAAGTTTAAAAAGCAGAGAACAACGCTAACTATCACTATGGAGATATGTGAAGTATTAGTTCAGTATTGATGAAAACATTGAAACATACAGTATACATACGCCAGAGGACTTAAACAGCATATATAGATTTGATAATATGAACTGTAAGCCTAATATTTTGATTTGGTTTGGTGGATCCCAGAGGATTCTGCTTTTAGAAAACTTTCAAGGACAGATAAGAGAACAAAACTGTAAGTATTTTTACTGTCCTAGAGTTTCAGTTCTACTGGAATTGTGGATGCTGTGAGCTACATTTTGCACAAACACCGTTAGTCCCTGAGGACCAAGTCTTCAAGACACTCTTTGGCATATTTTAGCAAGTTTGAAGACTAACAGAATGCAGGAAAGAGTATTTTTATCAAATGAGGAACAAAAACTTTATTTGCGCTTAACACAGAAATGAAGTGCAACAACAACAACAAAAATATATATTATATATGTATGCCTCTGTATACAAATATATATATACAGCTGTATAAAGCCCCAACCAAACTGGAGTTCAAATGAAGAGTAGATGGGAACTTTGAGGCAAAAAATACAGTCAAGGGGGATTCTTCAGCATATTTTCAAGACTCATGTTAGAGCAGCACAACACAGTGCCAGAACTCTTGTGGCCATGGGTCTGGGACCTATGACGACAGTTGCTACTGAAGTCCCAAAGTTTTTCCAGTAGAAGTTTCCTGACCTGAAGAACCAGAGATGTTTTATCTTCTTGTCAACTTCAAGAGATGCATCTTAGTCAAGAGGTAAGCCAAGGGAGAGCATCTGATAACTGTCATGCACTCTAGCAGTACAGATCAGTTTACTCAGTATCTTCACCATAAAATGAGATAATTTTCAGATTCTGCTTATCCCCAGAAATGTCTCTCTTTTCCATTTGGTCTCAAAACTAATTTTCCCAATTCTACTACAATTCACCAACTGTCACACTCCCTTTTTGATTATACCTAGAAATTGCATTATTTTGTTGAAAGATATCAGTTGCTTAGCTTAAGAAAGTAACTTCTAAACAGAACAAGTCACTTAGAATTATAATACTATGTGATTTAAAATGCTGTTTGCTTATATCTACTTGCTTAGCATATGTAGCTTGGGTTGCTGGAAGCCTTAGGCTGAAAGCTGTGGACTTTTGCCTAGACATGCTTTTGGCTGGAGCTGAGTTAATTTCCTTAGCAATTTTCCCAATAGCTGCTACAGAGCTGTGTTTTGCCTTTAGAATGAGTAGAATTTTGCCAACACACCAATGTTTTAGTTGTTGCTAAGTAATGTTTATCCTAAGTCTAGGACTTTATTTTATTTTCCCATGCTCTACTGGGGAGCAGATGCAGAAGCAGCACAAACCAGAAGATAAGGAGCTCATGGTCATCAGCAGAAGCTGCAACTCCAGATAAGAAGAGTTAATGGCTTGCCTGCATGGAGATGGAGAGAGAATCCAATAAGCTGTTAGAAGACCCCACACCAAAGACCACCATTGGATTAAAAGGGCCATGTGAAGAGCGTGTAGGAGAGGGTGCATAAATGGTTAAGGGTATCATTGCACAGGGATTTCTTTGTTTGGGAGAGAAAGCATACAAACTATGACATGCTATTTGCTTTTTATTGTTTCACGTGTTTTATTTTTCCCTGCAGTTCTGGACAAGCAAAAATCTCCTCCAGACTTCATAGATATCAAGCAACTTTCCAATAGTTGTCATCCCATGTTGTTTGCCAGGCAGATGCACACCCAAAACCAGCCTTGAGCTGTGGACTTTACTGCTCTGAAACAGAGATTTGGTGTGGATATGATAATGGAGAACACAGGTGGGATGTAGTTCCCAAAAACAACATCATCACATAGCTTGCTAAATGTCTGGCACTAATCAAAGCTATTCCACTGTGAAAGTCAGAACACTGAAATGGAATTAGCAACCTTCATTTTTTCATCTACAGTAGCTTCTGATTTTTAAAAAATGCTTGTTTTCCATGTGACAAAACAAAGCGTAACTGTTTGAAAGGCTGGAGTGAACCATGGCAGAACTACAAATGTGCATAGCTAAGTCAGCATTTTCAGAAACACTGGAGGAACAGAGTCTATGCAGGGTGCAGCGATGAGGTGACATTGAGACATGACATTCCTTCAGCCTTTATTTTCACAAAGATACATTGTGCTTTAAATCCTGTTATATAGAAGCAATATTTTAGTGTGTTTTATGCCACTCTGACACTGTAAGCCACTTAAAGCCAGTATTAATGCCCAAAGGGGCAGACTCACCCCTTCAACTATGACAGTACAAGTGGTTTCTCAGGCACTTCAAGAATCATTCTGGGTAACTGTTTTAAGACCGAATTTGGGGGAAAAAAATTACCTTTGGCAGTTTTTTTACAGTAGCCCAAGCCTATCTATCCACTAATTAATGTGGTCCCAACCTCCCTCTATCTCCTCCTTTGAATCAGTCAGAACATTTAATTTACCCCTTTTCCTGAACTGGCTCATGCAACTTACCATACAGACAACTACTCCCTGATTTGATTTGCTAGGCTAGAATTTCTTGCAGATGGCTCAGCCAAAGCTCTAGGTACTGTGTAAGCAGGGCATGACCAGGGATAAGAAACTGCAGCCAGGGCAGAAAGGGAAGAAAGACAGCAGCAGTCCACGGTCAAGGATGCCACAGAGCTACTCCCTCAGCTCAGCTCCCCAGACTGGGGAGTCTGATGAACATTCGTGAAAGAGGAAAGGAACAGAGGACAGTAAGAATAATTGGACAGTGATACCACCTTACACTGATGCAGACAAGTGATTTTTTTCAAAAAAAAGCTTATATAATAAATAGAAGACAATTTAAGGCCTCTACCAGGAACTACACAACTGCTATAACTATTTTGACAAAGAACATTTTTCTACAACACTTGCTGTCCTGCAAAACCTAATCAGAACAGTGCCATCCATGACCTGCTTTTCACAGACCAGAGTCCAGAAAAGGGTAACAGAGCTGGTGAAGGATCTGGAGCACAAGTCCTGTGAGGAGCAGCTGAGGGAGTGGGGGTTGTTAAGCCTGGAGAAAAAGAAGCTCAAAGAGGAACCTTTTAGGTCCGCCTGAAAGGATGCTGTAGACAGGTGAGGGTTGGTCTCCTTTCCCACGCGACCGGCGACAGGATGAGAGGACATCGCCTCAAGCTGTGCCGGGGGCTTGGGTTTCAGGCTGGACATCGGAAAGAATTTCTTCACAGAAAAGGTGGTCAGACATTGGAACGGGTTTGATGATCTCAGAGGTCTTTTCCGACCTGATTAATTCTTTCCAACTCCTAGAGGCTGCGCAGGGCCAGGCTCTGCTACCCCGAGCCAAGACCAGGCTCAGAGGAAGCTCTCTCCCCTCGGAGCTGTGGGAGGGGGAGTTTCGTACAGGTAGAAGGGGAAAGGCCTCTGGATCCAGCCTGGGAAGGCGCTTCAGGGAGGGACAACGATCCTGGTCACAGAACACAGAACTGGCCTAGAAACATCTGGAGAAGCGACCCGACACCGAGAAACAGCACCTGCGCGGCCGCAAGCAGCGACAAACACCCTTACAGCTACACACACCCTTACCGCTCCCTTCTCCACACACCAAAGATACCGCCGCCAGACCGGCACAGAGCCCTGACGGACGCTGCGGACAGACCCCGCGCAGCGCCTCCCGCCCCGGGCCCGGGCCCAGCCCCGCCCGGNCTACTCCCTGATTTGATTTGCTAGGCTAGAATTTCTTGCAGATGGCTCAGCCAAAGCTCTAGGTACTGTGTAAGCAGGGCATGACCAGGGATAAGAAACTGCAGCCAGGGCAGAAAGGGAAGAAAGACAGCAGCAGTCCACGGTCAAGGATGCCACAGAGCTACTCCCTCAGCTCAGCTCCCCAGACTGGGGAGTCTGATGAACATTCGTGAAAGAGGAAAGGAACAGAGGACAGTAAGAATAATTGGACAGTGATACCACCTTACACTGATGCAGACAAGTGATTTTTTTCAAAAAAAAGCTTATATAATAAATAGAAGACAATTTAAGGCCTGTACCAGGAACTACACAACTGCTATAACTATTTTGACAAAGAACATTTTTCTACAACACTTGCTGTCCTGCAAAACCTAATCAGAACAGTGCCATCCATGACCTGCTTTTCACAGACCAGAGTCCAGAAAAGGGTAACAGAGCTGGTGAAGGATCTGGAGCACAAGTCCTGTGAGGAGCAGCTGAGGGAGTGGGGGTTGTTAAGCCTGGAGAAAAAGAAGCTCAAAGAGGAACCTTTTAGGTCCGCCTGAAAGGATGCTGTAGACAGGTGAGGGTTGGTCTCCTTTCCCACGCGACCGGCGACAGGATGAGAGGACATCGCCTCAAGCTGTGCCGGGGGCTTGGGTTTCAGGCTGGACATCGGAAAGAATTTCTTCACAGAAAAGGTGGTCAGACATTGGAACGGGTTTGATGATCTCAGAGGTCTTTTCCGACCTGATTAATTCTGTGACCACCTTAGAGGCTGCGCAGGGCCAGGCTCTGCTACCCCGAGCCAAGACCAGGCTCAGAGGAAGCTCTCTCCCCTCGGAGCTGTGGGAGGGGGAGTTTCGTACAGGTAGAAGGGGAAAGGCCTCTGGATCCAGCCTGGGAAGGCGCTTCAGGGAGGGACAACGATCCTGGTCACAGAACACAGAACTGGCCTAGAAACATCTGGAGAAGCGACCCGACACCGAGAAACAGCACCTGCGCGGCCGCAAGCAGCGACAAACACCCTTACAGCTACACACACCCTTACCGCTCGCTTCTCCACACGCCAAAGATACCGCCGCCAGACCGGCACAGAGCCCTGACGGACGCTGCGGACAGACCCCGCGCAGCGCCTCCCGCCCCGGGCCCAGCCCCGCCCGGCCCCCGCTCCGACCCCGCTGCCCCCGGCCCGCTCGGGGCCGCGGCCCCGTTCACTCACTCCGCCCGCCGCCGCTCGCTGTCGCGCAGCCGAGGCTCCCTTTACGGCCGCTCCCGCTTGACGGCGGCGCGGTGGGCAGCCGCTCCGCCATGTTGTGTGTGGCAGAGGAGCAGCGGGGGAAGCACTGCGCAGGCGCACGGCAGCGCTTCCCGCGGGCGGGAGGGGCCTTCCAGCGAGACGGTCCGCGCGCACAACTCCGGCGCACGCGCGCCCGGCGGGAAGGGAAGGCTGTGCAGAGCGCGTGCGCGGTGCGGCCGGTGGGGCTGCCGGGAGAGCGTGGCGGGACAATTGAGCGCAGAGGCGGGACCGACCGGCTGCGGGACCGCAGGTACGGGAGCTGCGGGCGGGGGTCCCGATGGAAGCGACCCTGGGAAGGACCTTAAAAATTATCTAGTTCCAACTCCCCTGCCGTGGGCAGGGACCTCTTTCACTAGATCAGGTTGCTCAGAGCTTCATCCAACCTGGCCTTGAGCGATGAGGCATCCACAAGTTCTCTGGGCAACCTGTTCCAGCGCCTTACCATCTCAGAGTGAAGAATTTCTTTCTTATATTTAATCTAAACCCTCTCTCTTTCAGTTTGAAGCCATTCCTTCTTGTCCTATCACTACATGCTCTTGTAAAAATTGCTTACAGCTTCTTCTGATCTGAAGCGATTTTTCAGTAATATTGATGCTCAAGGCGATGCACTCGCTGCCTGCAATTTATCTGAGTAAAAGCTGATGCTGTGTCACCTCTCTGTAGTGGCCCACAACCCCTGTTCTGCCTCTCCATCTGTGCCGGCAGTGCCTCTTCAAACACTCAAGGAGCAGCGTGTTAAGTTTGGGCCGAGATGGGTATTGTAGCTGCCTTTAGCAGAGCTCCGTGCACACCGTGTTGAGCTGGATGTGTAAAATTTTGAAACATTCTTTGTATGTGCATTTCATTTCTAATGCAGCTATTAATGTACCCTTAAGGACAAAAGTACAACCGAATTCAGCGCCTGACACCAGATGCACCCATGAGACGGTTTGGGCTGTGGTTTCATGGTGCACTGGGTTTGGTCAGGCCTGGTTGCTAATAAAAGCTAGGAGCAGTGCCTTTTGCATTGCTTGCAGCTGTTTCCCCGCAGCCAGACCTAATGGTAAGGAAAGTACAAGGTTCTCTGGTTGTAGGTGTTGTGTCTGAGGAAAGGGCATATTTGCATGTTCATTCATTTAGCTGTAATGTGGAGCTGTTCCTTGCCCTTGCTACACCCACTCTGATCTTATCTAAAAGATCTGGCATCAGTGGTTTGTTGTACATCTATGACGTTCATTTCTATTGTGTGGTAGTGTAAAGGGACAAAATGTAAACCTTTTGGCCGTTATTTTTTAAATGTATTTTTGGTCTATTTTATGAAAGCTTGTGTTTTAAAGACAAAGATGTATTTTTGATGCAGTATTTCATTTTAAAATCCACAAACCCATAAAGGTCTTTGTAGCTGCAAGTAGGTAATACTGGTAACAGTGAAGTTACTGAGTTATCAAGGGTAGTGTCTTCAAATATCTTAGTAATTTTCAAATCTCTTAATGAGTCTGTTTTTGTGGTTTAAAACCAAATGACAGCACAATGTCCAAATGTATTTGGAAACCAGAGGACTTTAATCATAGATATGTGCAATTTATGAATTGCACAGCTTTCCCATTCCACAGAACCAGAAGTGCAGTGGGCAGGGTTAGTGTAGCACTGCAGCCATGCTATGCACAGTCCTCATGCAGAGCCGTGGGATGTCCTGTGTTGTCTTCCCAAGTGTCACTTGTGCAGTGTAGGGTTGGGTAAAGAACTTGTTCAAATTTACATGGCACCTGAAGCTGGCTGTACTCAGCACTGGCACTTGCAGTCTGCTCCTCTGGAAGGTTCTTGACACCTTTGCAGTGTTCACAGTGACTTTTCATGCTACAGATACTCCTGTTATAATAGCCCAGCTACTCCCTTACTGCATAGGGTTAACTAAAATTCATATGCTATCACTGTTGTCAGGTAGGCCTGATTTAAGTGAACTGCTGTAGACAAAGTCAGAGGCTTCTCTCCTTGTATTTTTAATAACAGCCACAGTGGAAGTGACAACAGTTGAGGCCATTTTGCCCCTGAGATTTATGTCTAGTAACAGCATCATACATATGCTAATTGTGCAAATATGGGGGAGAGAGCAGTACTCCTGCTACCAGTGTCTGCATGTCTGCAAACTGCTTCAGTGCAAACCTTGGAAAGAACGGTGGTTGTGCCCCAGGAAGCCACTGGAGTGCAGAGTAGCACCAAAAAAGGTGCAGAAATACACTGGCTTTTGCAGCAGGATGCAAATGCTTTTGAGATAGTACAGAAGTTTGATTCTGCAATCTGTATTATGGTTTATTTTTAACCTGGTAGTTGGGGGGATCATTTAAAATAAACATGTGTAAGTGGAGAATTAAACTTGTAACTGTACTGTAAGTTGTGCTTGCCTTCTTCATTTCAGCTGCTATCTTATTCTATTGGAGATTTCTTCTTTTGTTTGATTTCTGTCTATTACTTTGAAGCATTAAGATTATAACTTGTTATTCTAGTGGTTGCAAAGTAAACTTTGTCATATTAACACTGGCATATGTTTGGTTTTGTCCTAAGGTTGTTCAGGGGAATAATGGTTTTATATTTTGAGGGAAAACCTCTAATACATTCCTTCCACTGTTCAAGTGGACATAACATGGGGCAATAATATCCACAGTAATTCTGAGATCATTTTCTGCTGAATGTTAATCTTAGTATGGTGAACCTGAATGACCAATGTAATTGACTGTTTAATGCAAAACGCTGTTCCCAGGTATGAGACATACCTTCAATATTCATTGTTCACTGTACACTAATAATGGGCTTTTCAAAATTATGTTTCAAGTGTTTAGAATAGTAAGTTTTGGTTAAAATTGTTTTTCTTTTTGTAAACTGGTGTGAGTTTGTTAAGTAGCCCTACACTGTCCATCTCCAGAGCATTTATTGCAGGAACTGCATTAGTGGCTTTTTAAATGAAAAATGAGATGTTCAGCTGCAGAATTTGTTGTAGTTGATCCTTCTTAGTACTTAAACAAAGCATTGCAACAATACTACTTTTTCTTAAATTTTATTATGTTTGTGAATTAATATTGTTATTTGAAGATCTCTTATGCTCTCTTATATTTTGAAATAGTGCTTATGTTGTCATATATGGATGTATTTTTATATTTAAAGCCTATCCTGACTATAGTTGTCTTTATCTGCTTCCTTCCTTCCTGTCCATCCTCCAGAGCAGTAAAGCTAAATATGAGGCGATCTGCAGCTCCGAGTCAAGTCCTAGGAAATGCAGGCAAAAAGCCAAGGTTTATACCACCAGGAAAATGTATTCCTGTTTGTCTCAAGAATGAAACTAAGGAGATGGACCAAGAAATGAAGTTAAAGGAGGTAAACCAAATAGTGCACTAAAATATATTTTTGTATAGCATTGTGATTAAAAGATAACATCTGAGCTCACCATGAACAATCTCTGCTTAAATAATATATTCAGAACAAATTTTGATAGCTTTGCTCTCAGTACCTTCGATCTTGCTTCTCAGGTTAGGTTTCTCTAACTGTGGAGTGGTTGCAGAAAAATGTTTTTCAAATAAATAAAATTAATCAGTATTGAGCCCAAATGCTATTCTCTAGTGTAAAGCAGGTGGGGATTGCATCTTGGCATGGGCTTTACTGGATTTTATTTTTTGTATAAGCAGTTAAAAACCCAGCATAACTTGTAATAAAGTCTCAGTATGTTGGGTTGCAGTTCTGCTGCAAAGGTACTTTCTCTGAAACATTTAATATTGACACAAAAAAGCATCACAATTTTTATTTATTTACAGAAGACTTGTGTTGACCTGTTTTTTGCTAACCTTCTGATAATTTACATTTTTGGAGTCAGATATTCTCACAGAGTTCATGTAAATAATAGACAATGTTTACTTAACTGTCCTTTTGTTTACATTCCTGTACTATGAGAGAATTTTTGATGAGCATCCTTTTTCTCCAGTGGGATTGAAGAGGAAGTGACATGTCCTCCAATCCCTTGTGGAATTAAGAAACCTATAAGTATAAGAAATAAAAAAAAACTTGCTCTTTTTCCTCTTTCTGCTCAACCTGGCAAGAGTCAGTGTCTTTTCTTGTGTCCTATAGCGACAGACGTGTATTAAATTAAATTCATAAACTATTTACACAAGAGTTTGGTATTGTGTGCATACACTTTTTGTTGTGATGCATATAGTTTTGTAGAGATGTATATATTTATGTAGCAAGTTTGATAATGACAGTTAGTATGTCTCGAGATCCCTTCTTGTGGCTCTTTTCTCTATTTCTCTTCACCTGCATGAAGAAAATGCTATTGTGAACTTATTTCTCTTTTGCAGATAGATGAGAAAGAGGGAGGTGCTTCATTGCTTTCTAAAATAAATGTCCAGAATCAAAATGAAAATTTTACACAATCTGTGGAGTCAACTGGAAAAATAAAGACAAAAGCGTGTTTCAGTGTTGACAAGTGTAGCAAGGCAGAAATGAAAATGCTAAATGTGCCCAAAGCTGGTAAGATGCTCTTTCTTTTCTACTACCATGTATCATATGAGAATTTTAAAGCTTATGAATGAAAGACTGCATATACTAAACTTTTGTGAAGTACTGTTATAAGGGTTGTGCAATCGTGGCATGATTTGGTGTTCTGGATGAAGTGAACAAAACAAGTGTTAAACGACTTTTTTAATATAAAAAGAAAGAACCAAGGTGTTTTGGAAGTCAGTTGATAGTGTTGCTATTCAGGTTTGTGTCTTCCAGAAGAGCCTTATAGTCAACTCACTCTAATTTACAGCTGGAGCAGTACAAGAATTGTGATATCTTAAATAGTGGGAAAAGTGTTGTAATTTGGAGATCTTGATGACCTCATGCAGAGAAAGCTAATCATTCTGAATGAATTCAGGTTTTTTTCAGAATTCATGAGGGTTTCTTTTCTTCAGTGTCTCCAGTAGGAACTTAAGGTTCAAGCCAACTTTAGCCACAGTGCAGAACTGGCTTTGCTCATTTGTGGGTGTGCACTTCATCAGCGGCATCCTGGTAAAAAATGCCTCCGAAAAACCAGGGTAGTAAGCACCGCTAAGACATTGAAGTGTCCGAACTGTAGCAAGTGCACTTGGATGGACCTGGGTTGAGTGTCTTCATTTCCCAGTCTTGGTGTGCCCTAACCACAGATACAGCACAGTTCTGTGTTGTGTGAATGCAAGTGTATGACCTCAGGAGTCAAGTGTATCTTGAAAGCCTTGCATTTGAACTGGGTTACTAACATTGATGGATGAAAATTGCTCCTTTTGGAGCCAGCTCAGGCATTCTAAACACCTGTCTTACAGTTATTTCACTGTTGTTTCTTCATAATTAATTACACTGATAATGATGGTTTAAGGTTCATTTAATTAATAATACTTTGTGTAGTGAGTGAAGTTTTAAAAGAGCATTTGAGGGCCACTTATCACCTTGAGTTGTTGGAAGGCTTTAACAAAGTAGTATTTAATTTTGTTTGTTTTAAGACCTCTTAAATCTTTAAGCTTAATTGAAGCAAAACTGACATAGCTCCATGTCCCAAGGTCCAGCCAATAGTGAGGCTAATTTCCAAAAGGGAATTGTTCCCAATAGGCACACATATGTCCTATATACACATACACGACTGGTAACATAGGCCCACACCGACGGGGAACACAGCACTCAGGCAAACAAAAGCACTGCCCATGGACACATGGTGTTCCTTTCTCTGGCTGCTCGAGGTGAAAGCCTGTTTGTAGAAAAACAAATGAATACACTTGTATCTATTTGTAAATACACACGCACACAGGGACTTCAGATCCCTCCAGGAACTGACCTTACGCACTCAGTCTGTTCAGTAGCTGGCTCCTTGATTTGTTGGACACCCCAGCTGTGGGCACTTGAGCCACAGAGGCTCACAGCTCCCAGTCCAATTGCTGGTATGCAGACCTGCACTCCCACAGGTACAAGAACACTACAGGCCCCACCAGTAACTTGTCTTAGCCACTTGGTCTACTTAGTGGTGGGTTCCTGGCTTCCGTGATCTCCCAGCTGCCTTGTGCCCAAGAGATGCACATGTGCAAACATGTCTGGCTGGCAGCTGAACTTACCAGGAGCCAACCCCCAAGGTGTCCTGGTCTCTTGAGTAACTTGCATGGACTTCTTGCATGGTCCCTTCAGTAGCCAACTCTTAGACCCTCTGGTCTCTCCAGTATCTGGCCCAGACTCATGGCTGTTGCAATATTCGGCTCCCAAGCCTCTTATCTTACTTGCCAGCTAGTCCATGTTGGTATTTGTTAGCAATCTCACACAGTATGTCCAGTCAGTGTCCTTGGTCTCTGGCCTCTGCTTGCTGACATATCAGGTACCTGAGCCTTATGACCTGTGTGCGGTCCAGCTCCAGCTTTCACCTGGGAAAATATTTAGAAATATAGTTTAGTAAGAAGATGGGACTTGCTCTGGCAACAGGATGCAGTGCATTGCTGAGGAAGCTTAATGACCTTTATCTGTTTAAAAACAGCTGCCTTTTTCCTTTTATTGTTGTGTGCTTGTTCCTCCCTGAACCATCTTCATCTGTCCCTTTTGCATGTCTTTGTGGTTTTTGATTCTTTTTTTCTCCATCAAAGCCCCTTCTAGCATCTGAAGATTGTACAGATTCCAGGCCCTGATGGGCAGAAACCCCCTCCATTCTGTAAAGTGCTTTGGAGAGCCTTTCCCATTGACTCTTCTTCCTGGGTTCCAGCCCCAGAAAATGGGGATGTGATAGCCCTGATAGGATGCTGCCACTGGCATGGTATGTGACCCAGAGTGTATGAACTCTTTGTCAGAGCTAATGTGGGGAAATGCAGCTTCCTTGTATGTCTCTAAGTCTTACAGCTTTCATGTTTATCTGCTGCATGCTGAAACTTCCAGTTGTTCTGATGAAGCTTACACTTGAAGAAAATTTTCAGTGTCTATGGGACATGTTGTTTGAGGGATCATGCTTCCCTATAGGTACATCTGCAAAAATTTGTATCTGCTAGTTCTGCTTAGCTGTGCACTTGAAAGAGATAAATAGTGGATTTATTTCCAAAAAAATCTGGGAAATCAGCAGTCATTCCGGCAAAAAATTGTTGTGAAGTGGGAAAGATACTAAATGTCTTTTCAGTATCATGAATTCTGGGTGCAGCTGGTGTGGGTCTTCTGTGATGACTTTAGAAAAATAACCAAAAAGTTGTGGAGTGAAACTAGGTGAGCTGCTTCTATTGATGTGCTGCTGCCTTTCTGCACAAGGCATTTTGTGCCAAAGCCCTTTCTACGCCAAAGCTCTTTCTACGCCTGCAGAATGGAGCTTGAAAAGCTGTCGTGAAATGTGGTATAAAAGAAGGAAGTCTAATGTCAATGTTAGTTACGGTCTTCAGGTTCACTGGTGATGCAAGCATTGTAGTGGGAAAACAATCCTGTATTGAGGCTTCCTTAAATCTTAAGTAATTTTTTAATAACTTAGATTTTCCAAGACAGTTTCTGCCCTTTACGTCACTTTTGTCTGCTACTTATTACAGCTAATGTCACAATTACATTGATTATGTAAATCATAGCCTTCTTTGTAGTGCGAAGTTAAATTGTTTTGTCAAAGCTGGCTTTGGTATGAAATTCAGAAGTAATGGAAACCAGTTGCAAAAGCCAGAGTCAGTTTGGGGGTTTTATTACTATTATTAATAGTGTAATGGAATTGTATTTGACTGTCAGTCTCTGGAGCCTCCTACTTCTCTGTTAAAGGGGCATTAAAATAATTTTAAGATTGAAAAAGTCAGTGTGTATGCATTTTTTTGGTTTATTGTCTCCTTATCATTTAATGCAGATGATAAACAGTTTGATAGTTTTATATCACACTCAAAGCTGCTGTGTTTGGGTTTCCAGTGCAGCAGTGGAATGTGTAAATAAATACCCTAGGTTCCACTGAAATTCTTTTGAAACACCTGTGAACCATTGGACAACTGCACTGTTCATAGGCCTAATCTGTCTGAAACCCAGCCCTAAAAATGCTGTGCATTCTTTCAAAAAAACTCGATTATCTGACACATGGTGTTTATTTCTTGGAGCAGACAAGTAAGGATTTGATTAGATGGAATCAATCTAAAAATTATAGCATATCTGGCTTAAAGAAAACCTTGTTTTTCTAAGCTTCTTTTAAAAAAAAAAATTCCGTAAAATGTCATCAATAAAAGTGAAGTGTACGGGGCTCTGAAATTCTGTGAGATGAGGTATTTCCAGAGACATTTTATAAGTTTGTAGCAACAGTTGAATGAAACCTACATATGTGTTGTAATTTTAAGAGTGTTTGAACTGTAAGATAGTGAACATGCTGTTCACTGGGCAGTTTACTACTTGTGATTATAAGTTCTGACTACTGGAAAATAATGTTACATATCTTTTTAGGAAAATGAACTTTACTACTGCTTTATTAATTGGTGTTTGCTTGTTTTTAAAGAGGCAAAGAACATGACAATCTCTATGATACTTTTGTTTTGTATTCAGAATATAGTACTTGTCGACACAATGGATCTTTGGGAGAGAGGTGATTTATTTGACATTGTCATTAATACTTTTCCTCACATGCCTCCAAAGAATTCTATCAACTAAGTGTGCATGCTCTTTAAGAATGAAAATTATTTAAACATTCCTAAACTATTTACCAGTAACTGAAAACAAAACCATGAATGTGTTTGGAAGGATGTTATTGCACTTCTCAAGTGCTTGGTTTCTACCTGTCCTCATGACATTCTCAGGCTCTATTAGCAATAACAAGAAAATACAACTAATTTGAATTTGAAGAAACAATGGACAGGCAGATCCCTAAACTATACTTAGTATCTCCTCAGTGTTCATAGTGAGTGGGATTGGCAAGAACTGAGGTTTTTACCCACATTGCCTTCAATTTAATGATTTTAATATATATTTATTTTATTTATATAAAAGCATACATTATTTGATTTATGTTAGTTATTTGAGTTTACAGCTTGCTTTCTGTTGGTTCTTTTAATGTAGAAGAATGTTGCTGTGTTTTGCCCTTTGGGCTTACTATATTGTGTGTGGAAATGAACAGCTCTTTCACCTGAACACTGAGACACAACATTCCAGTTGGACTGAGATTTCATTGTTTGAACCAGATGTAGATGAACAGAAAAACTGGATACAGAGTTTTATTCTGTTACAGCTCACCTCCTGTTTGGTTGGTTTTTGGTTCAAGAGTACCTTGTCTTTCATCCATCACTAACATCTGCTAATGCATCTTCTTAGAGGAACTTTGCCAGAAGTCATGCTCAGATACTATCTTTGAGCTAACAATGAGGACAAATTGTAATCGTATTTCATAACAGGGTTAATGTGCTCACCCTATGTCTCTAAATGGATGTATCTGGATGTTTTTCATGCTGATGATATTAACTGTACTTATTATTTGCATATGGTTTTGAATATATTTTCTCTAGCTTCTCTGGAATGTTAATATTTATTGACTACATTAGTCTGAAGGTTTGGATGCTTTGCACACTTAAGCTTAATTTTTCATAATGTGTTTCCTTCAGCTTTCTAGACCATTGTTACAGGTCTGTCTGATACCTCTTGTCACTTGATATGAATTAATCCGTCTAACCAATCAATGTGAATATTAAGAGAACATCCACTGTTCATTTATGATAGTAGCAATCAATTAGCTATCACTTTTAATCAAGGGATTAAAAAATTTTATTTTCAGGATTTTCATATTGTCCAATTTCAGTCTAACTGCCTACTTACGGTTTCTAGTAACACAACTAAAAACATTCATGCCTGGCATGTCATAATGAAGCAGATTATTCCTAGAATTACTTGGATATCTGCAAAAGTACAAGTATTATTTAATTTCTGTTGTTGCACTTCACAGATGAACTAGAAAAGATATTTCAGTCAGTCTCTTTTAGTGGTGGAGCTGCATGTGTAGCTGCAGTTCTGTGTGCCCTTCAAATGTTTTTATAAACAGCTGGTAAAGCAGTTAAATCTTTGGGTAAAAGATACTCCATAATCATCTGTAGCTCTTAATAATTACCAAGCACACCTTAGAACAGCTAAGATGTGACTGGATGCCTGAGTGTTAGTAATTTATTACTGCATTGTTTGCAAGAAAGATTTTACAAGTCTATAAATTTTGTTGTAATTTCTTATTCAAAATAGTATCAACGTAGTTTGCTAGATCTTTATGATTTAAAATGTCCTCCTTCTCCCTCCAATGTTCTAGACAGAACAGTTTATAATAGTGAATAGATAAATTTATAGACAAGTTTATTCTCAATTCAGGATAGTTTCTTTACTGTTTAGGTGTCATCTGTGCCTGTTTGATCAGGTCATCTCAAGAGATGGGGACTATTTAATAAAACTGGATTGATGTAAATACATCGTAAGATAAGTTGTCCGTATCTGATTGGATGCTGGTTCCAGAAGTGTTCATTTATCCATCAGTCACAGTGGGTCTTGTATTTTCTGGTCTGTAGCTCTGGGATTCTTCGACATCTCCTCAGGACAACACCTTTTACTTGGTGCTGTTCCTTGAGGTGTGAAATGATGTCTTCTACTCTGCTGCTGTCTTAAAGCCTTCCTTAGTGTTTCCCCAGGTGATTGTGCACACTTGGTGTTCCCCATGGCTGCTGTCACGTTCCTAATGGTGTTTGTTCATCTTGAATTTGGGATGCCCACCAGCTGAGTGCTGAGATACATAGTGCTAGTATAATTAGCAGCCAAGAGTGAGATGGAAAGAAGGAACTTTACAGCAGCTTCACCACCAAAGGCAACATTTCATACAATGTTCAGCAGCTGCAAAACTGCTTTCCTGGACAGGGCAGCCATCTGCAATGCTGCTGTAAAGCAAATCCAGACTTGCTTAATTCTAGTAGGATATTTCCACAGTTAGTACAACCTAATTTATAATTTGATATGATCATATCTTGCTGTCATGTGAATAACTAGGCTTTATGTAAGTATAGATGATATAACCAGGATATTCACACACTGGAGAAAAGAGCAGTGAATTGGCAGAGAAATGTACTTTTCATTTGCCCCAGTTAAATGTGCTTTTGCATTTCAGCTAATGAAGATAATGAAAGAGAGGGGAAGGAAACGAGAAATCAGAAGGGTATTACATGGTCAGAAAATAAAGAAAAAGAATTATATTTGATATAAGATATTCAACATTTCCCAAAGAAGTTGGAGGGATTAAAATTAAAGTTTCGCAGTAGTAACTTGTCTATTAAATGGAACTGTGGCTGTTTCTTTACAATGAAAAATATAAATTGTCAGGTTCTTTACTTTTGAGTAGTGATATATCCATTATTAAAAAAGCTGTGCTCCATGTAAAGATGATAATCTTTCATGCATTTTCTTTTAAAGTTATTATGTTATTGAAAATTAAAATTTGTAAACAAACAAGCAGAAAGACTTAAATACTCATGCAGAAAGTGAGGTTTGCTTTTGAAACTGCAGATGTAAAGCAAACACCCCTTTCCAAGGGCTGGCAGGGGATATGTTGGGAAATGAACTTACTATCCCAATATATTTATTATAATTTAGCTCCTAGAGTTGCATGCAAACACACAGCATATAGCCTGCAATGTACAGAAAAAGAAATTATCTAATACTGTAACTTTAAAAAAAACGAACTTGGAAAATACTCTCCATAGAGACTATCTCAAAGGATTCAGCTTTATCAGTAATAATTCTTTCTTTTTCCTCATTTGTTCTGGAGGGAGCAGTACACATAGTTTCTTCTTACTTCTTTTTTTAATTTTCAAAATCTTATCAGGCTATGTGAATGTAAGATGGGCTAAGGAGAAATACATGGCTATTCACGTTTTCTCACGTGTTTTTATTTTCCTTTCTCCCACCCTTTGGAAAGTCCTAGTTTGGATCGTTGGGGGTATGTGTATGTTCCTAGCTCTCCTGTCTCCAATAGATACGAAGGTGGGCTTAAGAGAAGATGAGGGAACGCAGCTATCAGGTGGAGGGACAAGAAATGCCTTACTGAAGTGAACTGGAAGGTTTTTTCAAGCTATCATTAATATTATGACAGACTAGGCCTGGATGCCTTCAAAGCTAGTTGTCAAATCTTTCTGTGGCTGTGCTCATTGTTTGGATCCCCTTTGTTGCCATGCCTGCCTAACTAGAGTTCAGTCCCAGCTTTTGGCTTTGGGCCTTAAGTTTTCCCTGAAACAGAACCTTTGTCACAATATGACTTTCCTTGAGCCAACAAGATAGTGATAAGATGGTTATCTCACTGGCTTCAAAATATCTCCTGAGCAAGATTAGAAGAATGGAGAAAGCTGTTCCTCTGTCAAGTACAGGGAATAGTGCACAGGGTAGTATTTTCAGGATAGTATGTAAAAGCATAATCTTCAAAATTTTAATCTCTCTATGAACAAAACAGGAGAATTGCAGAAACTTGGCTTCCCTTACGCTATTTCTTTTCCTAGGGGCTATCTTGCTACTGAAGATGTGAGAATTTAGGGAATATATCCTGAGAAAATCATACTTTCAAACCTTTCTGTATTTCTCAGCTGCTTCTGATTAGTCATCAGAAAGCTTGTTGGAAGAGAGAATCAGAGGAGGTATAAGCATGTATTAGGAATGGACATACTTCTTAATTTTTAAAGAATATTACTCTTAAGTTTTCTATTTTTAAGGATATGACTTATAAAGTGAAGAGCTAATTCATGGAGCTGTACAGTCACATAGTATTATAATTTAGAGTACTGTACCTTTAAGCCAAACTTAGTTTGAAGGATGGTTACTGATCTGAATGTGTGGGTCTTGGAATGTCACACTGAGATGAAGATAAATTCTTTAAAATTTGGCATGAGGGGCATTTTAATTGTCTAACTCATATATTCCTCATTTCAGTGGGCTAGATGTTGAGAGAATGCCTCATATCAGCAGAGGGGACAGAATTGTATTTATCTTTTATGCTTGGAATTTTAGCTGATAAGAGCTCTGGAGCATGCTGGACGTAATTCAGGCTAGTTTAAAGAGAGTTGTGTGAAGGTAATTATTGCATTGTTAACGTCTGTGTGTTCATGTGCTTGCAGCATTTGCAAGAACTATTGGGGTTGGGAGTTAATACAAGCTTGATGCTGATCACAAAAACAGAAGCAGGAAAAAGAAGGGGTAAAGCTTTCCCTTACTTGTCTGACCTCTAATGCAGAACAGAGGTTTAGAAATAACTGTGCAGGAGAAAGGAAAGGAGTGGTCTGAAAGATCCAGGTACAGCAAAAATAAGAACAATAAAGTATAAAACTGATGGTGAAAGTGCTGGTGAGGATGAGAAAAAAAATCAAGTGACATGAGAAAGCCATTTGAAACACAAATGACCTAAAGTATTATTTCTAAAGGCTCTGGTGCGAATGTATTTAAGCACTCTTAATTTCCAGGTGAAGTTGTATTACAACTTTTGGTTCACAAAACTTTGTCTTCTTCAGCCTTCTCCTTAGTGCATAATGCCTGCACCCCTTAGCTTTAGAGACTGCCCATGAGACAGCTGTCCCTGTGAGAAACCTTCAGAGTTGGAAGTTTTCTCACCCACCGTTTGCTCAAGCAGGCTCTTAAAGACAGGCAGATCGAATGACTTGGCACTGTCTTGCTGTCGTGTCAGTAGAGAGGACTATATGATGACCTAATGGAAGTTTTGCAGCCCTTACTACCTATAGACACTCTCATCTTATGCAGCTGCCAAATTCATTTGCAAGAGTGAGCAACTGCCTTGATACTTGCCAAATGTTTCCACTGCCATAATAGCCCAGTATATTCAGTGGTGTGTAACATACCCCATCCTAGCTGCTGAATCTTTCTGTATCTTTTTTCTAAGCACAAGGGTACCAGGGTTCCATTTTAGCTTTGATTCAAATCTTGCAATCACCCTCTTGTTTTTGAGGATTTTCCGGCTCCTGAGTGATTGCAAATGCTAACCCCAGGTCTCTGCAGAGCTGATTTGCTTGCATATTACTAAATAAGAACAGAATTCCTTTAGACTTATCCTGGGGCTACCACTTTATGGGCAGAGCACCTTCACAGGGCTTAGCAATCTGTTGATTTGATATTTTTTGCACTTGAAGATCCCAGCCTGAATCACTTATGCTGGTGTCATGCCTTTCAATATTCATGTTTGCTCTCTGTTCCAGACTGCATCTTTCTTTCTTTCTTAGGGCATCCTCAGTTCTCTCAGATGTCTTTTTTCCTTTGTCTCATGTACCTTATAGTGATTCTTTTTTTAAGTCTGTCATGGAGAGATTCTTCCTCAGTCTTGTGTGACAAAGGATCCTCCCTCTCCCTCCAAAATGCTCCCGTGATTTAAGTCATTCTTCTTTTCAGGGTAGTCTGTCTTATAATGCGCCTAAATTTACATGGGCCACTTGATGCAGTTAGTGGCTGTGGTACAAACCTATCACTTGTAATATCTGTGGCCATTGAGCTTTTTCAGCAATTCATAGTGATTTGGCTACTTTAATTCCTCATTGTATTATAGTTGTGATTCATTCATCTCAATAGTTCTCTGGGATGCACTGTTTGTATCATTTTCTGGTATTAATTCTAGAATTTTTTACCACAAAAACAGGAGGTATAGAAGGCAGTGAAGTGATGTGAGCGATGCATGCATGTTTATTTTCTTCAGTGGTGACCAGAATTTCTTTCCTGCTACCTGTGGTTTGCTGTCCCCTCAGCTGTGGTAATACAAGTCTTAAGGAATACAGTTTGCAATTCACCCTACAATGATCCAGGTAGAGTCTGAAGAAGCTTTCTCAATATATTTCTTTTTGTGATTTATTTGTCCTGTGGTATACTGGATTAGGGAACTGCTAGTGATTAAAACTAACCCAGCTCAGAAAAAAATGATTAGTATGAGTCGCCCAGATTTTTGTGTGCTTGTATCAGCACAGTGAAGGGGCAGGAACATGACACGGTTGGGGGGAGGCAGAAATGACTGTTTTGACAATGTCCCACATTTATGTTGACTTAAACCCATTATTAAATTCATATTAAATTATTATGCTTGCAAAATAAATAGATTATTCTGTAGCTAGATCATCTTGCTGAACTGGCTGTGCACTGTGTTGCATAAGTGCAAGTGTTGGAGGAAGGTGTAGGATGAAGGGTGGATTGTGGCTACATTTTTGGTTTTTGTAATTGTCTTGGAGCTACACCTATTGTTTTAGCTTGAAGATGTCTGTATGTATCATTAATATCCAAGCTTTTCACATTCTCTGATTTCTCATCCAAGTGCTGATATAACCTTACGCTGATAAGCAGAGCTCTTTTAAAAAGGGGTAAAAAAAAAAGGAAGGAAAAAACCCTTGGTTGGCAGCCAGTTGGTTTGTTTTTTATATGGGTTATTTTACACTCATGTAGAACAATATGTAATTCAGGCCATTCCATTTTGTTTTGCTCAAAACAAAACTTTGTAACAGTATTTTGCTATAATTATATTAGCATGGAAACTTAGTCTCTCTAGCAACATTAAGCACTAAGGTAATAGAGTAATACAAGTTTAGGTAAGTCTAATATTAGGAGTTGCTACATCTGGTAGCCCATTATAGAGGAGACTGCTGTAGCTCCTTGTGGCGAGGACCACAAGGATGTATCCTCAAGAGGCACAAGTGCACACTGTATGTGTTTATACAGCCAGACATCAGAAAGTTCAGCACTCACGCAAACACAAGCAGCTTCAATGGCCTCATTATCTCCATTCACTGGCTGACTGTGAAAAAAGTTTGTTTGTGGCAAATGCTTATGTATACGACATGGATCCTTCAGCAAGTGGTCTTAAATTCCTATTCTGCTCCGTTACTGGTCCCTGGATCCCCTGGTCTTGCAGCTGACTCACAAACACACACTGGGTCTCTCTGGCAGCTAGTCTGACCAGTGGCCTGTCCCCAGGTGTCCTGGTGGCCCTCCAGTAGCCAAATCTCAGACCTGGTCTCTGCAGTGTCTGGCCCAGACTCATGGTTGCTTGGCTCCCCAAGCTTTCTGCCTGGCTAGTCTGGCTTGGAGTTTGCCAGAGGTCACACACTGACACAGGTCTCCAGGCAGAGTGCCTGGGCTCTGGCCTCTGCTTTCTGGTGCCTCAAGCACGCCGGGCCCCTGTGACCTGTGGTACAACTCCACTTGCTGACATCTATGTTTTTGTACATGGTCACACCCAACGGAGATTTCCCCTCACCCAGGAAAACAGTTACAAATGTAGTTTAACAAGCAGATAGGACAATCTGCAGCGATCAGGCCCAGGGCACAGCTGAACAACCATACTGGGCAGCCACCTGTTTACATGCACCTGGCCCCTCTTAGCCCTTTTTCCCCCGCTGCCCAGTATCCTCCTATGCTTGTTCTTTCCCAAACCACTTTCATGGTTCACTATCCCTTGTCTTGCCATCAGTTCTTCCTCTAAATATCCTGTACTGCCTTCTGCAATCCCAAAATACTCTTTCTGGCATCTCACAATGAGTCCCATACCCAGTGGGCAGTAACCCCCTCCTTCAGTCTGCAAGGTGGTCTAGAGAGAGCCTCTCCTGTGGACTCTGGATCTCTCTTGCCCCTGGGGCCCCAGGGAGCAGCTGGACTGAGGACTTGGTTTCTTTCATTTGGGTTCTTGGGGTTCCTCTGCCCGACACTTCATTTGTGTTCTTTGTGTCTGTGGGGAGGAGCCTTTAATCACTGACTTAGTTTTGTCACTAAAAAGTCAGGAGCCTGGGTGGGCACTGCACAACTGCTTTAACAGTGGAGAGTACAGTGTAGGCTCGCCTGTGACTCCTCAATGCCCATACTGCCAGAGCCTAAACTATGTGAAGCACATCCAATTTTTTTTCCAGTTACTGAAGAACAACTAAGAACATAAATTAAAAAACCCCAAAACTCTAACTACCAGCTTTGTGTTCTTAATAGTAGTAAAGTGCAAAGTGAGGGGAAATAGGGAAGGATTAGGTGTTTATAAGTAATGGTTTTCACACAGTGCTTCTAACCACAAGAGTATTTTGTTTCTCAAATTCAAGTGTAATAGGCTTCAGACTATAAAATGCTTTATTTTCTCTTGGCTTGAAAGCAGTGCCAGTGAAGTGGACTGGTCACAATTTTGTTAGGTGGTACTGATGAGCCAAGTCTTAGAAATGGTTCCAAAAGTGCTTGTTATTCTAAATGCTAATTGATTTTTAGCAGTTAAAAGTCTCCCTTTGTTCAATGTGAATTTCTTGTTTTGAATGCCGCTTGTGTCTGCTTTGGGTTTTTTCCCCTTAGAGCAAACAAGTTTATACATAGATCTTCATAGCCTTAGGATATTTCAAACTATAATTATTTCTCTTTCCTTCCCCCTGCTTCTAGGCTCCCTTGTTTTCAAGGCTGGACATGTTAAGCTTAGGAAGCTGTTGCCTCTGTCAGGTAGTGTTTGTTTCCACTCTCCGGACCCTTTCAGTGGAGTACGTCATTTTTCAAACTTAGTTTTTGCTTTTTGTACTTGAGAACACCTTTCCTTCTATCTGCTGCTTTTTCTCGTTCTCCGATTTGTTGCTTTAGTTTAGACCACAGAAATTTAAAGCCTTGCATGCGTTTTTATGTGAGGGCTTGCTTTAAGGTGATATGTTGTTGAGCAAACATTAGAAATGGAGGCACATCTTGTTAATAAAAACCAGACTTTTTTATCCTGAAAAAACGCCTGGGTAAATATAATAAAAGTTGGTTGTTTTGCTGGTGGATATTATGAAAACGCCAGTATCCACACGCTGTAACGCACTCGGTAAATCTGTCACGACTGCGGGCAGCCCCCGGCCGAGGGGCGATGCCGGGGTTCGCCCGGGAGCCGCCTCAGGGCCGGCGTGGCGGCGCTCAGGGCCCGCTCGCACAGAGGCGTTCGTGCCGCTCCTGCCGGTGCCGGAGCTCGGCCGGGGAGCGCAGCGGGCTCTTTAAGAAGCCCCCGTGCCGGTGGCTGTCGCCGGCTGCCAAGTGCGGGAGAAGCCGAGCTTTGCGGCGAAGCCCGAGCGTAACCAGCCGGCTGGGGGAGATGCCGCCCCGCAGTGACTGACAGCAGGACCAGCTCTATGCAAATGGCGCCGGGGGCTCTGCCGGGGCTCTCTCCACACGCGCCGCCGCCTCCCGCTCCCCGTAACGCGCCCTGCCTCGCACAAAGCAATTGTTGCTTATTTGGGGGGGGACGTCGTTACACGTAAAATCATCCCCAGCACGGTTTCAGTTTGAGATTGTGTGAGGGAGCTGGGGAGATGTGTCAGAGCTTGTTACTCCAGCTAAATTAGGTAATTTTTAGCTGGGTAACGTGCTAATCTTTAAACCTTTATGTTTTTAAATCCTGCGTATGTCTGGTCTCTTCATACAAAAGTGTATTTTGCTTGTTTCTTCTCGCCTTCTTCAGTCTGAAGCCTTATGTAGGTCAGGCTTGGCTTAAGCAGATTTCCTGAACCTGCGTCAGCTTAAGCTGAAGGAATTTTAATAAACCCTCCCTTGTAGGCGTGGGCCTAAATGAGACTAGCCTAGTTAAGCCTGATCTTTTTCTGTTTGTGAAAAAGAGCTGAGCAGAGCTAGGGACTGCATGGTGGCTCCAGGAACGGCTTCCTTAATTCAAAGATAACAATGGTTGGGAAGGCCAGATCTTCTAATTTTACCTTATCTGAAAAGCTCGATTTGCTAAAACTCGTGAAGCCGTATGTTAAAATTCTCGAGGAACATACCAATAAGCATTCTGTAATAGTGGAAAAAAACAAATGCTGGGATATCATAGCTGATAACTACAATGCCATCGGAGTAGATCGCCCTCCTCGTACTGCACAGGGCCTGCGCACGCTGTACAAGAGGCTCAAAGAATATGCCAAACAGGAGCTATTGCAGCAAAAGGAGACTCACTCAGATTGTAAAAGCAGCATTTCCGAGCCAACCAAGAAAGTTGTGGAGATGATTCCACAGATTTCCAATGTGTGTTTAAGAGACAGGAGCGGTGTTCAAAGGTGAGACAATTCTTTTTATTTTGTTACTGAATGAAAATTATGGCGCCTCCTATCTACCTTGTAACGCTTTTGCTTGTGCTCAGGCACCTAAAGGAAGTGTTTATCAGAGAAATTCCCAAATGGGAAACAATGACAAAAATAATACTGCTTTTGTTTTATGAGAAGCTTATGGTGACTTAGCATTGCATTAATTTTTTTCAGCTCTTTCAAAGCTTGTTTCAGAGTCTTTGTCATACTCTGGAAAGTGAGGGTTAAGAGAGAATCAAAGAGAAATAGTAGCTCCAACCTCTACCCCTCCCCTACCTTTTAATAGGCAGATTATTCAAACACTGGCAAAGTGATGGGTATTCTCCTCCATTTAAGGTAATGCTGCAGTCATTTTGCAACATATGGAACTATTACCAGTTTATATAGGCTTTTTAATAAAGTTAGTTCATAGAGCTAAGAAACCTTATTCACCTTTTTTCTCTCATTTCCTTTGGTGTTTGCATGTTATGTTTTAGCTAATCCCAACCCTTTAAAGAAAAAAATTGATTCTCCACACTGCAGTGCCTTTGTGAGTGCAAATGTTTTTTTAAATTATACTTTTCTTGCATTGACGGTGGTTCCCTGAAGCTGGAGCAAAGCTAATTGCAGTCTAAACTCCAAGCAGTTCTGTGTCGTACGTGAGGTAGTTTAAATACAGAGAGAAACTGAGAGTTACAGCACTAGAAGTTTTCTCTTTTTTTGCAAGGTTTCTTTTTTTTACTGCTCAGTAAAGTGAGACACACTGTCTAGATTTGAGCCAGACATAATACAGGCAGGCACTGTGCAGGCTTTCTCCCACAGCTGGCTAATGCCCCTCATATCTGACTTGCAACACTCTGCTGGTTCTGTATTGGTCCTTGAGGGATCAAAAAATGCCTGGGTCAGGTTTTGGTTCCTCCAGATACAAAAACTAAGCTAGGGAGTGGGGGAGGGAAGTCAAATAACTCTCCAGCAACCTTGAGAAAGCTCTGATTTTTCTCATTTTCCCAAGCAGATTAATGGGAAGCGAACTTTCCATATTTTAATCAGATATACTGATAGTGAGTGCAGCAGTATAACATTCTAAGAAAAGCTGGCATGCGCACACTCGCTGAATTGGATTCATGGTGCCACTGGTTGAACTGAATGGTAACAATTGTCTAAATCCCAACATGCCAGATGCTCTAAAAATATTCTGTTGTGGGTCCTTTGCGTAAAGAAGTCTAAAGCAACTGGGCTGTGCTGCTGCTCCTGGTGAATGCCCCTGGAGGAACCATTCCAAAGAATTCTCTGGAACAAAATGAGGCTTTTAATTGCGCTAATAAAGGTTGCAGTGTCTTGACTACCAACTTTTGTAAGGAAGGGGGAAAAAAAAATAGTGTGAGAACTTTAGTTTGTAGATCAGCTTATAAAAAGCACTGATGCTTTTAGTGAATGATTAAGAGCTAATGATCTCCACAGTTTGTCTCTTGTAATTTAAACATTTTTTTGCAGTTTTTTATGGGTCTGGGAACACTGACTTGATTAGTGCTTACCCAAAATGGTTGTTCCTAGGAACAGCCACTACACTGTGGGCTGAAGGAAAAGAATATAATTTATAAGATTATTTTTTTTCCCTGCCCAAATAAATAATTATTTGATAGTTCTCTGAGTTGCATTTTACCCTGATTTTATAAACCCAGTGTTGGGTTTTAACTCACCAGGATATGACTTAGGTTTTGGAGGAGGGAAATATGGCTTGTAACGAGCCCAAATTCTTAATCGCACCTTTAAGCAATTTCTAGCTCGCTGTGATTAAACAAAACCTGGTGAATCATGGGTGCCTGCAGGGTTATAAACACCATGCCCCAATTGTGGTAACTGTTGTTTGTCTTTCTTTCAGTCAAGTTGTCAGAAACAACATTAGTAACCACCATACAGGCAGCTCTTTTGTTTCTCAATTCCTTCTTTCTCTCTTTTGCTGTCTAATTGTTTTCCTCTTAAGAGGCTGACTAAGGAAAAAAAAACAAGCCTCATCAGAGTTACCTGGAGATCTGGTAATTTTTCTAATTCTGTGTGGATTACACTATTAAGAGATGGATTTTTTTTCACTGTTTGCAGGCTCTAGTCTATGCTAGACAAAATCTTACCTTTCTTTCTTCTATTTAACCTCTCTCACTTTCTCTTTCTGCTCTCTCTCCATTTCCTTTTGTCAGAATGACCTGCTTCTCCTGCTGGTTGTTTCCACTTTTCTCAGGCTAGAAGCTGGCTGGGAGCCAGCAAATAAGAAGGCGAGAAGCTTTATTGAAGCTGTGGCTGTGGAGAGGGGGCAAACCCAGAATTACACTCAGCACTGGGGAAAAGAAGTGAAAATTTGTGTGCAGGATAATGCTTCTGATGCTGAGAGGACTAAAACAATGTGAGAAGGAAGCATATAGGAAAAAGTGAAGCTTTGTGGCATGAGGTAGAAGGGAGTAAGGTGATATAATTGATGCTCCATAGGCAGCTCAGGTAACAGTCAATAGAATTAAGATTATCTTGGTGTTTTCTTCAGGGGATTAATGAAAGGTCAGTTTTCAATACTTGATTCAGATGGATGGTGTTTTTTTTAAAGAATCTTTAGTTCAAATAGTTTGTGGAGTTGACAGGCTTTATTTTTGGAAAATATATTGCTCTGACCCTGATGAGCATTTTTACAACTGAGTATTGAGGAGCTTTCATGCTTTTATTATAGAAAATGCATTTTCATGTTAATGGATGTTAGGCTAGGTCAGGGTCCTTCAGAAATTACAACTGTGATTGCTTATTTCTTTTAAACCAAGAGTTTTGAAGACCATGGGACATCCAGAAATTATGATCAGGCCACCTTTTCATTAAGGAGTTAGTGCATTTACAAGAGACCAGGATGTACAAATTACATTTCTTCTTTGCTTCTGGGAATTTGAGCCCACATCTCTTAGTAACCAGGATAGTGTTTTAATAATCGGATAGTTTCTCAGTGTGTGGCTTGTAGTGCTCTGAAGGCATTTTAAGGAGTAGAAAAACTCACCCCCAAATTTAAGACAGCGACTCAAGTCCTCCAGGGTTGGGGAGCATCTGTGAATGTTACATTAATCATGGATCCACTTGCTGCCTTTAACTGCTAGCAGTAGTCTTGGAAGGGTTTGCAAATGTCTTGAGTCTGCAACTACCAATTACAGCTTCTGTTTTAGACAGTCCTGGCCATGAGGGTGCACTGACTTGGCTGTCAATCCCAAGTTAATATATTCTTGTTCCCATGTAACTCTATACTGCCTTCCCAGTCATGCTGCAAGTATTCTTTGTAGATCTGTACAGTAATAGATCAAGAAGCTGATCTGGCTTAAAAAAGCATTACCTGAATAAAGGAGTGATGTGCAGAAGTGTAGAGTTTCAAACACTACTGATGGTAGACAAGTGTCAGGAACAGCTTGAGCCATTATTATCGTCAAAGCCAATGCAATGTCAAATCATGATTTGAGATGCTGCTGACTCAGGTATTTACACAAAGACAAATGAGTCAAGTGGGTGTTGTTCTTTCAAAAAGAAATGCACAGAACTATAGGCTGTTCTTAATGGAAACATTTCTGTGTCTTGAAGTTTCAGAAGAAATATTAAGAGAGACAATTCAAAGAGAAGGAGCAAGGATTAGCTTGGTTCCCAAATCTGCTGGCAGGGGTTGTCTTTTGGGTTCTGGTTTCTTTTCCTAAGACTCTTTGTGTAATTTTATTTAATGATTATTTTATGTTGAAAAAAGAAATCCAAGTACTTGGGTGCATGCATCAGAAACAGGGAGCACATTAAAACAGGGAGAGATTAATAGGTTTGGGATATGGAAATGTTTCTGCCATCGTCCCTCCATCTAAATTAATGTCCTTTTAAAATCACCTTTTATATTATATAAACTCTGTCCTCTGTTACTTGCATGACTTGGTGCTGCTTTTTTTTTTTATATTTTCATTTGTCATTAATAGCCCTTCTTGCTTCTTCAGTGTCAGAAGGGCCTACCAGATGAGTTCTCTGTTGGTTGTACTGCCTTTAGAGCAATAAATCGGAGTAAGACAGGGCTGTGTCTGTGGAGGAAAGAAAGAGGGGCACAAGTGGTGTTCAGGTAATGAAATAGAGTCCCAGGCATAGACAGCAGAGTAGTATTCAAATGAAGCTTTGGTTACTTACAGCTATGCCTTTTAAAATAGTTTTTAATGGATTATTTAAATATGATTTTGTGTGTTCTAGTGCTGGTATTGATAAAGAAACAATTGCTGGTACCAGTTCACCACAGGCAATGTTGGATCACCATCCTGCGACAGTCATGATGGACTTGCAGTCGGAAGAGGATGTCAAACCTCCTCCTTCTTTGATTATAGACTCACAGCAAAATGAGAACTTAGAACAAGAGGAAGAACACCAGCTGGTGCATATTATGGAAAGGTCTCCTTCAACATCAGTGTCTTCAGTTGATATGAGAGTGATGATGTCTCCTTCTCCTGTACCAAGAAGAGATGAGTTTTTTAGGCTTGAGGTTGGAGAACGCTTTAGACCAATGTGTGGTTATGACCCACAGATGTTACAAATGCTGAAAGAAGAGCATCAAATAATACTAGAAAACCAGAGAAAAATTGGTCTCTATGTCCAAGAAAAAAGGGATGGTTTAAAAAGAAAGCAGCAACTGGAAGAAGAACTGTTGCGAACAAAAATCAAAGTAGAGAAGCTGAAGGCAATACGACTACGCCGTGATCTGCCAGAATACAGCAATATCTAAATATTTTATTACTTCTGTCATACTCTTTGAAATACTTAATAATAAATGCAAAATCGTTTCTTAAGTTAATATGGATGGATCAAAATCTGGGCTTGAGATATGAAAGCATATGTTGTTTAAGTACCTTAGAAAAATACCTTGTATGGGTTTGAAAGCACCAACCCTTCTGGTCTAAAGTATAATCAAATCCTGTATGTTTAAGTGTTTAGATTGATAAAAATCTAAACTTTAAAAATATTTCCACTTATCTCTAGAGTTGTAATGAGCTAATGGAAATTTAGCTCAGCTCTTGTTAAAAATTTTGATCATATGCATTATTTTTTCAAATAATCACCTTTAATATCTTAATGAAGTTGCAGGTTAATAAATGCACATGAGGAGAAATAAGAGGCTATGTTTAAATGTTTTATTCTTTTCAAGTTGTTAAATCTTATGACAGTAGTGACATTTTGCTGATATGTCAGCTTGGAAAACAAAATTACTGTATTGTTCTATTTTTTTAATGTTCAGTAGACAGTTGATTAAATGTACATCTTTTTAAAAGTTAATACTTTTTAATTGTTTCCAGTGGAGAAGTGTTTCTATAGGATGTTATCAAAATAGAGACAATGAATGCAACACTTGGTTTTTAAAACTGCATGCATATGTAATTTGTGTGTACAGTTACCATGATTGTGTATTCAGTTATAGTAATTATACTGGTGATCAACCACATAAATATCTACTTTGCTCATTTGCATGCATAATTACGACAGTGCATGTGCAACCAAGACAGTTGCAGGTGCCTTTGATCAATATCACTATGACTATAAGCTACTGAAATAAAATAGTTTCTGTATGTAAGTAACATGTGACTTGAAGTCAACAGAAGATTGTGTTATTCTGGGTCCCTTTTATAGATTCTGTTGTTCCGGTCTTTTGATTAGTTTCAAATAAAAAGCCCCAAATGAAAACAAAATTGATTCTTCTGTCTGTCCTGGTAGCAGCTGTTTCCTCTGTAGTTATGATCAACATTCATAACTGGAAGAAAAATACATGGAAAATATCATTTTTTCATAATTCTTAGTCTCCTGCCTGTTGTGAATGGATCCAAAACTGCCTTAGACCTCTGGCTCCTTACTCCCTGTAACAATGCTTTCCCCTTCCTCTAACCTTTACAGCAAGAAAAGGAAATGAAGGACAGCATCAAGGAAAAAGAGAGAACAAAGGAAATGTAGTTCCTCCAGTGCCTCTCATTTCAGAGGGCCCCAGCAACAGAATGAACAAAAGCAATAGGAAGGGGAGACTATTTCTTCCTCTCCTGTCACCACTGTTTTCCCGAATTTGCTTCTTTCCCCATTCCCACAAACCTCTGCATGCAAGCATGGGGCACTGGTCTGCATCAGCAAACTTTCAGTGAGGTAAGCCTCACGCCTCCTTGTTGGTCTTCTGAGTAAATCAAGTACCACAGGGGTAGGTACTTACTGAAAACTGAAGATTGGAAGCATGTAAGTGTAGTTGAGCAGCTAGTGGAGCTTAAAGAATGGTAGTTAAGTTTTGTGATATAATAACTGTCAGTGCCCAGGATAACTTACAGTGGGAAAAGTAACGGAAGCAAGTCTTTGGTTTACAAACTGAGGAAAAATATAGAACAGTGAAAACAGACGTTGGCAATGTGGAGTTCCCCAATACTTTTTCAGTTGTTTTCTTGAGAAGAGAGTACTCTTAAGTGTTTTGGGAATTTTTGCGTGTACTGAAAATGATGGTGCCTGGATAAGTGGCCTTTGTTCCTGTACAGTCCTTGGCTTTCTGCTGTGTTTCTTAGTTCAAGGACATTGATCTGGTTTTGTGTAGCTGGAAATGCTTCAAGGAGATACTCACTTCTCTGAGTTTACAAGAATCAAAATGCTGGCTTTAATAAATAAATACGGATTTTATTTGTTCTGCTTCTCAGAAATGGGAAACAGCACTATCTGCCCTTGTCTTGTAATTTGGAAATGTATGATCTTATCCTTTCAGTTGAAAATCAGAATTCTGGTTTCCAGTGGTAAGGAATTAATTTCTGTGTCTTATTTCTGTTCTTACATATCATGCAAATGAACAAGTTTTTAATAGTTCAGAAAATAATTCCTATATGGCTCATTGTCTTGCAGTGGTTTTGAATTATAGGTACTCTTAACACTGGCCACCAAAATGCTCTATAGACTTTAGAATATTTTCTTTTGATGCTAGATGAAGAGGTGACTTCCAGGGTTTCTACTGGCATGGTATTTTTATTTTGAGGACTAGAACTAGAGGAATTTCCAGTCTTGGAAAGCTTATAGTGTTTTCTGAACTGGCAGGCAAGTCAGTTGCAAAAATAGGACTCTGCGTTGATCAAAGTCTCTCTTGTGTTTTTGATGTTGGAAGGGGAAGGGTGCAAATGGGTAAAGAAATAAAATACACTGTCCCCTTATAGTGGGTGTTCTTCCATGTTTCGTTGTTCTGACTTTGTGTCACTTATTAGTGGAAGGGTTGTATTCTTTTCTGCAAGCAGCACCTCTAGTTCAGAGGTCTCATGCTTCTCATTTGCTGTGTTCTCAGTTTTGTGTCTTTTGACTTTTGGGGAGCTTGGGAATGGGGAAAACAACTGTTGAGTGCCCATGGAGCTTGCTCCTTTCTTTGCTAGTCAGACGATGTTTATTTCCTTTCACTAAAGTGTTTCCTCCTTCAGTGCCATTATATTTCTCTCTCAGTGTAGTGTAGTGCTGAGTATATATTATACCTTTCTATCTTGGTGGATTTGCATTTCTTTCTCACTCCACATCTGCTTTACAGTATCAGGTTATCTTTCTGAGTCAGACTTCTCACTTCTCCGTGCCTGTTCCTGATTTTTTTCCATGTATTCCTAAAGTTGGGTACATGCACTACAGCTGTGGCTGATCCTTCTTGACCATGAAGTGCTATGAATTTTTACTGTTCCAGCAAATGATACTGTGCTAGCATGTGTGAAAGGGATGGTAGGAAGCCCTTCCCTCCTTCACCCTCATTCTTATCCTCTTACTCCCTTCACTACATTTGGCAATGCCATACCCCATCTGCATGTTTATAATGTACAGAGTACGAGCAGAGTAATTTTAGGCAAGGACAAATTTCTACCGTATGTTCATGTCCTTCTACTAAGATAACTGCAATAAACAGGCTGTAGGAGTAATTTAATTCCAAACATCTAATGGATTTATGTTTAGAATTAGAATAAAAAACTGTAACTATGATAACTTTGTGATAATTGTGATAGCATCTTGAGTAATTTCATCTCTCCAAATAATTGTCCAACAATCAGTCTATAATTTCATCTCTTTTACCTAATTATCTTGCTTTTTTTGTTCCTGTTTCACCCTGTAAGCTTTTGACTCCTGTGGAGTGCTTGCCCTAGATGAGAATTCTTATCAGGTAAAAATGGTAAGAGAGAATACTCCAAGACCAGGACAGGTTGCTTGTAGCGAATTGTACTTGTCATAACCCTGTTTTCTAATATTTTCCACCTCACTAGCTTAAATTCATTTCTTTCATTTATATTTCTACACATTTTCTGACTTGGGAATTTCTCCCCCCCTTACAATGAAAATGCATGAACTTGAGCTTACATACTATCTTCTTTGGGCAAACTTGTGCTCACTGAATTTCCAATAGTCAAAGCCATTAAGTTCCTTATAATTAAATGAGAGTTGTTTCTGAGTGGGAGGAAGGAACAAGGAATTGTGATACCCATGCTGCCTGGCTAAGCTGTCTTTTAAAATTTCCTATGTCTTATTTTTAAGTGCTTTAGGATGCTTCCATGTCAATTTTAATTTCAGTAAAATATTAAAAAGGTTACTCAAGAAGATGATAAAATGTTGTTTTCCTAAGATGTTGATTACTTTTCCATTTTGCATATGAAAATACAGAGATGCCTCTAAAAAGAACACTTTTAGCATTAAAATGCTTAAAATACAGCTTTTCAGTGTGTATTCCTAACAAGTAAGGCCATTATTCTGTTTTAAATATCCAGGTCTTAAATCATTTGGGAAATCTTACTGTCTATGCCTTAGATTAAAAAAAAAAAAAAAAGTTGCTGTTTACAGTAGTTAATGTCTATTAGCAGACTGTATAACACAGGACTAAATTTCAGTCATTCTGTGACCTATATTTCTGTGTTTTATCTCTGCTAAAACCAAAAGTGTTCCCCTTGGTGTCAACCTGTGTGTAGTGCTGGTTGCTCCTAACTGGCATCCAGTTTGTCTGGGCGAAGTTTTCTCCATAATAAAGATACAGTTTCCTGAAGTTCCACTGAATGCTAACTAACAAAATGTGAATTCTTCCTTGTAAAACCTACAGTCATTCAGTGGTAAAATAGTTGAAAACCTTGCTTTTGATTTGTGTATGTGAGGAGGTGGATGTGGGTCAGAGAACCCAAGGAAATCTAAGCCATCTGTGGGCACTGGCGATCCCCACTGCCCCTGCCTTTCTTCCATGCTATGAGATTTTCACACTATTTTATCATAGTGATTACACAGAATGATATGTTTAGGTGTCCCAATATTTCTTTAGTATAACACCTTGTTTGACTCTGAATTACTCACAGAAGAAAAATATAATTTTAATTGAATGCTTAATAGCAGTTACTCCACATAATTTATGATTTCTATTTGCTCTTTAACAAAACTCCAGACTTGAAAAATGCTACTGATTTTTTTGTATTTTACGTATCCAATTATGGTTTTTTTGCAAAGAAGTCATTGTTTCCTGGCCATTTCCTTTTGGCTCTTGATTTTCATTTATAGGTAGGCACAATAATTACCACAATTTGATGTAAATGTAATGAAAAAATAATTCCAGTGGCTTACATTGCCCCTCCAGATTTGGTTGACTTCAGGACCCAGTTTGGTTAAGGCTCAGTCATTTAGTTTACAGTATTCTGTGTGTTGCCATTTGCTTGCTTTGTGTGTTGTTGTAAGAGCCGTGTCTGTATTGCTACTCCTGTCTCAAAATACGTGCGTTTTCAAAGTTTGGAATGTTCTGCATGCTTGAAAGAAGTAAACCAGTTTATAAATGACTGATTTTTAAATTTATTTTTTTTAGCTTTCATTTAAGAGAAGCAATTGGACAAAATGTTTATCTAGTTTGGGGATGGGGAGAAGGGATGTTGGACTGCCTGTGGTTAGTTGCTACAATATTGTTTGTGTCTTGCATTGCATCAGATTAAAAGTTGCAGTAGTGTTGAGTTGTATTTGTTATTAATCACTGAAGATGTCATGTGAAAGAAGGAATTTATCATAACTCAGCTGCAGTTTGCAGGTGAATTTTACATAGGCCACTTGTTGGTACTATTAAGAATACCATTTCGTGAAGTCAAAACATTTATGTGTGGTATGTAACAGAGATACAGGGTTAAAACCAGTATGTACGTTACTATTGCTATTGCCGTGCTCTCTATTGTAATTCGGCGTTTGTTTTGGACTGTGCTGTAAGCCACCCCCCAAAAAAATTGACGTGTAAACTCTGAAGGTTTTACCCAAGTGATGTTTGCATTGCTTTGCATTGTAAGGAGGCTTTGGTAGTAGGTTGTACATGACAAGATGACCTTAGTAGCATTAACGATCGGTTTGGCCAAGCTACTTTATGCCGTGTTACCTCCTCTCGGGCTCTAATTTTTGTGTTCTATGTATGTGTTTGTGTTTGCTTATGATTCATCTTTTTCCTGGGAAACAAATTGCACGGAGGATACTCTGTTTAGCATATATTGTATTTTTATCATCTTTCCTTTGTAGTGTTCCAGTTTCCCTGTGCTTTTGAAAAAGTACTTGAAACTCAGCATCAATCTGGTCTTTGGCCATTCCTATAAAACCTCACTCAATTTGTCTTAATTCATAAGTCATTAGCAAACATACAAGGTGGTCATTTTCAGAACAAGTTTGTTACACTTTGGATGTAGTCCATAACAACTGATTCTTAGGAAAGCCTGTCCAGCCTGAGCACATTGCACTCTTGAGAGTGGATCAGGGAGTTCTCACACCTTGAATGAAAGCACACCTTGAATGTGCACACCTTGAATGAAAGCAAGAAAATGTGTCTGTAGTTTTGCCAGTAATGGGACAGACAGCTTCAGTGAGGAAGTCACTTTGTTTAGATCCAGAGGGTGGCAGATGACAGCAATGATCTCAAGCACAAGTGCCCTTCTTTTGGGGCGGTCAGGATTTCAGAGCTGTTGGACTGTCCAGCTGGAGAGGTAATGGCCCAGCTCTTTTGCAAAAAGACCAGCAATAGCCTGGAAAATATGGTGTGTAGCTCTGTGATTCTGAGTCCTGTGTAGTGTGTGTGCAGAAAAGGACTGAACTAAGTTCGTTTAGGGAATTTAGCCTTTACTGTTATAATTACTTCTGCTAGATAAAATCTATTCCTTTCAGAATAGTTTTTGTTATGTAACTCAATGTGCTAATTTGCTTTACTTGGGTTTTGAAAATACACGATTCCTAAGAGAACTTCTGAGATGGCACTGAAGATGTTTTTCAGCAGTGAAGAAGTTAAATATACTTGGAGAGTTTCAGATACTTTAGCTCTGAAGATCTAGTGGGCATCTCTAAAGATTATTTTCAGATAAAGTAGAGATAAATTTAATCTTTTTCTAGATCTCATCCTTCTCTCATGAGCGTGCCCATGCACGTATGTTTGTGGCACACATTTACCCAATGAGATGCACATAGGGGCAGTTGATAGGAAGAGCTGCACGTGCTGCAGAGGCTTTCCAGTGACACAAGGGTCAAAGCAGTCCTTTGGGAACAGCAAGTAGAGCCAGTCTGCTGATGGAAAGCTGCCACATCTCCATGTCTTCTAGCGTTTCCTTATATAAGTGGTCAGCTCAGGACCAAAAATAGGCAGGGTTGACATAAAGTAGGCTCTGTTAAAGACATAATGAATTTAAGGCTTCCTTCATGGAATCATCTTATTAATTTGCATTGGAATTTCTATGCAATTTAAGTTGTATTGAGTTTTCTTACATCCAGAGCCAGAAAAGGCAGCACAGTAAACACCTCGTACCTCCACAATGATGAATTTCTTCTCTTCCCTCCTTTATCTTCCCGGTTCTATTTTGCTTTCCTAGTAAGAATTACAACTAAAGCTCTAGGTCTTTGTGCTTGGGCCATAAATATTACTTTTCTGCTTGGACTACTGAATGGATTACATTTATGTAAATCAAAGTTATATAACTTGATTTGGAAAGATTACTTTTTCCCTTTCCAAATATTTCGTCAGCCACTCTGCAAGTAATCATTGCTGCATAACACATGAAAAATCTAAAAAATATGACTCATCCTTTGTGTGCCTTTTCCCAGGGTAATGTCATAAATTTTAAACAGTCCTGTTTAAATAATTTAGGATAGGAATATGTTGTGTTTTATGCTTGTGACAGTGGGCATAGGTTTTATTGATTACTTGTAAATTAAGGACTCTTTACTATAATCCAGGAAAATCATAGATGGCCATTAACAAACACAAACATGACATTAAAAATGTTTTTCCTTCCAGTATGTGTTAAAACAGATGTTAATACAAAGGATATGTAATCTTAATAAATCCCTTTCTGCCTGCTTGCTTTTTGTTACAGATCTAAGTATTTGCATTTTAGAAACAGAAATTTTGTATAGCCCAGAAATAGTTTTATTTTTCTAAAAAAAATGATAGAAGTAATAAGAAATGCTTAAGAGAATGCCAAACCACGTATTTCCAAAGTACCACATATGGATTTAGGTGAGTACCTTCCATTTACATTTAAACACAGAAGGATGAACACTTAACATGTCTGCAAACTGCTTCAAAAAATGATTGCTTTTTGAGAAGGCCACAGTTAGCCTGTGATTGTGTAATAGTCTATTTACTATTTTTTAGTAATTTGGGGTTTTTTGTAATTTAAATATTTTCAATATTTTCATATCACATTTACACTATAATTTATTGCAATAACATTCAATATTTACAGAACCCAAGAATAAATTTTGCTTTCGGGTATCAGTTCTGCATTTATTTTTTGAAGTAAAAGCCCCTTTACTTCACAAATTAATCAAAACAACTTTCAGTGTGGATGGCAACATTAAGAAGTATAGTAAACAGTCGATTTGGATGGCTTTGAGTGGTTCCAATGTTTTACTGAGCTGATCTGGCTCACTGCACCAAATGATGCCTGCAGCTTTTCAGAATTCTCAATGATGCTGCTTTTTCCTTTGATAATAGGACTTGCACATCTATTTCTGTGGACCTGACAGAAGCTTTCAGCTTAGTTCATTAAATTTTTACAGTGAAAGCTGGAATCAGTTGGATTTTTAGACAGCTGAGAGGTTTAGGAAGAACAGTTTTCTGCCATGGAGCTGTAATTTCAAAAGTATGTGCTCTCCATCCTCCCTCCTCTACAGCTGATACCCTTAAGAGGTAAATGTTTCATTAAATGGTGATGAGAGGATTGTTCTACTTGTTCGAATTAAATGCATCTACCAGCTCTGTTATGGTATATAGAAGGTTCCTATTTGAAAATAAAGGTTACATACTCAAGTATTCAAAAACTCGCAAATAGTGCGACCTGAACCTAGTTTTCACATTCTGTTGGGTACAGTCACTAGGTACATGATTAAGGGTTGTATTTCTGTAGGCTTCCTTGCCAGTTCACAGAATAGACTGTGTCGACTCAGTGAGTCACTATTCAGTATTTTCTTTCCACCTCTTTGTTCAGTTATAGAGCTCCTCCTTGTTCTCAGCATATTTTTCAAACTATTTTGAATTAATTAGCTAATTTTTTTCCTCTGGTGCTCATTGTGATAGTATCTGAGTGCCTCCAAGATGTAATTACTTTTTAAAACATCCTTGTGAGACAAAAAGTTGGTGTAATCTCCACTTTCTAGGAGCTAAAGCGCGAGTTGAGGCATAGAATAACACCAAAAAGCCCCACTTTTATGGAAGGTGCTGACTGAATCATCGACGACTGCATTGTCTCAGTGCTGTAGGATACCGTACAGTTAATCTTTCCCAACCACAACTTCCAGTTACACCCATGAGTGTTCACTATTAATACAAACGAGACTGAATCACAAGTCAGGCGCTCACTCAGACAAATGTTTGTTGCTGAAAGTTGGGGTTAAATTACTTTCTTTACATCACAGAGGAACTCCAGAAGACATGCAAGTGAAGTCCAGTTCTCCAAGGCATTATTCAGCTTATCTAACCACTGACTTGGACCATCTGCCTGCCCTTGCAGCCTCCTCCATCCCACACCTTTTGCAGTTTACAATAAAGCAGTGCAGGGATGGCGGAGGCAGCAGCAGCCTTCTTTCCTGCCACTTTTCCTGCCTTTCCGCCGTTCAGGTCTGTGCACTGAATGAGCAAGAGGTCCCACAGCAGTGTGGTGCAGCATGTTTTCTCTAAAGACTTTATCATGTGTGCATATGCACAGTGGGGCAGCTCAGGTCACTGGAACACCTTGTTTTTGACATCTTCAAACTTTGCTTGACTTCGCAAGCTAAGAACTATTAACTTGATGGAAGACGGTTCATAGGGTTGGTGGGCAGGTGGGTAGTGTAGTTTTGTACCACAAGGTTCTAGATGTTAATCTTTTGGGGTTTGGAGCAAATTAACATTTCTAAACAGATTATTTTATATAATTTGATGTTTTCATCTATGTAAGACAGGCTTGAAAATCTTATCTTTCTCCTTTGGAGTAATAAAGCAAATTACTGCATTAAGATGTCACTGAATTCAGACCATTAATATCACAGCATGCAGTGTTTTTTGCCCAGTGAGTTTTGCACATGTTTGCTGACAGCAAAGAAGTTGAAAGATCGAAAATTTTTTGGTTGAAGAGCAGGATGTACCGAGGGGACTTTGGGGAAAGTGATACAATGATTCAAACTTTAGCTTCTGCTTTGCCTTTGTGAACTTGTCCACTAGAAGTTATTTGTCTGATTCTGGGTCTTCTGGTCCTAAACTCAGAATTCATTTGTGTTTGTCTTGCAGAGAATCATCTGTTAAATGGATCCAGTTCAGGAGCTTAATTACCTCCATCTCTTATGTTGCACCTAAATCTTCCATTGCAGCCCTATTCACCTGTAGAACAGCTACCAAACCTGAGTCTGTAAAATTATATAGAACAGTGGAACAATGACAGTATTTTTAAGCTGACTACCTTTAAGACCACCTTGGTAGTCTTAAAAATTGAATTAGGGAAAAAGTTAAAGGATGGGGAAGAGAAATGGGCCCTATTTACCAGGATGTTGTGTTTATATGAGTGTGCTTCATGTCTTTGTGCAGTCAGTGCCCTTCTGTGCTCAACTGCTTGCCATTTCTTATGTTGCAATACCACGTTGTCTTTAGTTGGTTTCTTCTGTTGTCATTTTCTGCTTCTGTTTTCCCTGTCATTTCCTAATCAGCTCCTCTTCTCATTTCTTCCTCCCAAGCTGTCCTGTGATTTCCCTCAGTATTTTCCAGCTGTACATTTTCTTAGTGAATCTTACATTTTGAGGGTCAGGGATGAGAGGCAGTAACTATTCTTTTGCACCAGCTCCTACTCAGAAAATTCCAACTTTCTTTCTGGTCCTTGACTCTTATATTGGACCCCAGTTCCAGTCTGCCTGAGTGGTTCTCCCCATCCCTCCTCATAACATATCCTGTTATCTTCCTACTCTTTTACTCCCTGTCTGGTTCCTAGCCTTTCCCTGCATGCTCTGCTTCCAGCTCAGACTTCTTGTCTTTGACTCAGTTGCCAGTTTTCCAGTGGTTTAACATCAGCCTTCCTTTCCAGCAATAGTCTTTCTTTTCAGGCTTTGTCTCCCAAACTGCTCTTCCTTGTAGCTGGTCCTTGTCCCCTCTGCTATCCTTACCCCTTTGGTGCCAGAGAAGGGGGAGGGTGGTCTGAAGGAGAGGGCCATGGAAAAATTCCCTGCTGGACCTGTGGAAGAAACCCAGCTTTGGTCTGAGCAGTGAAAACTGTGAATACAGCAGAAGCCTATTCTTGGCCTCAGAGCATGTCCAGTGTGTAATCCTCAGGAAATTAAGCTGCAGAGAATGTGCAAACTGCATTTATTTCTAAGAACTTTTAGCTTTCAGGAATGGAAAAATTTTACCTTAGGGGGAAAAAAAAAAGAAAAACAAGTGTTATCTCCTCCCCAGATTTTTAGATTCTTCTCCAGAGTATTGAGTTAGTATGGCTTCTACAAGGAATAAGAGCTCATTGTGACTAAAACTGGATTAATCTGTGATTTTTTTTCTTATAAACAGGGATTTTTCTTTCACTGCCAGTTTTTATGGACATTGTGCATGTGTGTGAATATATGTGCTTAAACTGAGACAGCTAGCATGGAAGATGTACTATGGACTGATGAAGGCCTGGCAAAGTTATTCGCTATGAAGGCCTGGCAAAATTATTAGCTATGTAAAATAAAATCTACTGAAGGAAATCTCCATAGTATTGCATGGTCAGAAATCTAGAGGCCAGTTTGATTGGCATTTCAGATTATTAAGAGACATTGACACAGAAATTTTAAAATATTTGAAATTTTTTATAATTTGCATTTTTGTTTAAAAATAATTTTGGATTTCAAACAATGATGTGTTCTCCAAAGAAAATATTCCTGCTTGAAATACCAGTCTTTAGGTGAGTTTACTATCTATGCTGATACATGCAAAATTAATTACAAATACATTTTGTCTTGGAAAGAGAGGCACAAAGCACTGGGTTGTAATCAAACGACTCTGAAATGGAATCCCAACTGTCATTGATTCCTGTGGGTTTAGGGCAAGTCAGCTTGACTCTTACTGTTTGCACTCCTCCTGAAGTCTCACAGAAATGCTGTGGAAGAGTTATTACATATTTTTCCATCTTGGAGGCACACTAATATACATTTACATGTTATCATAGTATTAAGTTTATCATTAGACTTAAATTGCTTTGCAGGTGAAAGATGGTGCTGACTCATATTTCTTTAAATATTCCTGGGATATCTTAGGAGTCCGTGACATATAGATCTTTCATAGGCACCTAGACATTCAACTGCTATTTAAATGTCTGTTCTCAAAAGTTATGAATTAATTTAATTAAGGAACTTTTAAATTAGTTCCTCTAGAACTCCTCCTTAGAAGAAAGAGATGGTGCTGGCTCCATGAAGCAGGCTGATGGCACCTGAGCAGAGTCACTGCAGAGGCTACAGCAGAGCACTGGCATTGAGTTTGGGCTGATTCATTCAAAGCCCCAGTCTCCTTTTACTGCAGCTCAGATTTTTTGATTTGCCTCCCTCTATTTCTTAATTATTCCTTAGTGCTATTGAGTGCACCTTGAATTAAAGTTGTCTTCTCTAAACTGTAATTTTTGCATTGTGGCAGTACGTTTGAGAAGATTCAGAGCAGTACAGGGAAACTGTGGGAATTCAAGTATGGAGGTGTTGGGTAACGCAGGACCCAAAGTTTAAAAATCACCCCAACAGCAGCTGCTACAAAAAAATGGGCAACCTCCCTGTCTCCTTGGTCCAAACTGCACATACCCTTTCCCTAGATTGACTGTAGCTGGTGATGGGATTCATTGAGCTGGCTTTCTTGCAGCTGGTGGATGAGAAGCATAGCAGGAGAGGGAAGGAAAGGTGAGCTCACGGGCTTTGGCAGGAGCCTGCAGTTGGATGGGGTTAAGCCATCCACTAAACCACACCCAGGCCAAGGTGCCAGTGCCCGGCTCACTGGAGCGTGCCCCTCACTCCTCACGGCAGTGCGTGTGTAATTGCGGTGCTACAGCCCAGAGTGCCCTGAAAATGAATGCTTGGGTTACCTTGCGTAGTCTTTCATAATGCAGTTACTTTCTTGCTGCATTGGGAGTAACCCAACGCGCTTAATCGATGCACTTTCTCTAAATCCTGCTTGTTAGAAACTGGTTAAACTAGTTTGCCATTGGAATGCTCCCCGTCCCCTCTCCTGGATCCTGTCCCAATTTCTGTAAATCATCACCTTCCTGAGGCTGCTGAAACTTTTCCTCATATCAGCTAGGCTATGGTTTATATCTTGAAACCTAAGCCCTTGTTTTCTCAACTGGAGAGAGAAAGCTTTATTTGTGGAAGCTTTTCAAAGCCTTGTTAGCCATGTCCTTAAAAGTTCCCAAGCCCTTCATTTGGGAGGAGAGCCATGCTGCTTGCTACGGTTTCCTCATGGTTAAGCAAACCTTACTACCAGGCTGGGCTGTTGACTCCTTGGGAGAGAAATGAGTGGGCATGATTTCCTGATGTTTCTCATACCATGGTGTGTACATAGTTGCTGTTACTTATTATTTTCACTCCAAACTGATTAACAGCAGAGCTCAGAAGGTACTGTTGCAATTTATCTTCCAGGGTCTCAGCAAATCCAGCTCTATTTCAGGTACTGTCTATGGTCTCTGAGCGGCAAGGGATTTCTGTTGAATCCACTGCTCTCTGTACACCTAATCAAACACTGAACTTAATTCCTGTGCATAACATACCAATCTCGTTTCAATTCCTGAAAAGCTCATGACACTGTATTTATTGAATTTGAATATTCTGCTATTGCACTGGAATAATCTTTAAAGTTAAATAGGTGTGAAGCTGAATACAAACAAAACTGATAAGATAAGAAGAAAGTTGAATGCAAGTACCTAATCAGCATTGTTGGTGAACAGGTTTAGGTTTTCTATGCAAGGAAATTATGTAGAAGATAATTTTGAGAGGATGTAATTATTTTTACATAAAAATGTTTAATTAAAAAAAACCCCTTACCCTTTTATCTGAAACTATACTGTAGTTATTGGTAAAAGGAAGATCATTTATGTAGCATAGAAACAAATTGTTATTGAATATTTCTATAAACAGAAGTTGTGGTAATTAGGAAGACAGATTGAGGGAAGAAATCTGAACATTGCAGAGGCTATTATTTTTCATTTTTTCCACAGGAACATGGTAATACTGCATGGAATATTGGTGCTCAGTCTGCTCCTTACGGGGGACAGGTTGCTTTGAAAATTTTTTCCAGCAAAAGTCAGTATTACAAAAGGCTAGCAATTTCCAGTTTTGTTTCTAAATTATTGGTTTTCTAATTATTTTAAATGAAGCAGGGATAAGGAAAGTTTGAAGACTTTTTATTGACTTGAAAGTTAATCTACTGCTGATTCAGATAATACCATGCAGGACGCTCTGAGTAAAAGAGCAATGACCATAAAACAGATCTCAGGGGTCACCAAACTCATGCAGGAGGTCAGTGGAGGAGACAAAGAGGTGGCCATTTGTTTATGGATGGCCATCCTTCAAGAGAGAGAATAAAATTCTGCAGTGAAATCTCCAGTTCTTGCAGTAATAGTTTGAAATTTTAATATAAGGGAAGTAGTTATTGATTAAACTAAGATAATCAGTTTGAAAAACAAAAAGAAAACCATCTTATATTTATCTGTTGAATCAATTTACAATTAGAAGCTCAATATAGAATGAAAAGAATCTTTTATATTTTTTGCAAGGTACAGGTTTTCTCGCTTACCCCCTCTCTCTTTCACTTCTCTAAATCTTATCACTTGTGATTACTGAAGATCCAAGGTAGCTTTTAAACTTTTTTACAGAGCTGCAAGAATATTTTTGTTACTGTCTGGTTCATTTACTAGGATTCATCTACAAAGAATTCCCTACATTTCAAAAAGGGATATTCTGTTCCATATTATCCTTCTGTGAAATGCCAGTGTTCAGTAGCTGCTCTGTTACTCCTTGGAGATGGGGACACATCTGCTGCATGAAACTACAGATGCTGGCTGATGCACTGAAGAAACATTTATGTGTGGAAAATCCTATCTGCTTTAGGCGCAGAGTTAGCATAGAGCTCTATACAGACAATACAACTTTTAGAGTGTTTTGGAAAGAAAATTCAATTCAATAAATACAGCCTTTTTCATTTAGATAATACCTTTTCAGTAAATACGAGTCTGTAAAATTGCACTCGTTTTAGGCATGTAACTTACAAGGATTTTGCAGTTTTAAGAATATGTAGACTTGATGTAGAAGTGGTAAAGCTGCTTTTTTATCAAACCATTACTGTGAACAAGAATTTCTTCTTGCTGCTTCTCCTTTAAGTACCAGCACACTTGGAAATTTTGGAAAGGTTAGTCTGTGGCATAAGCGTTTTTCTGTAACAGATTTGTATAGTGTTGAATCCCAGATGGAATCAAAGGAGCAAACTGATTTAAGCTTTTAACCAGCATGCAAGTGTATTTTAATGAAAATTAGTCTGATTCTCCCTTTGAAGCTGTGCATGTACTGAAAAGGAATGCTACAGATATTCCTTTAGGTAGTGCTGGTGACTTCTCTACCATTGCTTATCTCAGATGGCTAACTCTTAAAAGCATTTGTTTATTCTTAATAGATGTTATAATCAACTGCTGTCTCATCTATTATCATTTCTTAACCTTATTAATCTAAATATTGCCTATTAATATTTACATCCATGATGCTTATAATTAGGTAACTGCTGACAAATCTAAATCAATCTAAGCCTAGTAATGGTGTTTGAGTTGGTGCATACTCAGGAGATAGTCTGTTTCAAGATTTTCACAACTACTTATTTTTGAAGGGTGCAAGGAAAGGAGTTGAAATTATATTTTGCGTTATTACAGTTATGGTTATTCTGCCATTTAGTACAGATGACTTCAGCTCCAGATCTGGTTCCTGGACTCCTTTGTTCCCTTTTCTGACTTATTTGTTTCTGTCCTTGCTTCCAGAACATTGCCCAGCATCATCTTGTGAGGACCCTGTCTTCATTTTCTTCTGTGGTCATTTCCCTTTTGCTTTTTTTTGCAGCCTTTCCTTTTATTCTTTTTCCATTCTTATAGCCTTGTGTGTATGTCAAATTAGGAGCTCACAAATGCAACAAGTAACAGATTACTTTCCCTGGAAGTACATACTTTTTGAAACGATGAATGTTGATGTGGTTTGTTTTTTTTTTTCAGGATGAGTCCTTATGTGCTGTTCTGTCTCAATCCAAACTTACCATAAGGACAGGAAATATACCACTTTGTTTATATAAGATGAAATATAAAGATTGTCCTTGATTTTTTTGAAATGCAAAAGACTGAATGCTTTATCAGGAGAACCTGAGATATTCTTTGTTATTTTATTTCCCTTTTAGATGCACTGTATTTGCCAACATCAGTGACAGCAAAGGAAGAAGCAGCTCAGGAAGCACCTGACTGCCTTGTGAAATATTTCAGTGTCGTGTGGTGTAAGGCATCAAAGAAAAAGCACAAGAAGTGGGAAGGCGATGCTATTCTTATTACAAAAGGAAAGTCAGTAATATTGAAAGATATGGAAGGCAAAGACATTGGCAGAGGTACTGTAGAATTGCATACTTGCTCAAGGGAACACCTGGCAGAAAATCGCTGTGCTTTGAATAACAGAGACCCAGCTCTTTTGATATTTTAGTTCTTCATATCAGTGTGGACCACAGAATGAAAAAACAGTAGAGATTTTGGGTTTGCTTTTGGTTTGTCTTTTTTCTTGGGGGGAGATGGGGGAAGACTTAAAGAAAGCTTTATATTTATTACATATAAGGCAGATGCATGGGGGAGGCTGGAGCAGGCTGAATAACATTATTCACAGAAACACCAAATGCTAGTCCAAAGAGAGGATCTGGAAATCAACGGCTGTACTAATTCAGAAATGCCAAATGAGGGATAAGTAGTTAAATTAAGTTGCTCACATAATGCAGAAGTGAAGGAGTTAAAATCTGGGGAAAAGATATAGGTAAGTTTCTTGTAGATATTCCAGTCACCAGCAGGGCAGTCAGGAATTTCAGAGGTTGGATCTCTACTTTTCAGCCAGTCAAACAGCTAAAAATACTATCTTTGTTGGAAAGACAGGCAAACAGCAACATTTCCAGCCCAGCCAAAGTCAACTGTGTAGCAATTTTTAGTCTTGTAGTTTTAGCAGCAGCTGCTGCTGTAAGACATAGTTTGGGTTGATATCAGAGTTAAAAATAAGACTTGCAAACCATAGGCTGCTGTCAACTTGAAGCAGTAATTTCTTACTGAAAGCAAAGCAAGAATTAACTTTGCTAATAGAGCCAAAGATATTCTGTAAGGGAGTAGAATTGGACAATGTTTCTGCAAAGCATAATTTGATTTATTTTAGGTCAGAGATGGCTTCTCTGCTCTTTTGTTACAATCATGACATTGTGAGCCTTGTAAGGACCAGGCAGTTTTGATTTGCAAATCAGTTTGTGACTTAGAAGTTAATTTGAATTTATTTATAGCAAAGCAATATATGTACAGACTTGCTTGTTTTTGAAAAAGGCAGAGTAAAAGAGAGTAATGCCTGGAATGCATCAGCCACCACCCTGTTGTTCTTGTGTTTTCTCAAGTCCTGTCTTCTTGAATTAGCAGCAAACACAATAGAAAAATGAACATTGTGATTTTCTCTGGTAAAAGTTTTTTTACCATGTTTGATGGTGTCAGAGAGCACAACAATACCAATGTCATTAGTGCTAACTTGTCTATTCAGAGTTGCTTTCAATTCTTACTGATTCTAAGAAAATAATAAATTGACCAATTTAAGCAGTGTGAGTTTTAAATTTCTGCAATTATTTGGCTCACTGAGTGAGAAGGAAAGGCCCAGTAGTGGTGCTTACCTCCAAAATTTTATATAATACTGGGAAGTTTGTAATCAATGTGTATGAGTCCCCGGGATTATTATTTTTAAATCAAAGAAAAAGGGAAAGGAAGAATTTTTCTTTTTTTCCTTAGACTTACCAGGGCTGGATCAAGGATGGCACAAGGGAACCTAAAATCAGCACAGATTACAGCTCATTTTTGAGGCAGCAGAACATCCTTCTGTTCTCCCCTGCAATGTCCTAATTCCTTAATAATGCATTGCAAAGAATTTAGGACGTGCTCTCTTGTAAATTGCTGTATATTGTAGAAACGGTTATTTCTGGCAGCTGCATAAACAGTTGAGCTTTGTCAGTTTGCTTTTTGCCTTCCTGGTTTCCATCTACGCTTAAAGCCCACTCTGTCTTAGAATGAGACTCTTCTGACCAGAATCTGCACAGGGATACACCTGTATTCAGTATGTTCAGCCTGAAGCTGTGTAGAGGTAATAACAGAAAACAAAAATGCAGAGCAAAGAAGATCATAAATACCCTCCCCAAGCACCCTGTTCAGGAAGACACATGTATTCTCTTGTGTTCAGGCATCTTCAGCTTTTTCCTGAAAGCAAGTGTTCTTTCAAGAACCAAACAAGGTTCACTGTGTGCTTTCTGAATACTTTCAGAGGAAAGGAAGAAAAGTATCTCCCTTTCCCTTGTGGCCAGACTATTTTTCAGCACTTGCTTAGACTGTGAAACATCTCAGTAATTTTTTCCTCTTAAAGGAATTCAAATCCAGACCTTCACCTTCCAACCTTTCACATTCCTAGAAGTGGCAGACCTGAGCTTTGCAAACAGCTTCCAGGAGTATTTATATGTGGTGTTTGTTGGATAAAATGTGCCTTGGGAGGCCTTGCTTCTTTCTTCACAGCTGAGTGATATAACTGCTGGTCTACACAGTCCCACCTTTTTTTTTTTTTTTGTTTTGGCCTGACTAAGGATTCAAGCCTGTTTATCTAAATGTACACAAATTCAGCAATTGAGGTAAAGAATTCTGAAGTAGAGATGTGGCTTTGACCTCCCTGAGTAAAGAAAATAAATTATATATGTCCTCTGTTTCTCGTGTGAGAGCTTCAACCAGTCGATTGCTATTTAAAAGAAGGAACCCCCACTCTTTCCTACATTGTTGTCTTGAAAGGAAGTGGCAGCTGTAGCTGTATTTTGTAATGAGACCAGTAGTATTTGTAGCTGCTCTGAAAATGCCCACCAGACCGAGCCCAACAACTATTGAACTTACTCATACATCTTGGTAATAATCAGAGCATGTTCCAGAGCATACGTAGAAATGAAGATTTCAGATGCATCTGAATCTTTAAGTGTAAAAAAACTAATTTAGAATTATTTTTAAAGTAGAATACTCTGTTTAGATCAATAGCGAGAGAGGTTAGGAGAGTTCTTTTGGGGGAATGAAAGAAAGGGGAAAGGACCTAGGATGGTTATTAAGGCAAACTGCTGGATTTTACAGTGTGGGGCTAATTTTTAAAAGGTCTCTCGAACAATTGTTTGACATTCAGTAGACTTGGTTGGTGATGAGGATGACTGAGTATTTGCTCATATACTCTGCTATCTAATTCTGATTATTAGCACTCATATGTCACTCTGTTAAGGAGGAATGTGTAACAATCAAATGTTTCAGAATCAGATACCTTCGCACAGTTTTTCCTTCCTGCAGATGAGTACTGGTGTTAAGGAAGTAGTACGTGCTGTGTTGTCCTAATTAATTAATTTTTATGTTCTTTTAGGTACTGGATATAAAGCTAAAGAGCTAGAAGGTCTTGATGAAGGTCAAACACTGATGGTTGGCGGAAAAGAAATTGAAGTGATGGGTGTAATTTCAGCAGATGATTTCAGCAGTGGCAGGTGTTTTCAGGCTGGAATAGGAACTCATAACACAGTCCCAACTGCATTATCTCAAACTAATACAAAACCATTCTGTAAACCGTTCAAAAATGTCTGTCAACCCAGTACTAAAGAGAATATGCTCAAAGATTCTCAAAGCTGCAAACCTCGCCATGATCCAAATGCTTCAAGTAAGATTGAAATTTTTAAGTTTCTTTAAACATCCTCTGACTCTCAAAAAGTATTGAATGTGTAATTCAGTGTATTACTGAAGTATTTCTGACATATAGTGCTAGTGTTTAACCATGTTAGGATTTTGTCATGTGTGTTTCTAACAAGTAAAATACTCTGCACTGCATAAAGTTTTACATAGTTGTTACAGATGGCTGTGGAAACACGTTAGAGTAGTTTCTGAGTGTTTTGCCATGGAAAATGAGTTTATTGATCGGAGAAACAATCTGACACATGCTAGAAGTTCTAGATGAGTTCCAGCTTCCCACTGGGGTCAGTGAAGCACTGCCATAACGTGGCAGCACAGTGATTGCAGAGGAGGATCCGTGATAGAAAAGTTATGCCACTTTCAGAGAATTGCTTCTGACAGTTCCTGATCCTTCTCAGCCAGTGAGTGTTACTACAGTACTCAAACTCAACCAGATATGTTTTGGAATAAGTGTTAAGTTTTATAGTGCTAGAAGTATGATGTGCTGAAGAGCCATAAGGGTTCACATACTGCATAGGAACAGGCTGGTTAAGCAGTTGTGTAAGAGGGACCCTATAAACATTTGATAGCTGCAGGAAGTGATGTTGATTATCTAAGCAGAAGTATTCTTTTGTCTACAAACCATTTAGGAGCTGTATTCTGCTGGTGGCTCTATCTTTCAGATGGAAGATAATGAGTGTAAAAATGTTGCTAAGCAGAGCAATTCTTATTTTAAAAAATACACTTTTTTTCTACATTCCTACTATAATACCTCTGTCCTAGTTCTTACCTCATATCTTGATCCTATGGGACTTTTTGAAGCTGTTACCTAGCTGCTATGTAAATAAACAATGAAATCTTAATCAAGTGGTAATTAGTGATATCACTGGCCCTTTTGTAGGGCATCCTGATTAGCACCAGCTTCTGGTCTTAATTTAACTTGATTACATTTTATCTAAGAATGTTCCTTCCTGTGGTTGGAAGGTGATGCTGCATTAACATTCTAACTGAAAATCTGACCAAAAAAATCTAATATATTCAGCACATAAATTAACTTCTTTACTCTTTCTGCACTAGTTTGTTGAAAAGTTACATTTTATTCTAGTTGTCTTTTGTGACATTCTGGTGAATTTGAATACCTCCTGTCAGATTTTGGGAGCCCTCAACACATCAATAGGTTGGACTCTCTCAGTCTTCAGGTTTGCTTACACAGTAGAATCACATTATTTAATGCCTGATTGCATAACCTCTTGCAGAAGTTACTGGGATAATTTTCAAGACCAGGACCTTGATATTGAAACAGTCAGAGGTTTTCATGTTGAAGTCTGATTATAGTTGATTAAAATGCAGCTTCTACAAAATGGAAAGCCAGCAGAACAGAGCACAGTGACAAAAATGCAAAGCTATGTCTTCATACAATTTCTAAGCTTTTAGTCTGATGTTTATCCAAGCCTTGTTTCTTCCTCATTTTCATCCAAATTTTTGTCAGAAAAGTTCTCTTTTTGTTGCCACTGGCTCTTAAATATATATACATGCAATGTGATTCAATCCATCAGAACTCAACCCTTTGTCAGTAGGAAACAAAATCTTTCTGACTGATAAAAGCCTTCAACCAACCTATTACCATGAATAAATTATCAATATAGATCTACTCTAGTGACATAAAAATACCAGAAGCTATAAATTGCTTTCACATTCTGTTCTCTGACAATACAATTTTTCAGTGAAGGTGTGTAGCAGCAGCAGAAGCAACCCAGTATGGACATTGTCTAGCAAAATTATGATGTTTGTAAACAGATTATGGCAAGCAAAACTGTTATTCAGATGTCACTCAATACTTCATTCTCTCTTTGCCTCTGTATGTCTTCAAACCTGTCAACTTCTTTTAGTCATGCACTGTGGCAGTCTTTGTCAGCTCATGCTCAATCCTTCCTTATTTTTCTTTAGCAAGTCAGTGCCTTTTATCTCTGTTTCTTGGGCAGAGAAGTCTTTCTGGACAGCTACAAGAATATCCGCTTGAAATGCAGTATTTAGATTTTATGTAAGTCATTGTATATGGTTTTTTTCTTAGACTTTCAGTTCAGAAGTATTTTGGAACTTCTTCTAATTTAACTCTATGAACTCAAAGTCATCATGCAGCTTTTATTAGGCAGGCAATTTCACCTCATCAGAAAAAAAACCCCTCATATTTCTCAGTTTATCACCTTTAGCTTTGAGAAGAATACAAACTATTTGTAAAACTTCTTTAAAAGAATGGTTTTATGTAGAAGGCAATCTAGGTACTTATAAATGCATTTTCAGTCTGAGAATGGTCAATATATTAAACAGTATTTTTAACAATCATTAGATCATTGACTTTAACCCTAGCAGCTTTTGCTAACAGACTAAAAGTAATGCTTTTGTGTAATACTTGATTATGCTTTGAACTTCAAGATTCTCTAGTTATGCCACGACCAAATTCAAGTCATCAGTGGATGTTCAATAAGGCTGGTTTACCTGTGGTGGATGTAGTTGTAGACCCTTACATTGCAAATAATCTCCGCCAACATCAGAAAGAAGGAATTATATTTCTATATGAATGTGTAATGGGAATGAGGTAAGGTAATAATTATCCATTTGGCTTTTAATACCTATGGTATTTTCATACCCATGTTTGAAATGTGACATCTTGGGAAGTTTTGAGCAATTGTTCAGTTAATTAATATTAATAATTTTCTCCCAAAAGAGACTGCACAAGTTTTTTCTGACCTAAATGTAGCCTCACACTTACCATGATTTTGCCAGATGTCATGAGAAGCTACTGCACCAAAAGGCCTGTCATTTTTACATACCAAGTTTTGTAAAAACAGATATAATCAAAGCCATGCTGAAAAATACTGCTTTCTGGGATTTATATTTCAAAATTATTCATGTAATTTATAATCCAGGCATTTAGAATAAAAAAGATGTTATTTCAACCTGTTGAAAAAAATACAACATTGTTTTCAAAAGTGCTTTCTCAATTAATAGATTCCTTAAGGTACTGGATAATAGTTTTAATTCTAAATGCAGATTTAAACTTTAGTTTTAGAGGACTAATGAGTTACTGTAGTCACTTACTACAGTACTGTAATAAGTATAAATAGGTTCTTTATACTTCATAAAACAACCACAGAAGCAAATCCCTAAACCAGTTGTGAATAATTATAGATATGTCTTTTAAAATGTTACCACCGACTCATTACATCCTACAGGGTCAGTGGCAGATTTGGAGCTATTCTTGCTGATGAGATGGGCTTAGGAAAAACACTGCAATGCATTGCACTTGTCTGGACTCTTCTGCGTCAAGGGCCCTATGGATGCAAACCTGTACTAAAGCGAGCACTGATAGTCACCCCTGGGAGTCTGGTGAAGAACTGGAAAAAAGAATTTCAGAAATGGCTGGGAAGCGAAAGGATTAAAGTCTTTACAGTTGATCAGGTAAGATTTATTTCCAAAAGGGGATTAGGTCATTATTGGCTCCTCAGAATATAGGAATTATGATTTTTTGTCCTC
>VYXC01005839.1:255266-357466 GCA_013397175.1 Platysteira castanea
GTGGGAAACCATACTGAAAGCCTTGGAGAAATCCAGGCAGGAAATGTCCACCACTCACCCACCCCACATCAACCAAGCAGGTTACTTTGTCACAGAGGGTGATCAGGGTTGTCAAGCTCAATTTGTCCTTACTGAGTTCATATTGGCTTTTCCCAATCCTGTGCATCATCTGACTTGTGAGAGCTCCCATGAAGATTCATTCCATCACTTTAAGTTCTTCCTTTAAGCCCTACTTGTAGATAGGGGTGGTATTATCCTTCCAGTCCTCTGGGACATCCCCTGCTCTCCTTTGACTTCTCCAAAGGTTATGCAGTGGCCTTGCAATGATGTCAGCCAGCTCTCTTAACACCCCTGGGCAGTGCCAGAGCCCACTAATCTGTAGGGGTCAAGCTCCTGTAATAGCTCACCCCCCACTCTTCACTGACGCTGGTGGGTCTGTATTTGCATCAGCCTGGATTTTTGTTCCCTGGGTGGGGGACCCAGCACTGCTGGTGAAGACAGAGATGAAGAAGGTGCTGTGACTAATTCACCTCTCCTGTTTGTTGGTGGACCAATATTTTCCTTCTGTTTCTGCTTCTTTTTAATATACCTGAAAAACCGTTCCTTGCAGTTTTTGACATCTCTGGCTGAATATATTTCTAGCTGAGCTTTTGCTTTTCTACCTGCATCTCTGTAGGCCCTGGCCAATGCCCTTGTAGGTCTCAAGAGGTATTTATCTACATTTCCATCACTGGTACACTTTGCTTTTGATTTTGACTCAGGAGCTAGCAGTTAAGCCACGGGGGTCTCTTGGTTCACCTGTTTCCCTTATCTTTAAAGGGGATGAACTATTTTCTTGCTTCCAGAAGAGCATTCTTGAAAAACTCCCAGCACTTGTGAGTTCCTTTGGCCTCCATGAAAGCTTCCTGCAGAATCCCTCCCAAATGAGCTCTGAGCAACCTGAACTTTGCTTCCACAATCTGATACCTAGAACCTATTCAATAGGTTAAATAATATCAATATAATATCATATTAATAATATAATACTCAATTTAAAACTACAAAGGGAATTCTGGTAGAATGTGGTAACTTCCTACTGGACATTACCAGGCTGAGATCCAAAGTGAATATACAAGGAGCTACCTGTGTCTCTCCATTATCTTGGCTTTAATTATTCATTTGAAGCTCACCCAAATGCCAACACTGGGAGGCTGTTACAGGAACCCTGTGCTTTTCACCTTCATGTTAATGTGTCTCAGAGGATTTGAAGGCTTAAAAGAATAATAATTTTTTTTTAATGAGGTGGTAAAACTCTAAATTGCTGTATCAGATCTCCTTGGCAAATTAGGAAAGAATCAATAATCCGAAGTCATGAAGAAGATAGTAAATACCTTGTGTCATGTGAGAAGAAATTTCAGTAGTTACTGGATTTTTAAGGAATGTGATGATTTTTAAAGATGTGATCTCCAAAGAAATAGTTGGATGACGTATTTTCCTTTATGCCTGCAGGACCACAAAGTAGAAGAATTCCTTGGTTCTCCACTTTATTCAGTTATGATAATCAGTTACGAGATGCTATTGCGATCTTTGGATCAAATTCAGGCTGTAGAATTTAACGTCCTAATCTGTGATGAAGGACATCGTCTGAAAAATAGCACTATTAAGACAACTACAGCCCTTACTAGTCTGTCTTGTGAGAGGAGAATTATCCTTACTGGTAAGTATCTATAGTCATTTTAAATATTTTTTTTATGTTGATAGGTTGGGGTAAAAGAAAAAGATATTCTAAATACAGCAGGAGATCAGTGGGAATTTTGGCAATGGGTATTAAATGAAGAAATTTCAGGTCGTGTAAAAACAGGTTATTCCCAATTTTTTTTTACATAAAAGCAAAATTTGCTAGTCTTCAGGGACAAGCAAGGAGCCTTGGATCTTCTGTAAGGGAATCAGGATTCTCCATACACTCAATGTTTTCATTTGTAGTTATTTTATAAAATTGATTTAGAACTCGACTTTTTAAATTCTTTTGTCAGAACAATTAGATCTTCAGTCTGTTTAGTTAGTAGTACAGTATGTTGTTATTCCTGGTAAAGCTTTAGATCAATTCAGGACTCTGAGTAATTCACATTGAGACAAAACATCTGTTTTCAAGATGCATTCTTAACATGAAACCCTGCATTCCATGTATTTCCATCAGTTTAAAGAGAAAATTACCAATTCCAGAATTAATTTTTTTCTCTTTCAAGGTACTCCGATCCAAAATGACCTGCAAGAATTTTATGCATTAATAGAGTTTGTGAATCCGGGAATACTCGGTTCTTTATCCACATATAGAAAGATATATGAGGAACCAATTGTCAGATCTAGAGAACCTTCAGCAACAGAGGTATTTGGTTAAAAAATTCAGTTATGGAAGAAAATTCATAGTAAAGTGAAATTTGCATTCTATAGAGTAAAGTGAAGCTCTGGACTCCTAATAGTACCTGAAGCTTTCCACCTTCCTGTTTGACATAAAGTCACTTGTTTTCCAGAGAGAGCAGAAGGAGTACACACATGTTAAAATCACCTCATTTTGGCTGCCTATTAATTAGGAGGCAACAATGGTGCTTCCAGCACCTACATTCCCCGAAATGCCAGGTGCATTGCCATGTGACAGTACTTCATTCATTCTTAGTTTCTCCACAGTACTGCGAGGTCTGCATACTTTCACTGCATCGCGAGAAATTCTAGAATATAATTCAAGCCTTTTCTGTCATCTGGAACATTATTTTCCTTTGTTTAAGACTTTAGAAACCAGACACAGATCTAAGCTAATGCAGTGGTACTAATTGAAGAAGAATTGGTCATTACAGTCCCATGTCAAAAAGTGGTATCATACTTCTAAAATGTTATTTAAATACCTAGTTAAAATCATACAGAATATTGTTCTGATGAAATGCAAGATTATAAATAATTTTGTGCTTNCAACCTGAACTTTGCTTCCACAATCTGATACCTAGAACCTATTCAATAGGTTAAATAATATCAATATAATATCATATTAATAATATAATACTCAATTTAAAACTACAAAGGGAATTCTGGTAGAATGTGGTAACTTCCTACTGGACATTACCAGGCTGAGATCCAAAGTGAATATACAAGGAGCTACCTGTGTCTCTCCATTATATCGANCAGGACCACAAAGTAGAAGAATTCCTTGGTTCTCCACTTTATTCAGTTATGATAATCAGTTACGAGATGCTATTGCGATCTTTGGATCAAATTCAGGCTGTAGAATTTAACGTCCTAATCTGTGATGAAGGACATCGTCTGAAAAATAGCACTATTAAGACAACTACAGCCCTTACTAGTCTGTCTTGTGAGAGGAGAATTATCCTTACTGGTAAGTATCTATAGTCATTTTAAATATTTTTTTTATGTTGATAGGTTGGGGTAAAAGAAAAAGATATTCTAAATACAGCAGGAGATCAGTGGGAATTTTGGCAATGGGTATTAAATGAAGAAATTTCAAGTCTTGTAAAAACAGGTTATTCCCAATTTTTTTTTACATAAAAGCAACATTTGCTAGTCTTCAGGGACAAGCAAGGAGCCTTGGATCTTCTGTAAGGGAATCAGGATTCTCCATACACTCAATGTTTTCATTTGTAGTTATTTTATAAAATTGATTTAGAACTCGACTTTTTAAATTCTTTTGTCAGAACAATTAGATCTTCAGTCTGTTTAGTTAGTAGTACAGTATGTTGTTATTCCTGGTAAAGCTTTAGATCAATTCAGGACTCTGAGTAATTCACATTGAGACAAAACATCTGTTTTCAAGATGCATTCTTAACATGAAACCCTGCATTCCATGTATTTCCATCAGTTTAGAGAGAAAATTACCAATTCCAGAATTAATTTTTTTCTCTTTCAAGGTACTCCGATCCAAAATGACTTGCAAGAATTTTATGCATTAATAGAGTTTGTGAACCCGGGAATACTCGGTTCTTTATCCACATATAGAAAGATATATGAGGAACCAATTGTCAGATCTAGAGAACCTTCAGCAACAGAGGTATTTGGTTAAAAAATTCAGTTATGGAAGAAAATTCATAGTAAAGTGAAATTTGCATTCTATAGAGTAAAGTGAAGCTCTGGACTCCTAATAGTACCTGAAGCTTTCCACCTTCCTGTTTGACATAAAGTCACTTGTTTTCCAGAGAGAGCAGAAGGAGTACACACATGTTAAAATCACCTCATTTTGGCTGCCTATTAATTAGGAGGCAACAATGGTGCTTCCAGCACCTACATTCCCCGAAATGCCAGGTGCATTGCCATGTGACAGTACTTCATTCATTCTTAGTTTCTCCACAGTACTGCGAGGTCTGCATACTTTCACTGCATCGCGAGAAATTCTAGAATATAATTCAAGCCTTTTCTGTCATCTGGGACATTATTTTCCTTTGTTTAAGACTTTAGAAACCAGACACAGATCTAAGCTAATGCAGTGGTACTAATTGAAGAAGAATTGGTCATTACAGTCCCATGTCAAAAAGTGGTATCATACTTCTAAAATGTTATTTAAATACCTAGTTAAAATCATACAGAATATTGTTCTGATGAAATGCAAGATTATAAATAATTTTGTGCTTTGTTCTTTTAGGAGGAAAAGGAATTAGGAGTAAAAAGAGCAGCAGAACTCACACGCCTCACTGGACTCTTTATTCTAAGAAGAACACAGGAGGTTATAAACAAATTCCTGCCTCCCAAAAAGGAGAGCATAATCTTCTGCCGACCAACAGCACTGCAACTTGAATTGTATCGAAAACTGCTTAGTTCTCATGTTATTACATCCTGTCTACAAGGCAGGCTAGAAAATAGTCCTCACCTAATATGTATAGGAGCTTTGAAAAAACTTTGCAATCATCCATGTCTTCTGTTTAAAGCTATAAAGGTATCTATTTGCATGGGGTTGTGTGCCTGCAATTAGTCATTTCTGCAGACACAGGTCACTAGAACTGTGTCATGGCCAATGTGCATGTTGCATGAGGTCATTTCCATACTCTCACATACAACTTGCTCTAGGAAGTCTGCTTTAAAAAGCAAAAATGTGAGAAAATCTGAATGTACTCAAGGAAAGTATCTCAGCAGTCTCCTATTGCCTTATGCTGTTTTCTCTTTCTTGATGTATTTTCCCTCTCAACCTTGTTTCTGAATATTTTCAAAAATACATATAAATATGAATTTTACAAAGAACACTGTTAACTAGAGATTACTATATGTACTTTGTCTGCTGGTTTCTCTGAAACCTCCCTGTCCACATGATAATTTCAGTTTTTCAAGCTTAATGACACTGGGAGCTGCAGGCTCAAGATGTCAGCGGTACTAGATGTCTCCATTACCACTTCTCCTGGGATTGTATATATAGAAATTTTCTTATTCCTAGGCAATTAGTATGATAGTTAGAACTTGGTAATTGTAACTTCTAGTTGATGTCTAAGTAAAATGACTGAAAATGTAAATCTATCTTAAAAGATGTACTTCATGACTTTGGTGGAATATCCACAGTGCAGTATCCCTGTAACTATCAACACTGCCAAGTAAAGTTCATTGCCTTTACTTCATAGTATAAGCATTAGGAACTTTTCATATGCAAAACCACAAGCCCTTATTAAATATAGGGATGGAAAGGACTGTATGTGCAAGTCATTTATTGCTATTGTGGTTTTGGCATTTGAGTAGTCTGGCTCTTTCCTCCCTGTGGAACACTGACTTTCTAAGTACAGCAAAATATTACCTGTATTTCTGCTATTTTATTGGTTTTGCTTGCTAGCTTTTCTTCATTTCCAGCAGTATAACTGAATCTTAATGGCAGTATTTTCCTAAACAGAATGAATGATTGGGACATTTCATAATAAGATATTATGGGATTTAGAAAGAATAAACAGTGTATTGATTTCCTTCTCATTCCCAAGGTTTAGATATGTCTTTACTGTGGAAATACATTTGTGTGGTTGTTTTAAGTGGAGAAGTTGTACATATTTTTCAGTTTCAAGTGTTTCAACTTCCTACTTAGCTGCAAACAATGTCTTAGATTAGAGGGTGTAAACTAAAATAAGCACTGTGTTTTAAAACTTTGCTTTCAATCCAGTATTGGGAGGTTGTCATGCTCATGCTCACATAATATATTGCTTTGTGGCAGCTTTTTATGCCTCCTTTTGTCTTTGTGATAAAAAATATAGCAATCTTTAAAAAAATTATGTTAGAGGGGAATTTTAATCCTTTTATTTTCAATAGGAAAAAAGCCGTGATCCTATGTCTGAGGAATATGATGAGTCCAGCCTCTATGAAGGTGTAATAGATGTCTTCCCACAAGATTACACTTCAGACACTTTCTCTGAAACTGATTCAGGAAAATTGCAGGTGCTGGTGAAGTTGTTAGCAGCAATCCATGAGCTAAACTCTTCTGAAAGGCAAGTGTGAAAGAAAGGTAGAAGGGAGGTAATGGGAGTGACCTTCTGATTATTGATTTGCTTTTCAAATGCATAGGAGTATAACATTCAAAATAAAGGTATTGCAGCTGTTTGCAGGGGTGCCAAATTAATTTATGCATTGTATGTCCTGGCTTTCTTGTTAAATTATGAACTAGAATTTGCAGCTAACATAATTTTTAAAGATGCTCTTCATATTTTTTCCAGATAGAGATACCTGTATTTTTTACACTGTAAAGCAAGTAAGATAGTTTGCTACAGCCCTCGTGCTGCATCCTATACTTGCAGAGGCTTTCCAATGCTTTGTATCTTCTTGGGAAAATGTGTTACTCTCTTAAATTGCACTAAAATATTTTCCTTACTAGATTGTAAGTTATTTCCTCTTTAATCATGCTTAACTGCTCACTGCTTGCTGCCTTTTCTAAAGTTCAGGGCAGCCACTCTCAACAGACGGACTTGCCCGAATTTCCCCTGTGGTAAATGCCAGTGACATGTAGGAAAACTTCTGTTTATCATGGGGTAATAGGACGCACATGATTAATTTCTGTGCAATTGCTGATTTGTGGGAATCTCACATGACCTGGTGTCCTGGGACAATTTTTTATGGACTCATGCCTTAAAGCCTAGCTACTCCCAAAGTATTTAACTTTTAACTTTTATTTTAACTGATGCTTAAATGCACACACTGTAATTCAGTAGTGGGAAGTAACAGCAGATCTCTTGACACTGATGTAATGGAATATGAAGATACTCTCTTTTTACAAATCAGAAAGTTGAGCCTGTTGCTGGAATTTATATACGTAGCATCCATTGAAACCAATGACAGCTGAATAGCTAAATGTACTGGCCTTGTTTCGTGTAGGTCAGTGAAACCAAGGGTGTCAAAAAAATGCTCATTTCCCTGTAGCAATACTTCAGGAACTGCTGAGTTGAGGCATTACTTTATGCCTTTAAGTTTTGTTGCTTTAATTCAGTGCAGTTCATGTTTATTTTTCTTTGGTTTCTCTGCTTTCATTGGTACTAAATAGTTTTTGCAATATACAGACTCAATTCTAGTCCTAATCTGAAATTTATATTCTCTTTTTGAGTGAAAACAAAGGTGTGAATGTTGTTTTGATTGACAAAAAAAGTCTTGCAAAGTCTTTACAAATGAGTCATGGATGTAGTTTACTTGTAAAGTGTAATAATAAAAATATTCTAAACCACTTCTGAAATGTTAATATTTTCATTTTCCCCTGAAATTATTAGTCTAGTTCTTCAGAACTTGTTTTTAATCAAAATTATTTTTAAAAAATAATGAAATGTATTACATTTAGTGTAGATTACAAAAAACCTCCAAACGAGATCTGGCAGAAAATGCCCTATTCTTTTACTTATGGCTTACATTCAAAAGATATTTGTCTACTTAGTAGAATCATCCTCAGTATCTGGGAAGATAGGAATTCTAGATTTTCAGACCTTTGAAACCTATTTAGGCAAAATTTCAGAGAAAATAGACCAACATAGCTTGGGCCATTAGTGTAAGGGATCAGACTGATTTTGCTTTCTGAAAAACCCAGTGTCTGTTTTTCACTAGTCTTCATCCCTGTTCTTTTCAGCCATAAAATGTAGGAAAGAATCTCTGCTTTCCTACTCGACTTTCATTATGATTTTTGTTAGAATTTTCTGAGTTTTTCTGTAGAAAGTCATAGTAGCTTTTTCAGTAAGTAGTTATGTATATGTTATTTATTAGCTCCTACAGCATCCTCTGCAAATGCTGTCTTAACAACTGTTATTTTGTCTAAACAGAGATTTAAAAAAAAAATCTATCTTTGGGATTGGTTCTGAATGCCTGCAATCTGTGCATTATGCCAAATTCTGTTGCAGAGGGAGACATTAATTATTTAACATTTGAATGCTTGACAGTAGGTATAAGGCATCCAGATCTAGTATGTGCTTCTAATTAATAGGAAATGTTTTATTTCATAGAAAGTAAAAGTAACCTCGGGTTGATGTGTAATTTTTCACTTTTAATTTAATTTTCTTTGATGTCTTCAGTAATTTGTTATTGAACTTTAATTTTACCAAGGTTTAGGATGATGACTTTCTTCTACTTTTTGACAGAGTCGTGTTGGTATCCAATTACACTCAGACATTAAACGTGTTACAAGACGTATGCAAACATTATGGATACTCCTATACTAGACTTGATGGACACACTCCTGTCTCCCAGAGACAACATATTGTTGATACTTTTAATAGTAAATTCAGCCCAGCTTTTATCTTTTTGCTGAGTTCAAAGGCTGGTGGAGTAGGACTGAACCTGGTTGGAGCATCTCATTTGATCCTGTATGATATCGACTGGAATCCAGCTACAGATATTCAGGTCTGGTAACAACTGTATACATGTGGGTTGGGAGGGCATCAAGTGAATTCTTGACTGATTTTGAATTGCCTGGCTTTACATGTCTTACTGCTACCAATTATCACATTGTATCTGGACAAGTGCAATAATGAGGGAAAACTTTCTGAGAAGAAGAGAAGAAATATTTCTCTGTCTTATTATATGAATCTTGGGATCATTAGAAGCCCTCTTGCAGTAAAAAATAAAAAGATTTTTATTCTGGTTTCTTTGGAGGAGTGAGTCACGTATCCTCTTTGTCTCCTGATGTCTTTTTATCTGGAGAGTTGCTGTGTTTCTAAAAAGAAAAGGAAAATGGGATTAGATTGCATAGCAAATGTTGCTGTTGATTTGCAATCCCTGAGAAAAAGGAAGAGACTTTGATCAGAATTGCAAGAATGAGAAAATCACATGGCAGTGATGCCAAAAGAAAGAAAAGAAAGCCAGTGCTGTGCTATTCTTGTAAAGGCACTGTTGGCCTCAAGGGATTGTTTAGTTGGCACAAAAGTCTTCAGTTAAAATAGTCCTTAAAAAATAACAATTAAAAAAATCTTTTATGAACTCAGTAAGAAACTTTTTATTGTAGAGTAATGCTGTGTCCTTAATACCTGAAATAAGCTCTGATTCTTGGCCTTGCTCCTCTTCCCAGCATGAACTAGTACCCTCATGTGGTCACTTGTCTTGTTGCTTGAAAAAGTCTGCTAAATCAGACAAAATTGCTACAGGTTTCCAGAGACTGCAAACCCTGTTGTATGTGTTTGTAGCGAGTATGTGGGTGTAAGCCATACATTTTCAGAAAAAAGAGATCATATACTCGGTTTTACATTTTGTTTGTTTAAGAAATAAAGGAGGTGCAAACAACCATTTTTAGAATTTCAAAAGAAAGGTAGAAGTCACTTTTAAAGGTGTACTGTGGCAAAAAAAGCGCCAGTTTTGGAGATGGGGGGAGAATGATTGGTATTCCTGAAATATTAAATAATTGTTAATTCTTGGAAAACAAATATGAAGGGGGCATTTCTTTCAGGAAATAATTGAAACACCTACTTTCCTACTTTAGTATACAGAAAGGAAGAGAAGCATAAATGGGAGAAAGGAAGTTATGTTTTCAAAACTGTTTACAATTAGTACCAGAAAACTTACACAAACAATCACAGAGAATTATTAAGGAATGCATTATCCAGACAACATCTCTTTGAACAAATGAGCAGAATTGGTCATTCAATCAGTGAAGGCTACAAGCTTTAGTTGAAGTATCCTTGTGTAGCAGGCTGTTAATGCTCTTCATCTTGCTTTCCTCAGGCAATGGCTAGAGTGTGGAGAGATGGTCAGAAACATACTGTTCATATCTACAGGCTGCTAACCACAGGTCAGAGATGGTGCTCAGCTTACCCAGAGTGAGACACATGTTGACATTTTGTCCATAAAAGAAAGGGAGAGAGTGTTTTTGGAAATAATTTGTTCTTTAAAAATACATATTTAAAAAGAACTCAAGAAATGGATTTGTTCTGAGTTCAGTTAAGATGGAGACATCACATTAATTCACCTGCCTTTGCTTTGTATCTTCTTAAATAACTGAAAATAGTGATTTAGCATCTCCTATGTATATTGTTATCAAGAAATGAATTTGACTTCTTTGTAAATACTGGTCAAAAATAATCACAATTTATCTGTTTTTCTTTTCAATACAGGCTCAATAGAAGAAAAGATTTATCAAAGACAGATCAGCAAACAAGACCTTTCTGGGGCAGTTGTAGACCTTTCCAAGACATCTGAACACACACATTTTTCTGTTGAGGAGCTTAAAAATCTCTTTACTCTTCATGAAGATTCCAGCTGTGTTACTCATGACTTGCTTGAGTGTGACTGTATGGGAAAGATTGTCCAGCAAAGTGAGTTTGTTTTTCATTATCTCTGGCCACTGCTGAGGAATCCATTCTTAATATATAGTCCATCCTTGGAGAAAACTTTGATGCTCAGTAATAGAGGATTGAAGGGGTTCATTATGGAATCTTCCACATAGTGGCTGATTTATCTAATCTGTAGGAGTCCTTCACGAAATGAGGAGGAGAAAGATTATTTACTTGCATAACAACTAGTTCATTTATCATGCCTCTTAGGTCCTTGAATTAGCTATGTCCAAGTCAGCTAGTGATTTGTTACAACCAAATGACACAATATGGTATTTTGCTTCAAAATATTCAAGGACAGTAATAAAAACCTGGTAAGGGCTAGTTAAAAAGCAGTTTATCCAAGGACAGCTACACCAGGTGAAAATCTATGCCAACTCTCTGTAAATAAGCCTTCATTTCTGGGCTGTTAACTAAAGCTGATGCACGATGATTAAAGTAGTTATTGGAGACAATGCTGGGAGACTCCCTGGCAGCTGTAAAGCCAAGTAGCAAATATTCACATCTATGCTTTCTGTAGGAACCTGTCGCCTGTTCTTTTGGCGTATCAAAGTTGTTTTCATACCTTGCTGTGTACAGGTATATAGGTCTAAGTTAGGAACAGGATTAAAAAAAATAAATGATCATAAGTTATGTTTCCATCTTATCCATTTTGATTTTTATAGCTCACCTAATTTCTTAAAGGAAGGAGTGTCTGTTGCCTTGGTGTATTTCTTTTTTGGGGCATGAAATACCCATGTACACTACAGGTGTGATAGTGTGGTACCAATACTGATGTCTTCTAATGCACACAGAAACCTCAATAAAAAGAACTCAAGAAATGGGTGGAAGAGCGTGTGTTCTCAATAGACAGGGGCAAGAAAAGAAGTAATGCAGACCCAATACTATTTTGCTTGATGGTTTGCCTGTTCCCAGGAAATAGGTTAGACTTATGCTTCTTTCTCATATCATTCTACCCAAAATGGGGAGGACATGACTAGTGACAGCACAGGGCTTCTGTAGCCATGAGAATCTGATTATCTCCCTTATTTTTGCTTCATATGCTGATTAAATCATATTTTTATCTTTCTTTAATGATTGAAAAATTAGACATTCTGTTTCTGCATAAGTAATGTTCTAAATTTACCATCCTCCACTTAGGTACTATTACAGGATCTGTGTGGGAAAGGCACCTTTTGTGTTAAATGTTAGCCACATTTTCCCAGTGGTATGCAGTGAGGCAGGAGTGGCTCCTGGATTGCAGAAATCCAGAGAATATTTGTGTGGCTACTGTGATGAAGACTGGTGCTTGTAATTTTATTTAGCAGCTTGCAATTGTCTTAACATCTTGAGTTCTTATCTTATGCTTTGAACACACATTGGTTCCATCAATTCAACCACAACACTGGCCTCTTAGATTCTGTGACTTTTTCAAGCGTAGGTCCTGGTCCCAGTGAACAAAACCTTTTGGCAGTAAATCAAGGAAAAGCCTGAAGGCCACTATTAGACTTAAGTGGTGGTAATGATAGAGTGAGGGGAAGGTTTGATTTCCTAATATGCAGAGGACAAGCTGGCTCATTGCCTCCCTAGTCAAATTGTTCTGAGTCATGGTCTTCAGTCTGATCACCCCAGAATGCAGCTGCCGCTGGCTGGTCTCTTTGCCTTTCCTAAGAAGAGAAAACTGTCAAATTACTGCATCAAGGAATCAGATTTCAGGTTACTGGGGATAGATTCTGCTGCACAGTAAAGCCAAGAACTTTCACTGATTTGTCTCCATATCTAGCAAGTATGATTCAGAAGATAAACTAAAGAGGAGCCAAACAATGTAATACAGGTCTCACAACCATCATCTCCTGTAGTCCATTCACGCTAGGTCTTCTTTAGAAAATTTGAAAGGAGGAAATATCCTGTGCAGGGATCATGCAGATGGGTTACTTGCTATTCTGCTGGCCTTCAGATCAGCTACAAAGCTGTAAGCCTATTGTTTTACCTGATCATAGTGTACTTGAGGAGTTAGGAAGGCAGAGTCTGTAAATGCATCTATTCTAAATTTTCTTCTGGCCAGTAAAAAAATGTATTTCAAATCTATTTCAAATGTCATATGTCAGTCGAAAGGAGAGTTTTGTGTATATGAGTCTTTATGGGCTCTCAGAAACTTAAAGAAACTCAGGAATACTCTGAGTCATGCTGTTCACATCACTGGTGTTTCCTAAGAAGCATATAATACTGCTATGAAAATATTTGATGACAAGTTTTAAACCAGTAACAATAATGATGCAATTCTTTTCCATACAAAATTATTTCTTCGTGTATCCTGTGCATCAGATGAATCATAAAGCCATCGATGAGTGATGTGCACTGCAATGACCTGATACTATTTGGGGCTTTAGGATCCTATGTTAAAAATGAATTAATCTCTTTGTGCTTCACAGCAATAGTATTTTCCTTACTGTGATGTACAGTATTGTGTATATTGAACAACTTGGCATAATCTGGATGTACAGAGTGTACAGATCTAGTGTGCTGAGTCAATGAAACTGCTACTCAAACTATTCTTAGCTGGCTGGGGGGATTCCTCTGGGAAGAAATTGAAGCTAGCGTGAATTTTGCTGCAACATACATCTAGATTCAGGTTTACGTAAAGAATGGGAGAAGGCCAAATGTCACAGAATTAGGAAGACAGAGGAAAGGAAATTGCCAGATAAGATAATTTCTTTCCCATCCATGTGTAAAAGGATTTGTCTTTATGCTGGCATATGCTGATTTTGATAACCTCAATCACTGAGCAAGAAACAGCCTTCCCCCTCTTACTGTGGATATATATTTGGGTTTTGTTGATACAGAATGATTATATGTGCTGTTCTATTTTCCCTCATTTGTTATCACCAACTGTCTTATTGATTCAGACTGAAATTTTCTGTCTTAGTTTTCTCTGATTAGTCTACTGCATAATTTTTTCCAGATACTTCCTCAGAAAAGCCTCCCATATCTAGAAGCTGCCAGCTTGAACAAAACCATGGGAACCCTAATTCAAAGAAACCACTTTCCATGTCACAGTTGATGCAATGGAAGCATTTCTCTGTGCAACATCAGACTCTTGCTGATCCTTTCCTTGAAAGGATAAAAGAGAATGTTTCTTTCGTTTTCCAGAGTGTAACCAATTCTACTTCCCCACCTAATAAAACTTAAGTGTCTTTCTCTACCACTTGCATCTTCCTTGTCATAGGCCTTGTAAACAAATGGTGTGCAGTTACCTGTTGTTCTTTTTGCCCAGTTCTGTTTTGTGTGTTTTTTGTGAGGTTTCCGGGTAAATGCGATTCCTGGTGTTTATACAAAGTTACAGTTATTATTAAGTTAATCATACTTTCTGTAATTATAATACAGATTTTTAAAACTAACTTTGCTTACCAGTATTCTGTTCCTTTAGTATCATAATTAATAAGATTGTTTTTATGTACATTCCTACTGTAACTCTACTTTGGCAATGCTATATACATGTATATGCTGTAACAAGACTCTGGTTGGATTTTTGTTATAACAATGAAAAGTTATATATCTGTATAAATGCAGCTTTATAACAATGTAGATGGTTTTCTTCCCTTGAATTTACAATTTAATGAAATTCAGAGCAATAGTCACTAATGTCCAAAAATCTGAGGCAACGGCTTGATACTGTGTCAAAATATTCTGAAATTCTGCTATTGCTTTTACTTGGGAAAATAAACTTTATTTCTCAGACATACATAATACAGGATTATCTTCATTTTGTTAACTTCTTTTAAGGATGAGTTTTGCCAAACACTGACGTACTGAGCATTTTTATGGTATATTTTTTAATGACTGTATTTCCCTTCTTGAGCAAGAAGAGGGCTCCATTGTCATAATCCTGCATTGTGTCACAGTATGATATTTGGGATATGTGGCAACAGAGCCTAAAAGCCCAACCAAAATTCAGAAAACATTTAAAATTATTGTGTGTTATTGTTAGTACTCCATCTTTCCCTAGACTGTCACTGAATTCACATCCCATCCTAACCAATCATCAGACATTTTCCTTGCATTTTAATGCAGTTTTGGAACTTGAAAGCCATGTGCACTGACCTCTATTTGTCATACATAGTTATTTCAGAGGGGGTTTTGAGTTTCCTTTGACTCTAATGCTGGATGACACCAGGAAATACTGAAGACCAAAATGAGAGAATGATTGAGAAAGTCATAAATTCTGAATATCTTTTTGGCATGCATATTGTGTTCTTGGTAATAATTAGAATTATGCTAATAGGTAGAGTTTAAATCATTAACGTTTTAGGCTGGCTGCTAGAGAGCCTGTTCCTCACCCTGTGTGTGCTGGTGTGGTGGCCACACTTATCTAGCTGCTGTGGTGCCCGTTTGCTGTTAGGCAAAGTTCACACAGCTTATTTCACTTAGCAAGGACAAGGTGTTGAGGGTTATCGGGTCAGCGTGTGCTCCATCTGAGCTGAGACTGTTGTAGGGCACTCCCTGGAATAACACTGATTGGAGCTGGTTTGCACCAGTGGTGCAAGAGAGGAGTGCTCAGCCCTGTCCGAAGAGAGATCAAGAAGGTTTGTTCTTTAGAGAATGGTCTGCTAATCTTAGAATGGCTGCTGCAGGTCTCTGAATCACACTGGGCAGGGAGGCCTGTCAGCCAGTCCTCAGATACAGCAGTCAATATTGTGTTTGTTCCTTGCCAGGTCTTAGATGGGAGGAGGGGATTTTGGAGAATTTAAATTACTTTTGGTACAGGGCATGCTGCCAGAAAGACAAGTGTACTGCATGTTCCTGCCTGAGACCAACCCTGATTTTAAAAAGCAGAAGGAGTGGTGTTTTATTTATTTCTGTATACTGCAGCAAAGTTTTTTTTAACTGGTTTCATATGACTGTTTTTGTTGATTCAGCTTTTAACCATCTTGGCACAGATTTTCTTGTCAGTGAGACGGTGACCCTTTATGATTATTTGCTTGCAGAATAGCAAACTGAATTATAACTCCATTCGCTTGGATGTCATACAAGTTCGTATGGCAACTGCCATAGATATGTCTTGTACTCTGGCAAGAAGTTGACATCAAGTCCAGTTAAGGGTCTGCCTTTTTCTGAGGTCATACAGTTCTTTCGCTTGTCATCTGGTACAGAGAGGTGCCAAATGGTGACTGAATGATTCTGTAATGGAAAAAACTCATGGGAAGTTCTTAAAATGCCAAATATGGAACACGCTTTGACAACTGCTTGGGGTTACCACCAGGAATTTGGAAAGACATGCTACAGCCCTTGCAGGCAAGTAACACACAGAAGGAAAGTAGTTCTTTCATGTGCTTTCCATTGAATGAAAAGTTGACGTAAATCATGGTTGTTTATGTGTGGCTTAAATAAATTATGTGTTTGTGGCTAGAAGATTTGGGAAGGCTATAAAGAACAATGAGAAAAACCACTTTGGGCTTTATAGAGTAACTGAAGAATAAGCTGAATTGAAAACGGTTTTTAACGAGGCCTTGTGTGCTTTTCCTCAGTACCAAAGCAAGACTGCTTTTGCAGGCATAGGTACTCACAGGACGTAGAATGTGTGATGCAGTGTTCCACTCTTGAGAGGTGGGATGTTTTTGCACAAGCAGCACCGGTCAGGACCAGGTGAGTAAATCCTGAACACTGCACCAGACTTGTGAGTATTGTGCTAGAAAGTGTCCCTTCTCAGGTGCATTGGTTCCTGCTACCTTTCTCCCAACTTTTCATCAACATGTGGAAATACAGGCAGATTTGAAGGAAATATGTCCGTCTAAAAGCCTCTGTGGCTGTTGTTGCCTCCAGCCTTTTTTTCTGTCTCAGCCTTGATGTCAGCTTGAGTTCTCCCTGTACTCCTTTGTTTGCTTAGTTTGATTTACACCCACTTGACAACATATGCTCTTCATTCTCCTCTAATTAATTTCCTTCCAAGTAGGCAAAATGTCAGTCACTCTGACAAAAGCCGGGGCCCCTGTGTGCTAGCTTTTTGGGTGTTTTTTGTCAGTTACCCATAGGTCTTTTCCCTCTCTTCACGTATCACTACCTTGGCCCAGGTTTTAGTTTTCTACAGTGTGAGTTATGACATGTGAGTTCCCTCTTGACCCTTGACTTTCCAAGGTTCCTTTTGAGAGTTAGGTTTGCGCAACAATAGAAGTGCAGTCTGAAATTCCCTCCCTCCACCTGGAACATGTTGCTTTGATGGGGTTTTCGTCCTGTAGGTGATTTGGGCAGACAGGTCTTCACAGCCCCATTAAGTCAACAGAGAGTTCTGTGCAGGAGTCAAGGCTTATGCAAAACTTTGCAGACCTGAGATCTAAATTCAATTCCCAAAGCAATGAGTTAAGTAGATGAACCTTTGTGTGTTATTCATGCTAATGTCACATTTGATATATGTACTACAGATGTAGAATGGTTTAACATTCTAATGTTAGCTTTCCTAATGTGAAAGCTGGCCAGCACTTCCTGCTATACACCACTTTTCTCTTTCCTTTGCTACTTTTCCTCTTTGGACAATTTTTTCCCCATCACTTTTGTGCTGCCAGGCTGATTTATATTTGTATTGCATCGAAACCTTCAGCAAAAATATCTGATCTGCTCCTAAGACTGGGTAGGAGAAAACACTTTGTTTTGTCCTTATTCCAGAACTGGAAACCCTTCTGCTGAAATGCCTTCTTGCCTTCATATTTTGGATTAGGACTTAAAATAGAGGTGGGAAAAAATAGGAGGAAAAGGCATGGCTTCTGCACTAGCATGTTTTTCACTGTTCCCCTTAGTTTCTGCACCAGTTTATAAATATTTGCAAAAAACCAGGCAGTATGAATATTCTTTCTTTTGAGCAGCTAAAATGTCCCCTGATTTCTTCTACACTAGCTTATATGAGACTCGGAAGTGCAAAGTGTTACCAGTTTGAGTGAGCTGCATTCCCTCAGAGATTTTACCAGTGATCAGGCCCTGAATGCCCCACGTCCCATAGAGTGACTAAATGCAGTCTGACCAGAGTTGTTTCAAGAGATTCTTTCTGCAGTTCTTGATTCCAGTTCTCTGCTGGGCAGGGCACAGTGCCGCAGTTGACAGCAAGGAACTGTCTCCTCCATGTCCTAAATCAGCCATCCCATGCACCTCCAGGAGGAAAAAAGAACCATGTCATTCACTGCAGTAACACTATAGCCAAGGTGGTATGGGATAAGGAAACCAGTGAGATCAGGATTGTCATGGAGAGAGAAAAGAGGGTGAAGGGGACTTAGGGAAGCAAGGAGATGATAGGAGGGAGAACCAAGACTGGGCAAACAAGGCTTAAACGGTGTCCTGCTGACTGAGCAGGATTTGTGGGGATGAAGGGTAAAAAAAAAAAAAAAAAATCAAGATCCGAGCCAGATACCACTACTAAACAGAGAGAGGGATTCAGTTTGGTGAAATGAATGAGAGCGCTTTCCTCCAGGTCCTGTAATGGACTCCATGATTCCTGGTCTCACCATTCTGCTTTCAGCAAATGCTCATTGTGTTTGGTTAACCTTGACTGGACACCAGGTGCCCACCAAAGCTGCTCTGTCACTTCCCTCCTCACCTGGACAGGGGTGTGAAAATATGAGAAAAGGCTCACGGGTTGAGATAAAGACAGGGAGAAATCACTCACTGATTGCCATCATGGGTAAAACAGCCTTGACTTCGGGAAATAATTTAATTTATTGCTAATCAAATTCCAAATAGGATAATAAGACATAAATCTTGAAACAACTTCCCACACCCTCATTTCTCCCTGGCTCAACTTCACCCCCAGTTTTCTCTCCCCCCTCCCTCCCAGAAGTGCAGGGGAAGAGGAAACGGGGGTTGCAGTCATTTAATCACAGGTTGTCTCTGCCATTCCTTCCTCTTCAGGGACAGAACTGCTCACACTCTGCTCCTGTTTCAGCGTGGGGTCTCTCCCATGGGAGACAGTCCTCCACAAACTTCTCCAATGTGAGTCCTTCCCATGGCCTGCAGTTCTTCACAAACTGCTTCAGAGTGGGTCCCTTCCATGGGGCACCATCCTTCAGGAACAGGCTGCTCCAGTGTTGGTCCCCTGCAGGGTCACAAGTCCTGCCAGCAAACCTGCTCCACATGGGCTCCTCTCTCCATGGGGCCATGGGTCCTGCCAGGTGCCTGCTCCAACGTGGGCTTTCCATGTGGTCACAGTCTCTTTAAGGAATCCACCTGCTCTGGCATGGGGTCCTCCAGAGGCTGCAGGTGGATCTCTGCTCCACTGTGGACCTCCATGCTCTGCACCGTGGGTTGCAGGGGAACCTCAGCTCCAGCACCTGTAACATCTCCTCATCCTCTCTGCCACTGTTTCTCTCACATGCTCTCACTCCTCTCCTCCAGCTGCTGTTCCACATTTCCAGACCCTTCCTTTCTGCCCACCCTCAAACACATTATCCCAGAGGTGTCACCACCATTCCTGATTGACTCAGCCCTGGCCAGCTCTGGGTCTGTCTTGGAGCTGGCTGGCATTGGCTCTATCAGACACGGAGGAAGCTTTAAGCAGCTTCTAACAGAAGCCACACCTGGAGACCCCTGCTGCCAGAATCTTCCTACTCAAACCCAGTATACCCGTGGAGTCACTGTCAAAGCAGTTGTTTCCTCTCAGCTCATGTCTGTAAGCTTTTAGAGTCATTGACTTCTTTGCTATTGATTTGTGAATTGCTGGAAATTTGAAAGTATAATCCAGCTGAAAAAGTTTGCAACCTTCATTGCAGCATGACCTCTTAAAGGACACAGATACTGTTTTGCAAGCCATGGACGTTCTGGATTAGTGTCGCCTTGTGGACGTTTAATGACTTTGTACATATGCATCAGAGTGAAATCTTGCGTGAACACGTATTCTATTTCTTCGCTTCATGCAGCTAAGAGGATTGACAGCAACCTGGGAATAAGTTGTGTTGCAGCTGATGTGAATGGAATTGGTGTTTTCTACATATACAGAAATCTGGTATCATTTCATAGTGGTCATTCCAAATCAGCCAATATCTTGGTCAGCACAATCTAAAAAAGATACTAAAGCATTAGAGAGCATCCAAAGGAAGGCTATGAAGATGGTGAAGGGCCTTGAGGGGAAGCTGAATGAGGAGAAGCTGAGGTCACTTGGTCTGTTCAGCCTGGGGAAGAGGAGACTGAGGGGAGACCTCATTGCAGTCTGTGACTTCCTCGTGAAGGGAAGAGGAGGGACAGACACTGATCTCTCTGGTGACCAGTGACAGGACTCGAGGGAATGGCCTGAAGCTGAGTCAGGGGAGGTTTAGGTTAGTATTAGGAAGAGGTTCTTTACCCAGAGGATGGTTGAACACTGCAACAGGCTTCCCAGGGAAGTGGTCATAGCACCAAGGCTGGGATTCAAAAAGTGGACAACACTCTGAGGCACAAGGTGTGACTCTTGGGGATGGTCCTGTGCAGGGCCGGGAGCTGGACTCACTGATCTTGATGCTCACTTCCAACTCGGCTTACTCTGTGATTCTGTGACTTTTAATTGCTGTCTTTAGTATCTATGTTCCACCTCATAAGTGCAGTTAGGAACTCTTAATCAGATAGCAGTGCTGCGAAGATAAATTAGTCAAATTCCATGCAACACTTGGCTGTATATGGTGGAAATCAGTAATCCGACCTGGGGTTTAGAGAGAAGGTGGATCTGAACTCTTACCAGAGGTGCATAGCAAAAGAGTGAGAGGAGACAGTTACTGACTGTAGAATGAGAAAATCTGACTGGATATGATGATGATGATGATGATGATGATAATAATAATAATAATAATAATTACCACCACTCCACACAGCAGAAGAGATTAACATTGAAAGAGGCCTCCCAGAAGGCTGTGGAAGCTCTGTCCTTAGTGGTTTTTAAAACCAGACTGAAACAAAATCCCAAGTAACCTGGTCTAATATTGAAGTTGGTCCTTTTTTCAGCAGAAGGTTAAACTAGAGGACCTCCAAGGGGTCCTTCCAATGTCAGTGATCTCCTGGACTGTATTAAGAATATGAAGAAAGTACAGATCTGCGAGGCCTGTGACTGGCTAGTGGTCACCGACTGTTGTCAAGAGGTCCTTGGGATCTAAAACCTGTGATTGATGTAGAACAAAAGAATCTGCTTAGGAACAGTGAGATTTTAAAACCTGATATGATTAAAGAATTCAGGAATCCTGCTTTGTGAAGGAGAACTCAATACGACCAGTATGAAATCAGCAGCCTGGAAAGAGTTGTGAGGTCTTTTACTAACTGTGTGTTGGCAGCTTCCAGAAGCCAGAGTTAACCAAGGAGCCTGCAGCATGCAGATGAACAGTGGAAGACTGCCTAAACCTAAGGGCCACTTGAAATTGTAGCTCCAGCTTTCATCAAGATGCTTTTAGCAATGACTACTCTTTGCCTAGCCCTTGACAAACTATGTTGTTTTGCATAGTTCTACAATAAAGAAAAGCTTAACTCAAAAGCAATAGCAATCTGTGTATCTCCTCCCAAAGATGTTGCAAAATTTAATGAGAAGAGTTGAAAAAACTGTTAAACTGTTGCAAATTCTGAAATCTCACCTTTGATTTGAAAGCTAAACGCATCCCAGAAATCACCTTCATGGTCTCAGAATCCAACAGACAATGTATTAGAAGGGAAGAACATTCTGGAGATGAAAATATTGCTGAACTTGACACTTCTGTGAACAAAACTTGTTTGGAAAATAACTTCTGCTTTCCCCCTACTTTGGCAAGCAAGGAACCTCTGGAAAGAAGCTTCCAAGAAGAAACTTAATCACCAGCATTCACCTTGAGCATACATCATCCAGAGGACATAAAATTTCCCCCAGGACATGGCTTATTTAGTTCTGCACTGAGATGTGCCTGTAAAAGTTATCTTCAGCCAATTTCTTTTCCTCTCCCTGGGAGAATTGCAGAGGTACCACAGAGCTGAAAAGACCACAGGTATAGCAGGAGAGAAATAAGAGCAAAGATTTTGCCCACCTTCAAGCTGTTTTTTGTTTACCTTGCTAGGCAGTAAAAACCAAGCCCCTGGCTGCAAAGGGTTGCCATAAGCCAAATTTTCTCCACCAAGCTCATCTCTCCTGTTGCAGAGCAGCAGCTCTGGAACCAAGAAAGTGCACTGCTTGCCTTTGGAGCGATACCCTGCCTCACAGCGCTGGCAGTTTTCTCCCTTGTTGCCCTCTCATCTCACCTGTGTCAAAGCCTATGCCCCTCAGCTGGTACAAGGTGATGTAGGTGGTGCCTGGTGCCCTAAATGCAAGCAAAACACGTTATAAAGCAACTAGGATTGCTTGATATAGTACTTTTGTCCAGCTTTGGCCACAGCGATAGCTGTAGCTACAAATGCAAAATTACTGCTGGGTAGCAGAAGTGTAAGGGTGTTGGTTTCTAATTTTAGCCAGGGATTTACCTGGGGTGTTGCAAGTGGGGAATTAAGGTGACTTGAGGCCACCTCCTTCTTTAGCTCTTGTTTCCTGTTTCCCTCTTGCAGTTCCAGTCCTTGCAGATATCATGCTCCTGGGGCAGGCACAGCTTGTTTTGAACTATGTGTTCCTGCACGCTGGATGCAGTTGCTTGGCTGGCTGCCCAGGTGTGCTGGGCTGGGAGGATTTTGGGAGAGCTGAGGCATCATGCAGCAGAGAGGGGCTGTGTGCTGCTCCCTGGCTGCAGGTCTGCACTGCAGCCCCATTCCTGGACCTGAAACTCGGTCATGAGGGGACTCAAGCTCTGGAACAGTCTGCCAGGGAAAGTGATGGAGTGGCAATTGGGGGACATGATTATTGGTGTACTTGGCAGTGCCAGATTAATAGTTGGCATTTATGATCTTGGTGGTCTTTCCGACCTAAACAATTCTATGATTCTATGACTGTGGCCCTGCTGGTCCTTCTGCTCTTTTGTGTCAGAGATGCCTCTGCCCCTGCTCTCACATAGAACATATTGGGTTAAACCTGTTGGCGCATCCACAGGAAGCAAGGCCAACACGCCAGTAAGGTGTGAGAGTCCTATCAGCAGCAGCTCTGCTGTGCTCGCTTTTCATTTCCTTTCGTTTTAGAGAGCCTTCAGCTAAGGCAGAAAGCGAGGTTTCCTGGAAGGGCGACCTGAGGGTGGCAGCAGCCGCTCACGGTCCGTCGGTCGCAGTGCAGGAGGCTGCGGCGCCGGGGCCGGGAGCGCCGGGGTCGGGTCTGGCCCGGGGGAACACGCAAAGGCAAGGGTGGCAAAGGATCGGTCATGCATCGGGAGCGCCTGTTACCAGCAAGGTGACTTTGCTACAAAGGGCACTTTGTGTGGCTCTGATCGCTCCTTCCAGGCAGCAGTAAGGCACAATCTTTCTGTTTCTGCATTGAAATAAGTGAGGTATCTCGATACCTCCGTCTGGTGACCAGCTCTGTCCTGAGTTACGATGTGATCATACCTCCCGGTGAGAAATAGTCCAGCCATGTGGGTTCATAACTGATGGGAACGACCAGAGTTTGTAAATCAAACCTGCAGCTGGCACCTGACCACGGGCACCTGACAGCTCCAGGAAACAAATGCAGACACTGTGGGTTACAGAAGCAAAGGAATTTGGTTACCTAAGTACTGCCGTAGTGCTGCAATAGGCACTGAAAAACTCAGTCCTGAAACCACTCTGCAGCTGCAGGCTGAGCTGTGAGACACCTGAACACACTAAACACCTACCTGAACCATTAAATTCCCTGAGGATAATCTCAAGTCAGTGTTTAGTTGTCAAAGACTTGGCACCATGACTAAAATACTTTTGTGTCTTTCCTTTCTCCTCATGCTGTAGGCATTTGTGGACTCCAGCTGAGGTACTCAGCTCTCCCCAGGCATTGCAGAGTATGCCTGTGCACCCAGCTTGGGGTTGTGATTTCTGAACATGGGGAAAACACTGAAAAGCTTGATGCCATAATACTGAGTTTCAGAGCATCTGTGTCTCTGCACATCTGGCTGATGCTGGCATCCTTCTCCAAGGTTTGGTTATAAGCCAAGAGGAAAAATTAGAAGTGACTGTATAGAACTGATTTGTTTCCTTCATTTCCAGGGCCAGCAGAAGTCAGTAGGATCTCGTAAGTGATTTAGGACAGCCTGAGCACTTCTCTAAATTACAATGTCTTGTAATAGTTTGAAGAAGTTATTCCATCACGACATTATAACCTTCAAACCTTCCCTCAGTGGTGGTTAAGACCATGGAAGGTCCCAACTGTATTCATTACCAAATTTGGCCACTTTGCATCATTCTATCAGGATCCAGGATCTTGGAGTTTCATTTGGTAGGGTCAGAGTCCCATGGGATGTAATTAATTCTTACTGCATTACAGTTAGGCAATAAAATCTTGAGACCACACACAAAATTTCTTTCAGGCCACACTTCTCCTGAAATCCTTAGGTAAGAACTGAGCAGAAGAAGATCAGTGCTTCAAGTTTGGCCTTTTTTTTTTTTCTTGAATCATGATTATGCCCAGAATCGGTTCAAGCAAGCCTGGCATTCTCCAGCTGTTTTCCCCTGTTACCTGTGAGCCATTGCACCTCAGAAGTGCTCAGCTGCAAATAGAATTCAGCATACAGGGGGCTGACCTGCCAGGGAAGGTATCTGAAACTACTGTGTCTTGCTCGTCTAGTCTCTTCAGATATGAGCATTTTACTCTACCTCCAGGTGCTCACCATGTGGTCAGCACATGTCTCACTAAGAGACACCTTCTACAGCATCCAAACCAAAACTGACTGGGTTGATCCCAGTGTGATGCCATCTGAAGTGCATTTGTAAGAACCGAGGGAGTACCACCTGAGAAATGCCACAGGGAAAAGTCTGGTAAAACGTGGGGAAACATTCTCTTGCATCACTGATAATTGCCTATCAAAGTAGATGCTGTTTCCATTTCATTTGGCAGTGTGCTGGGCAGATAACTTCTGGTGACCAGAAATCCCTTGTAGAGGTTGTTCATTATTAGCCAAAGCTGTGTGCTGCTCTGCTTTGCCCAAACCCATGAGAACCTGCTGAGCTGCCTGGAGCTGGGACTGATGAGAGCTTGTGTTCGAATGAGTACAACTTTTAGACAGTCTCTGCCAATGGGGCTCATGCACTGACTGGTTTAATGAAAAGTTAAAAATTAATTACCCAGTGTCCAGCCCCTGGCTGCTACTAGCAGCTGTCAACAGCAGGTCCTGTTTTTGTGTGGCTGAGGATGGTTGTGCTGCCAGAGAGGCAGGAGCTGTCTGGACCCACTACAGGCTTCTACTGAGCCATGAAGAACATCTGCAGTAGGGCCCCTTTATCTCTCCTTTCTCCTTTCTTACAAGGAAATAGGTCAGGAAGCAAAAAATCAGGAGCTGGAAAGGAAGATGAGAAGTTACAGTGAGAAAGTGTTCCTCTTAGACTGGAAATAAGGCACTCTCAGTGCTGAGCTCCTTTGACACTCTCCAGTTCCCTCTCTGGCTGTGGCTATGGCCAGCAAGGACCTGCACCCAGGTCAGGGTATGGAGACCCACATCAGCCCTGGGCATGGCAGAGTAAGGCAGGGTAGGAAGGATAGTGGCTTCCTTTCAATCAGGCAATATTCAAAGTATTTTCTCCCCTGTCCTCCAACTTCCCACATGATTTGTCAGGCCAGGAGACATATGGACCTTTGTCCTTAGGGAGTCTGATTGAAAGAATTCAGTATGTGATTTGCAATGAACGACAGCTGTGCTGGTGAGTTGTCCTGATAAGAAGTTCTGATCTTGCACTGCCTTGGAGCAAGGGCAGCACTCTTGTCCCCCAGCCCAGCTCCTGAGGACTGTCCCAGTGCACTGTGGCCACGGCTGTGGACTGGGAAGCTGTGTGGGGATGCTGCCGGTGCGACCCCAGCCCAGGTGCAGTGGCTGCTGCTTTCTGACACCCCACTGAGTCCCTGTGAAAACCCACCCCAATATCTTCCCACTCTCACCCCGAGTTTTCCACGTAATGCTGCTGTGAGTGGTTGGACTTGAGAAAGAAAAGTTTTCCTCAGTCTTTTGGCTGGCTATCCTCAATAACGGGTCTCTCTGCCTTTTTTAGGAGGGGAGAGACACATTTGTGGTGCTAGAAATGTGTGTGAGAAGGGATCTGAAGAGAAGATGATGTTGTAGCTACTGATGTGATGTGTGGCTCAGAGGAGACAAGTCTGATGAGGAACCATGCCAATCTCCTAAGAGGGTAGTGCAGTGCTACCTGGAGGGAGGAGTGCCAGCATTTCCCAGATCACTTTGACGTGCCTCTCATTACCAGAGAAGGGTTCAGTGGCAATAAAATGTGTTTTATTATGTTTAAAGGAAAACCAAAAAACCCCTAGATTTTGATAATTTAAAAATTATTTGCAAGTATTAAAACAGAAACATCCATTTATAACCAGTGGTAATATGGGTGAGGACTCCTGGGACACCTTTTTATGCACTCTGGGCTCACAGAATTAATCTGTAGCTGTTAAAGTTGTCCCAGTCTATCAGGTGCAACTTCATGCTCCAGTATGTGATGCCAGGCAGGAGCCTTAATCTCAAATGCTCTCTGTGTATATTCTTATTTCCTGGAGATCCAGTGGTTATAAACATTTCTCGGACTTTCTGGTAATATAGCATGTTGAAAATTAATTAATTACTATATAAATTTCTGCTCCTCATGTTAATTAATTTCAGCGAAGAGCATGTAAACTGACCTCCCGTAGCTGGGGCAGCACAGCAGGTGGATGTGCATTCCAGTGTACAGCAGTTACTGGAGGTAAACCACCAGCACTGGTGGCAGAGTCTCCTGGTTTGTCTCAAGTGTGAACTCTGGAGACAGATACTTTTCTCCTCTTACTTCAGGATGGCTGAGATGCCTCTCTCTGCTAACTTTGCTTAACTAATATTTTCTAGTAAAAGTTATATTTTGAAAACACAAGGTTACAGACATTCTGGAGCAGCACCTTACAAACCTGTTGATGCCAAGTCAGGGAGAGGGATTTAATGTAATACTGCAGGAAGTGGTGGGATGTGACATTGCTCTCACCGATGCATCTGAGAAGCTTCAGTGGTGGAAGCTTCAGTGCTGTTGAAATATGGAGCCTAAAGACTCATCTCACACAGACAGTGTATTGTCAGAGTGACAAAAATCCATGGAAGCTGTGAATTGCCCTACATCTTGGATGAGCATGTCTCCAGTTGTTTATCAGCACTTAATGCTGTGCAAGGTCAATGACACAAATTCAGTGGTTTAGGTGCCTTGCAAAAAGGCCAATCATCTCTGGAATTCTGTATCATTTGCTGCAGTGGACACAGAGCTAAGGCCTGAGTGTGTGTCTTCATCAGCCTTTCGGGAGAATGGAAGAGTTGCTAATTAACTACATATTTTAATATCAGACCTTCTCTTCCTGCCTGCTGTGACTGTCTGTTGGTCATGCTGTCTGTCCAGCCTCTGATGGCATCTCAGAGAAAGCGTTGAGGTAGGTAATGTTTCCTATAAAGCCTTCTGAGCTCATGAGAGTGAGATAGTGCATTCCCATGTGGTTACGTTACACACGTACAGGCTCCGGCTAGAAGCGTTAGCATAACAGCCTTGGGTTGCTAGGAGGTGCTGTGCGGGGATTAATTAATCAGGATGGTTGTGCCTTCTGTTTGCTGTCATTGCTGATAGAGAAGAGAGGTTTTCAAAGCCAAAAGCTGTGATGGACTCTTGTCAAGCTGACAGATTTGCGTATAGAAACACACATTAAGGCAGTTGCGGCAAAAGTTAGTCATTGCAAAATACTTCACAGGGAAAAAGCTAAACTGTGAGGCCCACAAGAGGCTCTGTCTGCTCTAGGCTGCTCCTCTGTCCACATTGTTATGGACAGCAGCAACACTGAAACAGCTGAGACTGCTGTACCAAAAGACTGTCCTGGTCCACTAAATGGGTTAAAAAGGCTGATATTTAGCTCATAGATTTTGGTCCAATTTTGAAGCAACATCCTAAACTTTCTTAGTGCACAAGTAAGACATTTGGCTTGCCCCTTGCAAGAGCGGGGGATGCTACCTCAGGTTGTGTCTCCTTTGCTGTAGCTGGTTGAGCTGCCCAGGTGGTCACTTTCTGATGTAGTTCCACCCATGTGGTTTAAGTCAATAGATGGGAAGGATATGGGATAACAGTAAGTCAACAGACAGAACAGAAAATCCATGAAGAGAGTGATAAAACCTAATGGAGCTTGGAGCAGTCTCTTCAGTTAGACAGTGATGAGTGCCCAGAGCTCCAAGCTGTAGCAGACACAAGACAGTGTTGATTACACGCACACACAGAGGATTGAATCCACACAGCTTTTAAATTATTTTAGACATTAAATTCATTGGATAAGCAAGCTTGCTGCTAGTTGTCTGGAAGCATCCATTCCCTGGGAGGTACTATCCAAACAAAAATATTTAGTTTCCCCTCACCTGAAGTCAGATATTTGCTCGGCTCTTTGAGAAGAGTGTAAAAGGAAGGCAGGCACAGTGTTCAGATTCCAAAGGCCCTTTTGCAGGTGACCCTGCATAAGGAACTTCAAGACAAGTGGCCCCAAAGGTCCTGTATTCAATATGCCCCTAACCAGGGTTGAGAGCTCTGATTCTCTAATGCTTCTCAGGACTGATGCCTGGTAAGTGCTGTGTGAGACTGGGGCTCAGAGCCCCCCACCAGTATTGCCTGGTGCCTGAAGAGCTCAGTGGGTGCAGTCACAGCAGCATGTCCAGCACCTGTTGGGAGTGTGAGAAAGGGAGAAGGCTGGATCCAAATATGAGCACGTGAGCTCTTCTGCTGCAGTGTAGGGGGAGCACTGGGGCCTAGCCTTAATAGAACACCCCACAAAATAACACCTAATGCCTGCATGCACCCAGTTCTGTTATCTTTGTCTTTCTCAGCCATGAAAAGAGGGACCTGTATGGAAGGTAAGGCAACCTTTTGGTTAATAGTCAGTTCCTTTCACCATTCTTCCATAGGGGAGCTCCATATTCTGAAGGAATTCAGCTCTGGAGCTTCCTCTTCTCAGAAGCATGCCTGACCCCCTGGTTTATAGAAGAATTGCAGGTGACCAAGAGCAGCCGCTTGCCAAAACTCATACACTGGGCTGATAATCTTCATGGAAACATTCTAATATATAAAAGCAGGAATATAGTGTAGTGGTCAAAAGATTCAGTTTGCAAGGGTGGGCTTGAGCTTCCTCTTTGGAGTCTGTTCATTTCCTTGGGAGTACAGTGCAGCAGCAGCCCGGGGAGTACATAGCTCTGAGTCCCTTCCAGGGAGAGAGAGGAATACGTACTGCTTTCCCTTTCCTGCACGAGTGCTGTGTCCACAAGGCTGCTATGAAAACCCTGTCGGAATTAATTTCATGACAGAAATGACTACTGTTTGGGGTGGGTTTTTTTGTTTGTTTTTTGCTAAATGCTGAATACTTTAGGTGTGTGTCAGGAGTCCCTAAGGGACCAGGCTGTCAAGACAGTGACCAGTCTGTGATTCTCAGCAGAAGAGTTATGATAATCTTGGCCACAGCAGTGGCACCTGAGAGCATAGTGCAAAATTTTAGGCACCTGAAAACATTGTTAAGGCAAAATCCTATATGCCTATAACCCCTCAGGTGTACTGTCATTCTAGTGGGTTTGGGAGCTTGTTTTGCTAGTGTTGGTCACCCAAATTCCCACTTGCATTGCACTTTAAGAATTCAGGCACGCATTTTTGCTCCCTTGCACCAGTGCTAGACATGAGGACAGATACAGTCATTGCCTTTTCTGTGCTCACAGTAATGTATAGGTTACAGGTTCTAGATGTGACCCTGGTAACTTCCCTTCCTATATGCTGCACGCTTCCTCGCCAGCCTCAGTGCAGAACACTCCCTGCCTAAAGCTGAGATGGCGTAAGACCAAGCAGGTTTTGTTTTGTTCCCTCCAAGGGGTTTGAGTCCAGGCACTGCAGGACCGTGTCCCAGCTGCTGCTCTCACTGCTCTGCAGCACTGGAGTAGCAGAGCGTTGCTCCTGTGATGAGCTGTGTTGCGGCCTGCAGCGACACTGTCTGCTATTTATAATGAACAGGGTCACTGGGATACTTTGAGACAGCAGCCACAGACCTGCAGAGCAGGCGCTGGAGCGACGGTAAATCAGGCTGTGGAGTCACATGTGCACTTCCAGGAAAAGGAGGTTATGCTGGTGCCAGAATAACACATTTCCCCACTGGTGCTGGCACCTCTCTCTGGGCACTGTAGCTTCTTGCAAAGGTTTGCATAAGGGAGTTGTTACTGTACCAGCTTCTATTTCATACCCATGGTTACCTACGCCTACTGGGCTTATTCCTGCATGCCCACCTGTGTTAGCAGACATCAGCTGGCATGCCAGGGTCATGGCACAGCTGGGGCTTGTGGAACTCTGATCAGTGCTGCTGCTGAGGTCTATTAGTCACTGTTAATGGTGACTTTTAATGCAGACGGTTACAAACTGTTTTTTACTTTGTACCTCTTGCGTGAGCGATGGTAGCCCCGATTCTGCAAGTTATTTAGGTTCCCACTACATAAATCTGTGGGGACATAATGTCTAAATTTAATTTTTCAGAATGTGAGATTGTTCTGCTTGCTGCAATTCAAATGCATAGAAAGATCCCTATAAATATTTCATGGCCTCAGGGACAAACTCTGATGTGGCTGCAAAACTAGGCACACATCCATCTCCACAAGAAAAATCACATTGCAGCAGCAATGGAGAAACCATGCTCCTAACCTGTCAGTACGTACAGAAGACAGATGCAGAAATAAAAAATACAGTTAATGTTTTAGAAATAGGCTTTGCACCAATATAGGTTTTCAGTTTCCAATATGTTTTTCAAATGAAGCAGAAATTACATGCCTATCTCCCCTCAGATTTTCCTCGTTAGCATTAATCAAGCACACTTGACTCACTTACAGATGAATTTGATTAGGATCATGTATACTCTTAGGAACCAAAAATAATGAAATATGACTAGATACGTGCTGTTACAGCCAACATTGTTGCTTGGTGTCTGCTGCAGCAATGAACTAATAGAAAGCTCCTAGAACTGGATTCCAAACCATTGGCAACAGGAGGTGGTAAATGGCACATATGAAATAAAACAAGACCACACAAAATGGAAAGCTATAAAGTGCACAACTATTTTAATGTCTGTATAATTGGTTGAAATTCTTTATTTTCTGACATAGAAAAAGCTAGAATGGAAACTTGATTGTGTCTACATGAATATACAAATATTTTTTCATATGTTCCAGCCTCTGGCCCTGTAGCTTTTAGATCTGTGAGCTCACTTACATGTCTCTTTTACTTGTTTTGAAATGCCAGCAGATTCTTCTGCTCGTCTTTTAGCCTTATGGAGAAAAGAAGCATCTACAGTTGTGTAGCTCTGTGTGTAAATCTTGTTTTACACATTCACCACTGCACAGATAAATTCATGCAAAGCCCATGTGCTCGAGCAGTGTCTCAGAAGCAGTCAGGGGATGCAACATTCCACTGCCTGTAAAAATGCTTGTTGGTAAAACACAGAAAAGTGTTTCTGTTGTGACATTTTATTGATATTCCACATGATTTATTCTGATCTTCTGTCATCCTCCTTTTTTTGTTTCTTTTTTTACAGTTAGTTTTATTGTGCAGTAATTCTTTTTACACTCATCTCACAAGAGAGGTCCATGAGGACCATCTGTATGATAAAAGAATATGTAGTATCTGTTATCCCTATTATCATGACAACTGCCTGGGCCTTTGATAGTTCTGCAGTCTAGTTAATCATTTACCTAAGTGCCAGGAAATGCCCGTAAGTGGAAAGGTAGACATATGAAAAGGGAATAATAAATAAAGAAACATCTGCATTGAGATAATTTGTCATTTTTTGGAAAAGCTTTGGAGAATGATGCATACATTTAGTATAGTGTCATGCTCATAACGCTCTGGATCTTTTATTCTACCAGCAGGCCTTATCTGGCATGTATTGTGTGTTTTTCATGTTTATAAGGTCCCTGCTGTGTGCTCTGGCTGCAGGGCCCTCCGTGACCCTGCCCAGTTCTTGCACTGGGTGAGGACAGACTGCCCTCCATGCTATGCCATGCTTAGCAATGCTTAGTTTGCAGCAGGTGCCTTTTTCATTAGCTGTTGGCTTTTTTCCCTTCTGCTCCCTCCCGTGTTTGCCAAGCAAGCCCCTGGGCATCCCTATTCTGTCCCTGCTTTCCAGTCTCCGTCACATTGCTGCAGACCTGGCTGCAGGGGGTTTTCTCCCCAAGCCGCCTCTGTCACAAGGACATCCTGTGCCTTCAGGTGCTCCAAAGCATGGTTTAAGAACTGGCTTTTCAGGAGCAAGAACTGCCTATGCCAATATATGCCCAGAGCAGAGAAGGTAACTGTGCTGCCAAGGAGCAGAGGACGCCTGGGCAAGTGAGTGTTGGTAGAAGCATTTCACATTAATTCAGATCCCTGCCAGGGAGTTGCAGTTACCTTGGATTCTCAGGACCAAAAAAACTCCCTCATTCCCACTGCTTGCTGGTTTATGGAACACTGGAATGGCCTTGGAGTTAGGCCACTGGCAATTATCAAGATATTAGGAGAATATATAAAGAAAAGAAAGTTTGAAAAGCATAAATGTATTTCATTCAAGGTTTTTATGGACATTTTCAAGGGTAGATGTGCCAATATGTTTCCACTGGAGACTTTATATAAAATTATTGATGTAAAGGGGTTCTGCAATCCTGGCATCTCTGTCCCCTCTCCTGAGAGCTGTCGTAGCTCATGACAACTCTGTTCTGTGTACTGGGAACATCAGCAGCTGAAATTTATCGTCTGTTAGTCTTAGTCTTTATGTAGCTCATTTTAAAGACTCCACTGGTAATGACAGCTCTCGCCCTCTTACCTTCAGGACATTTTGGAATTCATCTCTCAGGGCCAGAAATCACTCTAGCATTGAATTTATAACAAGAAGAAAAATAAGCATTTAGTACAGTATCACACCAATTTTTGACATTTCTTAAATTCTTTCAAAGGAGAGTCAGAGGGACAGATGTGTCATTGCAGCTCTGGGCACTCTTTCACCCCTGCTCTGTGATTGTGCGATGCTCTTCTTAGAACCTTTCCTTTGCTTTTTCACCCTTCCTTGCCCTTCTAAAGCTTTTACCCAAGAGTTTTCTGATGCCTCTTGGACTAATGGCTACCTTTTGACCTCATGGCTCTCTAATGAAATCCTGTCATTTTTTTTGAAGAGGTAAGCTGCTTTGGAGGTGTGACTACCCTTGGCTGCCCACTGCAGCTCCTGAGCTGGTTTCCTGTTTTGGTGGCCATGCAGTAGAAGGTAGCTTTCTTTGAGAGGGGGAGTTTGGGGATCTCTAAGTTCAGGAAACACATCTCCCAGGGCTTCTGATAAGGTGGATTATGGGACATTTATTTTGATTACACCTTTACCATAATGTCATGCTCTACTGGACAGAGGGTTTTCCTGTGGCTATTTGCCTTCCCAAGAAGGTGGGAGGAGTATATTTCCACTTCTTGCTTGGCTTACAAGAACTATTTCCATGAAAAGGTTGCCATAAATTGAATCCATACATAGTAACCAGAGGGACCACAGTGATGGTGTCAGTCCTATTCTGCCAGCACGTAATGTATGTCAGAGTTCTTAGAATAAACAGGGTTTATTCAAAAGAGATTAAAGCTCTCAGCTACAGCCAGTGACAGCCAACAAGGTGGCCTTTCCTTCCTCGCATTCCTCTGAGCATTGTACTCACTCTGCCTCCCGATGGCTGAGTCTGTCCTCTCGAGGAGCACAGCATCCTGAGGTCCTTGTGCCCCAGGTGTTTTAGAGCCAGGGAGCCTCGTGGCTCCTGAGTATCTCTGTGTGGAATCTCCCTCCAGATGGGAGAGGATTCAAGTTCGTGCCTCGTCCTCAGGAAGTTTCCAGCCTACCCTGCCCGTGGGAGAGCAGTGAGGTGGCACTGCCAGCAGGGACCCTGCTGCCACAGGGATCCCCCCTTGCCAAGCAGTTCTTACGCAGACCTTTTTTCTACTGATGCCAAGGGTGTCTGTTTAAGGAGCCAATGAATCTGCCACAGGAATCTCTTGTATTGGGATTACATGTGCTATTAATAAAAATTGCCTTCAACTTCTAAATTGAGGAGCTTAAAACCCACAATGAATGCATTCTGCAGTAAGGAAGAAAAACCCCATTTTTTTGGTTGAAATTTAAATAGACTCATGAACTTTTGTATCATGCATGCTATTTTAAAACTGTAAATCTATTCCATTTTTTCCATTGTGGTTGTTTTTATGTTTCATTGTGCTCTTACATAGGAAAGTCTTTGGTCTTTTAATAGAAAAGATTTTATGTTTCCAGGCACAGGTTTTTGTGCCCAGCTCAACAGGCTTGGTAAGAAACTAGTTTTCTGACATTTCTTTTTCTATGGTACAAGATTTAAGAAAGGAATTGAAGAAAGTATTAAAGTACAAGGACATAAATTATTGTTAACTTCTGGAAGCTTAGGTTAAGGTGTTCTAAACATTTTTTTTAAATTAAAAAAAGAACAAAACCTAAATAGTGGCAAGGTGTTCTTTTCTGTGATTTCTGTTTCTGAGAATCCAAGCATGACTCAGACTAACAGACTGTCTGAGGCCAAACATTTTGTTATTACAAACATGGCTGAAACTGGATGATAAATTCTATATGTAATGTAAAGGTGTCCTAAAAGCCCCAAAGCTATTTAGAATTATGTTAGAAAATGTACTCAACTCTGCTCCTCCACTAAAAAAATCTTTTATCCGTAGCAATGACAGAGAATTTATCTACAGTTTTCATTCTTCCATACCTTTTTGTCTGCTGTCCTTTGTGCCTGGAAGATCCCTATATATCACAGAGCTATTTCATTTTCTGTTAAAGTTTGCATAAAACTGATTGGTTATTCTGCATATATTTGGTGCCTGTTGTGATGTTGATTTGCTCTGGCCGTTGCCTTTCCTATTGACCTTTCCTATTGCTCTCTCTTTGTGTCCTTTTGTTTCCCATGCCTCTAGTTTAATAATGAGGCTGACAGTTGTCTGGGACAATGGTTATATTTTTGATATATGTTTGTATAGCGCTTGGCACAATGCAGCTTGATCTCTGACTGTGTATGTCAGCTAATAATGATGTTGTTTCCAATTGTTTCAGTCTCCAGCTTTATAACTGTTTCAGAAGTCCTCTTTTAAACTGTTAGAAGCAAATTATTGTTTAAACAATATTTTCCGCATCAGCTATGATTTCTTTAAATAATTAAGTGCTTTTTCCAATACTCCTCACAAGCACTGTGTTATGCCTGTGTCATTTTACTGATTTAAAGCCAAAGACCTAATGATACAGAGATCTGCTCCAGATGTCTGCGAATAAAACTGCACAGTACAACCACTGAAAACCAAGTGCTGCTGCTCTGAAGGGAGTGCCTTGCTAATGAGAGGCAGCACAAGGAGTACAGTAGGTGCCTTCTGATACCTGGCGTATGCCCTCAGTGTCAGCAATAATTAATCTTCAGCGTTATTCCCTTGGAGAATTATTTACCTGTCTCGTAACACTTAAGGGATGCCCTCTTTTTTTAGCACAGGAAATGACACAAACAGCAGATGTGTCAGACCACTGTCGTTGATAAACATGCCTGAGTAGGGAAATCCATGATGCACTGATCCGTCACTGTGTGTGAGCTCTGTTGTTATTGTCAAGTTAATCTCTTTCTATTTCCAAAGTGGAAATCAGGATCTACTTCTGTATTAAGCCAGTCTCTAATCCTTGTTCCCAGCTAAACATAACAACAACCTATTTATATATTGGGCTATCCCCAGTTAAACCAAAAAATAGTATAACCTAGTTCAGCTGTTGGGTAACACCAAGTATTAGCAGGGGTTATTTATATCGTTAAAATGTTTCAGACTTGCTGCATTAAATAAAAGCTTGGACTGAGCTTTTTTGTTTGCTGTCACTTACAGCCACATTGCCTTGAACATGTAACAATGTGATGATGACCCCCAAATTTTCTGAGCTGGCCTGGCTCGGCTGTGACATCTTGCATGTTCCCTGTCTGGGGTGGCAGCTGAAGTACCCGGCTTGCCTGAGCCCTGTAGGAGACAGCTCCTGTGGCAGCCGTGAGTGTTTGCATGAAGCTTTGAATTTGGCAGCTCCTTCCCTCCACTGCAGCTGGCGAGATGACAGCAAGCAGGAGGGTCTGTTCAACCTGCTCAGGAATTTCTCCATGTATGCTGGTGTTTGGTAAATCAGTTTTCCCTCAAATGCATGTAGGAGAGTTTGTGTATTTAAACAGGTGGGTTTGGGGAACTTGCTGCTCCATTTGCAGCAAGTGGAAGTATACACTCCACAAGTGCATCATGGAAAGGCAATAACTAAAGTAGTGACGCAGACTTAAAATAAATAAAAAGGTTACTCCCAGGTGATTTGTGCAGCTCTAACATAATTAGTAATTAATATTAGAGACAGTGTGTTGCATTTGACTCTGCAAGGCACTATATCTTATTTTCTCATGTCTGAGGTTGGGTTTATTCTGCCTTTTACATTGCTGGAGAATGCACAGAGCTGGTGTGGCTGTCAGTCTTCACACATGGCTATGACTGTCACTCGATTTTTATTCTTTTTAAAATTATATGTGATTGCTACTTCCATTACATCTAGACCAAGCCAGGACCAGGACAAGGCAGCTCCCAGTACTGGGTGAACTGGTGAAGGTGGAGAAGCATCATCAGCAGGGACCAGTGGTACATGCAGCTGCCACTGACAAAACACTGGAATAGTCTGGAGGTGAAATCATAGTGGTAAGGCCAACAGCAAAGTGTTGCCAAGTACATTCAAGATGTGGAGCACCTTGAGATGTGAAATAGCTCCTTTCTCACATGTTGTCTGTTAAGCATCTGCCCTTTCACTTCCATGACTTTTTAATTGCACTTTTCTGAAATTCAGGAACTTTTCTCCTCACTGCACAAAATGTTTTCCAGTGTTCTTCAGACATGGGAAAGAAAAAATCCAAAAACCAGTTGCATGCAAGCCAGGCATGTCCTCCACAGAAAGCTGCACTTTATGTCTGATACCTCCCAATCTTGACTGCTTCCTGGGTGAGGGAGAAGTAACCTCATCTTGTCTCAACTTTCACTACTGATAAAATGCTTTTGATGCAGGCTGTCCTCATCTCCACATCCTCATCCCCACTTTATCCCAGTTCCACAGACTTTCAGCCTGAAATTGATCCAATGTGCCGGGTCCCTTTTCTGTTGAATTTGAACAAGCCCACACATGACTTTGTACATTTGCTCCACAGCCCCTGGTGTGAACAGAGTAACTGATACTCACTTCAGGTAGAGCTGCAAGGGTTTTGGAGTCTGCCACTGCAAGGGCACCCATGGGGAAACTTCTGGTTTATCAAGAAGCTGAAGAAATACCATCCCTGCCTGTATGCTAGGTGAAAAGGGGCTGTTGTGTTACTGATGGTTGAGGAACACTTTGGAAAGCTGAAGTGGTGCAGCACTTAGGTCTCTCCTAGTTCTTTTGGGCTGAGAAGGTTTGGTTCCTTAGTATAGTCACATGACAGTAAGCAATAAAAGACTGGGACACCGGGAACTGGGAGTTAAGGGCTTCCAAATAGAGCACTTGCCTGGGATCCTGGCAATGTAAAAAGTGTGAATGACACTCCTCAAATGATATAATAGCTGCAAACAAGGGACGCTTCTTGAACCTACATGGTCTCAAGAAGTCTGTTCTGAGAGTAGGACATGTCTCTCTGATGTTCTGTCTCTTGACCTCTTTCTCTCATCAGTTTTTCTTTTTTTTTTTTCAGCTAGAAGGTTAACAAGCTAACAAGCTACTTGCAATGTATAAGGACAATACTAATCATGTGGTTAATCAGAAAATAACCCGATGGTGATGTTGAAGGCCTCCTATGAGGCAAGTGAAGACAGCAGAGAGAGTCCAGGGCAGTGAAGGCAGTAGATACGTTCTGTCCTTTGTGAGAAAGGTGAGAAGCATCCAGGCACAGGCGTTGTGCAGTATTGTTGAACCGGAAATGTGCAGGTATATGGGGCATAGGGTCTTCATCCCCTGTGGAACATGTGGACTTTTACTGCTGTTTTGCCTTTCCATAATTTGGACATGTTCTTAAATCTCAGTTATGCTTGACTGACTAATTTAAAGGGTGGCTTCTGATGTATACAAGTGGGAGAGAAAAAAGAGGTATTTCATAGGAGCAGATATTTGAAGATGTTCAGGTACGCTGTCAGACAGAGTTTTTTCGTGTGATCCTCTAATGAAAGAACATTTTGTCCTCTAAGAGTGCTTCTCATTTTATCTTCATGTTTTCCTTCAGCTGTGAGTGAGGGAGAGCGCGGGAGGCAATCCAGTGCCAAATCCTACCTTAGCTGCTCTGCTCTCCTTGCTGAAGGAGCCTATTTCCCTCCACTGACTCACTGAGCTGAAGTTGCTCTTCTGCATACCCTGCTAACGAGGCAAAGAGCTACTGGAGGCAGCATTATACTGGCCAGCAGTGGTGATGTAATTGTCAGCAGCAGAGTCTTGGGTCAGAAGTCAACCAGTAGTGGGCTTGTAACTAGGAGATCAAAATATTTTCTCTGCCTTTTGCAATGGGACGTGTCTGTATTGTTCCCACTTGCTTCTCTCTTTGTTCACTCTGATACGTTTTATCATCAGTTCATGTTTGTGGGTCTTACTTTGCAGCATGACAGAATTGTTTAAAATCCATCAGCCCAGGGCTGCAGAGAGGGCACAGTGTGGTGGGAGGGACAGTGGGGCTGTGCAGCCGCCTCACTCGCTCAGCCCCAAATGCAAGGTCATAGGGCTGAGATTTGTAGAGCATCAACAATCAGATGTAGTTTATAAGTCATGCTAGAAATACATTCCTCGTGCTTGTGACTTTGAATTAGCTGTTTTGCTTTTAGCTTCTAAAACTGCCAGCCTAACCACTGATTAAACTTCCAGTAACACAGGATCTGTGAAAAACAGAGCTTTATGTATGTCCACAGGTTCAAGGAATCAAAACTTTTTCCTACCATTTTCTCTAATTTTGTACTTCATGGGAACAATGCATATCAGGTACCCAGTTCAGAGCAGCTCACCTGAGAAATGGGCTTGACACACAAGTGACACATCTTCTTTTTGAGTCACTTTCATCTTTTAATCAGTAGCACGCTCAGTGAGATGATGAGAGCAAGTCGCCCCTTATTCATGGGAAATTTTAGTGTAACAAACACTCAGAAAGTATTAAATAATGTGTTAATTGCCATGAAGGAGGAAAAACATGACAGAAACCTTGCAGAGTCCACTGCTGAGAAGGATGGTGTCGTTGCACACATTATCACAGAGATGTACATTTTGCAGAAACGTGATTTGCACTGAAGCACAACACAGTGAAAGTACTGGAAGTTCTGCCAGGCATCAAAATGGTTGATTAGAGTTATTAATGATGGCTTTCTTTTCTGTGCCCAGATCCTCTGTTTACTGCCTGCTTTCAAAATAAATAAATTTGATTAAAACAATAGAGGGAAAGAAAAAGGCAAACTAGTGGTGGTTGTAGGAGGTCACCCAGCAGCTTGATGGGCATCATCATACGTGTCTGCATGTGTGTGTCCTAGGTAGAGGGCTCAGGAAGATCCTGCTGCAGCTGTGCCACCCCTTTCTGGCTCCTACAGAATGCAAGAGCCTTCAATGCTGAGGAACTGGCTTTGCGGAGTAAGATTGAAGCTGAGAGCATTTTAACTGCTATTTTATTGAGTATGTTCCCTGAAAAACATGCTGGCTGTGATTTCCCTTTTTCAGGAGGTTGGTGGATGGAGCAGGACACGTCTGTAGTGATGCACTGACAGCATGCCCTGGCTTGCAAGAAGCAGGGCAGGAAATTCCACAAGCCGTGTTGCCATATGCCTGAGGCTGTGAGGAAAAAGCCGTTGGTGCTTGGTCAGTGTGGATGGCAGCAGTAGTTCCTCCCCAGAAGTGTCTCAGCAGCTGCTGGGAAAAGACCCCTGTTGCCATCCATGGTGAGCAGAGCACATGTAAGGATTTCTCCTGTTTTATAGCCAAATTGCTTGTGTATTTATGCACCTCTTGTACTAGAGCAGAGAAGTTCTAACCATGCTTAATGATTAAATCTTAAACCTTGTCTTACTTATTGCCCACTTGAAGAGGACATCAGTAAAAATCATCATAAAAATTAGCCTTTAGGCCATTAGGGATTTCTTCATTTCACTTGACTGCAAGTATAGCTTTCAGACAGTGCAGTTTAAAACCAGCATTAGTGCAGAGAGACTCATCTCCCCATTCCTCTGTTGTCAGTGGGGAGAGAGGCATCTCCATGATTCATGTAACTTGTGTTAGATGAATCCCCCTGGAGCTACTTGGTTAACCCTGTCTGCTTTGCTCTGGGAAACAAGGCAAGCAGTTTAAATGAGGTGAAGTGAATCCTACCTGCGGGGCCCAGTGATCAGTTGACCTGCCATGAACACAGTATAACAGAGATGAAGAATTAGATCTTCAAAAAGAAAAAACCCACGTATCTTCAGTTATATGTTCATTATCATATCTTACATTTGGAAAGTGGAAAGTGCGTGATGAATGACATAAGGGTGAAGCCATGTAAATAAAAGAGGTGCTGTTGTTCAATTAAATAGACATTATTTACGCCTGACTGTGTAGAGCATCTTGCTCAAAGGCATTTTGTATGGCTCCAATCCGCTTAAAGCCTGACGCTGGAGAGTGTGTGTTTTGCTGATAAACGTGAGCCCAGGAGCCAGAAAATCCAAACAAGGCAGTGAATCACTGAGCAATCACATGAAGCATCACTTTACTAGGTGCTAGTGTGGCAAGCGGGCAGCTGAACGCTGAAGCAGGGACATTAGGTGAACGATACTGTAAACGGGAAGAGATGAGAGCTCCCTCCAAGAAGACCATATTTAGCTGTGGTTTTGTTACTGCTGGTTGACTGCACCAGCAGTAAAGAGAGCTGGGGAAGGATATGACACCCAGACACCATACCCCAGCTATGACCCGATGTTTTGGAAGAAGAGGTGCTTTAGCCACTGCCATATGTTTTGTGTGACACGTGTTTTAGCATGTCACTTTTCTCCTGGTGCAAATGTGAGTAACAGCCCTGGCGTGACCTGGGCTGAAACCAGCTCGAGCAAACTCAGCTCTGCCTCAATCATGTGTCACCACCTTTCCTCAAGGAGTGCACCAAGTGGAGGTTGGGGTCCTGAAGACACCCAGAGCCCTGCCCACCCTCACAGGGCTCCTCCACCCGGCCTGGGACCCCATGTCAGCCCCAACCCAGCAATGGAACCCCTCCATTCAGACAGCGAGTCCAAAACACTCTTTGATGATGCAAAACAGAAGGCGTTTTGCAAGCCAAGGTGGGTCAGAGAGCTCAGTGGTGCTCTCTTGCCATCCCCGGCTGGCTTGTGTAGGTAAATGCCATCAGGACCTGAAAGTCAAGATCTGGCCACCACATGGAATATTTTTAAAGTAGATTTGCTTCTATTGGCAGGGTTTTGAGGGCTTCCTTTTTATTTCTGTGTGAGTATGCCTGAGTATTGACAATTATTGTTGGCTCCACTCAGTGTAAGAGTCTTGGACACCACATAGCTCTGTAAATTACATTTGGAGCAAAAGACCTTTTTCTGGATCTCCCTTCAACAGTTCTGAAGATCAGAACCAGATCATTGTTTTGCTGTTGTTTCTAACCTATGGTTTGCTGATGCAGCAGTTGCCTGTTGTTAAATCACCATCTTCACTTAGTAGTATAAAATCAAGCTATAAAATTCTGTAAATCCTGTAGCTGCAAAGGAGACGGTGGCTCCTGAACATAATTGCACCAAGGACTGTGGCATACTGCAAAAAATTTTCTGTGTTGGTGCCATTCAACTGAAGGGTTTTTTTAGCTCTGTATTCGAAGAACATTTATGGCTAACTCACATCCTACTATTATTAGTATATTATGATTTTTTAAAATTTGCATTGAAAAGCACATTTATTTCTGTCATATACGACTTAATCTCGTTCCCTACACAATTATTGGCAGAATTCATTACAGGCAATAAGTGCAAGAGTGGGAAATATGCAGTCATTTTGCTAAGTAACTCTTACTGAAATAATCCAGTTTTGCCATTTGCTCTTTATCATTGCTCTTTTTTCTCCCCTCAAAGATGACAATTGTTTTAATTTCTTTTCAGTTAACTAGACTAAAAAGTAACTTGTATTTTATTATGAACTGAACTGCATTTCTTCCCCTGGCTGCTCATTTATCATTTTCTGCTGAGTCTTCAACTGTGCTGGCTCAATGCATTGATGGGGAAAATACCTTTGGACACCCGCTATAGACGACAAAGCTCTGCAGTGCAGAGATATAGAACACACCTTTCTTTTGGTACATCAGAATCCAGATTATCTGCAAGTAATAGACTAATAAGGGGTTCTCCAATGAGTCAGCTGATTAAAGGCAATCCTCTTCCTGAGAGCTCTAATTCTGGCTTTTACAGCTTACTTATGCACAAGGGGTGAATGAATATCAGTGCTTCTTCCCTATCCTTGTGCTCATCACGAAATGATCACGTTCTGCTTTTAGTGCTCAGTTAAAGAACTGTAAAAATGCTGCTGTGATGTGGAGGGAAAGAAGCTGGTGGAACAAATTCAGTACTCCCTGCAAGCAACTGCTGGGAACAAAGTCTACCAAATCTACTCCACTGAAAAGAGAAATGGCTATTTTTTAGATTGGATGGTGGCACTTTCAGGTGCTCCTGATTGTTTCCCTTAAAATGAATCAATGTTTTACTATTCCTTAATTTCTCAGTGTCTTTCTTTGCCCTGTCCCCCTCTCAAGACCCTCAGTAATTTACCTCAGGCACATAATCCTTCATTTCCCTACCTCATACACTGCAGTCTCAGAGTGTTTGATCCCTTGTACCTTTCTCAGTCAGCATCAAACTTCATACCCTGTCATTGGATGTGAATTGGGATAGGCAAAGGCAAAGATGTGGACATAAGATGGTGTCAGTAATCTAACAGCCCCATTGCTGTGGGCCCAATGCTGCTTCATTCCACATCTATTTTTGCCTATTGTTCTACATTTCCTAACACAGCTGCCTGTGGCTCTTTGTGTATTAGGAATGAATGGTGACAATGGAGCAGCTTCCCTAGGGCATGCAGTGACTGTGGGCACTCCCAGTGTGTCCAGCACTGTCCAGCCCAGCACCCAAATTAATTTCTGTCCATAGCTGCTGTTGTTGGTAGAGCTGAGAATAGCCAGGGGCCTGCCAGCACTGCCAGATGTGAGAAGCAGAGCAAAATGTGAAATGCCACAATGGTCTGGAGGAGAGTAAGGCGGGCAGACCTCATTCACTGCCTGTGCAGGCAACTCACTATTGGGAACAAAGTCTACTAAGTCAGGACTTCTGAGGGGAAAGATGAAGCTGAACTCCTCTGCTGGATGTATAGAGAAAGTGCACTTTCAGACATGCTGCATTCAGTTTTCATTGAAAGAAATCTGAATTTTGTTTTTCCTGCTTTTTTTATTTTTTTCCTCCATTGAATTTCCCTCCCACTCCAAGATGATTTATGTCCTCTTTATAACTCTTATACCAGAAGGTGGTTTGAGGAACTACTTTTGCCATCATATACATAAATACATACTGGCTAATTAAGTGTCAGCTAAAAAGCACTGCTTTCATTTCCAATGGAAAATTTCTGCCTAATTGCTCTGGGCATCACCTGGTCTGACTGTAATTGGCTGGGGAAGGATTGCAGAGCTGCTACTCTGCAATGTTTACTTCATCTTGGCTGCAGGGAGAATTCCTTTAAGATGTGATTAATGAAACTGAGAGTGGATGAGAAGGATGAAAAACAATGCCTCTGTATTTTAATATTGCACCAGGCAGTTACGTCCAAGCACTCATGTGCTTTGCGACATCACTGGCCTTATGATTTGTCTCTTCTCGTGCCTGTGTCTTGGGCAGGCATGAGACTTGCAGAAGTGTTGACCAGCAAAGAGTGCAAAAGGGCTGAACAGACCAGGACCACACCAGTCTCCATCAATCTATGGGACTGTTTTTGTCCCTGTGAAGGACTCAGTTCATATTTCAGTAATCAACCTGCTGTTATCCCTCGTAAGTAAGTACCCAGAGGCTAAAAAGGCTGCATCTCTCCGCAGCTCTAAAACAAGTAAGAAAGTGTTTCCCCCACAGATTGAGTGAGTGAAGTTCATGAGTGCTGATGGCATTCTCTGAGGAGGAGCACCAGTGCTTCATCCTGTGGGTGTGTAGTGCAGAATGGGACTCGCAGAGTTAATTGTCCAGTTACTCTGGAAAGTTTCCTACTCTGGAAAACCAGAGTAGGCTCAGAACAGACAGTACAAAGGAAAACACACGTGCAAGTTCCCCAAGTACAAGCGCTTCATGCCATGTTTGGGACAACCATTCTGGATGGCTTAATGGAAGAGATATATTGTGTGGTTCTGGAGAGACATGTTTTCTTTGTCTGCCTTGAATTTTATGAAGAGGATATGAAAGATGACGTCTAGTAATTCCTAATCTAACAGTAACTATAGCTAAACACAAAGGCTTTTTTTTGACTTTGGTTTATTTCTTCTGTCTGCACTTTCTGCTATGATATATGTTAAACATTTGGGTGAGACATTAGAGCCTGCAGTTCTGCTGCAATCACTCTGGCCATAAATCTCTCCAGTCCTGCAGTGGACAGGTTTGCTTTTTTACTCAGTGGTGACAAATTACAGACAACTTATAGGGAGCTAAGCAAACCTGAGGTGCAGAGCATGGTACTCCAACCACCCACTCACCTTCATGATTTCCAGCATGTTTCAAAAAAATGAGCAACTTCAGTTGAGTATGCCAACAGGAAAAGTATTTTTGCAAAGTACTGTCCATGCCACAAACCTTCCCGGAGAGAGCTGTAGTTACACTGTGTGCAGGAAGTATTACAAGCCCCTCTGTACATCCTTCACAGAGGGATGTGACACTTTGTGCTCTTTGGGATTATCACTCTGCAGCAGAGGCCCAGAGCCTGATGTGTAAGAGACAGGTGAGGTGAAGATGCAGGACCTGGGGCCAGTTTAGCTGCTGCGAAGCACTGAAACACAGGTGAAGGAAAATCAGGACATATTTTCGCTCAGTTCTACCCTTGATAGATCTGCATAATTTCTATGTACATTGATGAATGCCTATTACTTTGTGAAAAGCTTCTGGCTTTCAAAATTTGAGAATGGCTCAGGAGGTCCCTAAAAATCCTCATGAAAGACACAGGAATACAATAAAGCCAAAGAGGAAACAAAGCAAGGAGATTTCAATTGCAATGTTAACAAGAGATGTTTTCTGCGTATCAGTGTTCCCTCCAATAAAGGTACGTTGTCAGTTAAGGATTTGCTTGCCTGTAGCATGGAAAAAAATTCTTTCCCCTGTTTAAAACCAAAGTTGTTCAGATTTTCTAGGATAAGAACTAGGAGATTGTAAATATAAATGTAAATATAAAACGTAAATATATAAATATAAAAGAAAGCTGTAGGACCTCATTATATTTAATCCGGCATCTGGATAATTGGGAGCTGACCACAGAGTACATATCTACTTATATAAAAGTTGTGGTAGCCCTAGCAAGTAGTTCTGTCACCATTTCTTACTCTTCCTTTGTAAATGAAGAAGTATGTTGTTATAAGTTTCAACAGGTTTGGATTTTTTTTCTCTCTGGCAAAATCTCTTCTGCCAATCAGCTATAAGGGTATAAAAATTTAAGGATCAGACCCTGGGCTTGTGGCATGTACCTATATAGTGATTGTTCCCGTGCACAGCACCAACACTCTGTGACTTTGTGCAGAGTTGGTGTGTTCTGATGCATCTTTGCCAACATTCAGCTTCAGTAACACTGAATTCATAGTTGGATGTCTTTTCAAGCCCTTGGTAGTAAAATATTGAAGCAGAAGTGAGAGAGAGCTGGTTTTGCAGTTCAGGAGGCTGGGTAGAGTCACTTGGAGGGTGACAGAGAATAACAGGCTTGCAAATATTAGAGCTTAAAAAACAACAAAACAAACAAAACCCCATCAAAGCCCCTAGAATAATATTTCTACTTCTAAGAAAATTTCAAAATAACATCAGATATTGTATTCCACAGAAGTGTTTTGTCCAGCAGGGGGTTAAGAGTGTTTTGCAGACAGAGAACAGATACAGAATACGCTTACAGAATTTCATGCATTAAATTATGTAATTTTAAAATCATTATTAATTTTGATAACATTTGAATTAAAAGCTGTCTGAGGCTAAATGCCGTGTATTATTTATTTTTGTTCCACTTTCCTGTTTTCATCATGCGAGAACCAAAAGTGTTTATTTTACTGGCAACATTAAAACGATCATATGATTTTGAGTAAGTCTTTTGAGATTGTTTGCAAGTTTTTTCTGTTCTGCATGTCTGCTTCCTCCCAGCTGGGGGCTGGCTGTTGTATGGAAAGGCCAGCCACGTCACGGAAAAGCCCTGTCTCTGATCAGATGGGCTTAATATAAACCAGGTTTGCTGAGAAAGAATTAAAGAGGCAGCCCCAAAGCAGGAGAGGATTTACTTCAGCAGAGCTTCTCAGTGTGTCACAGCACACCGAGAGAGAAGGGCCGTGGGAGCAAAGGACTGGACTGGCTGCAGGAGCCTGGCACAAGTAAGATTTGGACCCAGTATTTACTGGAGGCGCTGGAGACCTGGGCAGCTAAAGGCAGTATGGGGTATCAAAACCAGTTTGAACTTGGAGCGCAGTGTGTGACAGGGACTTGTTTGGCTTTGTTTAATCAAGGATGACAATTTGTTAGAGGCTAAATTGTAGAATGTTTTTGTTTGTGATGGTTTTGTAAATGACTGCTGCTTGCAGTTTGTGAGTTACTCTCTGTTGTTTGACTGGATCCGAGCTGGCTTTTCTCATCTGGTCTTTTCAATGAGTACTGCAAGGAAAAAGTGCATTTAAAAATTCAACTACAGTAAATGTTTAATTTTACTTGTGAAGCGGCCTTTGCTTAGTGCATGATTTCTTCTTTAGATGAATTTCTTGCTGACAAAGTTACTGTGAGTAGGACCATGTAAATAATCTCATTTTACCCCAAAGTGCTGCACATCACAGAGAAAATATTGTGTATCCTGTGATAAGTTCATACAGTGCTTTTTCTGTGTATTTGTCCTATGTCCTGCTGGGCACTTATTCACAGAAGGTTTCAGACAGTTTTGTATGGAGAAGAATAGCAATCTCTACGTGTTGCTTTGCTGTACTTTTTATTGCTCACAACCTATTATTGTGGTTTGAAAGTGGTTTGGTGAATTTTATGGACAATTATCCTATTTACTGATACAGAGGCAAGAGCTGAGAAACATCAGATATAGGGTAAAAAAGAAAAAATGTCTAAATGATGGTCACTTTGGGAGCTGGAATGCATCAAAGTAACTTTCCTAAAAATGGTAGCTGTTGGCCTGTGAGAATGACATCACTGTTCTCTGCCTCCAAGCAAGGCAAAATAGAGTTTGCTGCGTAAAATGTAATTAAGAGCCATGCTTATGTAAGAAGAGCGAACCTATCTAATTAATTGTGCAGTAATGAAGTTATTGATTAAATATCTATAAATTAATGAGCCTTTTCTCCCAGTGGTATCTCCTGTAGAAGCTATAACCTGTACATCCTCAGAAAAGCTGTTGGACTTCACTATGTCCTCCCTCTTACCAGCCGAAAAGTCACTGTCTGAGGCAGAATCATCCTTTGTTTTCCTGGCCACAGACAAGACTCAAATCCACCCCATCACAGCAAGACTTGCTTGAATGCCTTTTTGTACCAGTGTTGTCTAAGAGTGCAGTGAGTGATGCCTTATTGCTTTCCCAGGAGTTTCAACTCTTAGCTGAGGCAATGAGAAAGATGCTGCCCTGGCAGCTGGAGGCAACTAAGAGCAGTGCCTCTGTTTGTCCCCAGTCAAGCCAAAAGATGGGGAACATTGCCTGTACAGAGGCAGTCTCTCGGCAGGGCTACAGCTGCTGTGTAGGACAGGACAGCTGTTGTGAGTACTGTTCCTTCCTTCTCCTCCTGGGACACAGCAATGCTTCCCTCTTTCCAGGGCTGGGCTGCACCTAGCACAGCCCTGAGCTTGCAAAGGCTAAACAAGATAGAATTTAGCATGTGGTGATGGTATTATCCCTATGCAACAGGCTGAGTCTTACTAATGAGAAATATTTTTTTGTGTACCACCAAGTACAAAAGAGTGCAGAAAGGTTAATTTTTATTTTCTCACATATTAGGTCCCTACAGAGGAGCATGATGTGCTGCCTTGAAGCTAGTAAGACAGCATTTCTAAATATTTTGTGGATAACATCTGTGATCTCACTGTTTCTCACTAGGGGTTAAAAATGACTCTCAACAACGTTACCATGCGTCGCACCCACAACAGCAGTCTGCACCAGCAGCAGCAGCGATGGAGCATCCCTGCTGACGGAAAGAATCTGCTGGTCCAGAAAGACTCCAACGAGTACAACCCACAGAAAAGATACACCATCAGTCCTGATGAATATTACAGAAGGAGCTGGTCCTCGGAGTCATCCGACTCCGTCATCTCCTCCGAGTCTGGCAGCAACTGCTACCGGGTGGTGCTGATCGGGGAGCAAGGCGTGGGGAAGTCCTCGCTAGCCAACATCTTTGCCGGGGTGCACGACAGCATCGACAGTGACTGTGAGGTGCTGGGAGGTAGGTTATTGTGTCCTAGGGTGTTGGTGTTTGCTTGCAGTCAGCTCTGCCTGTAGTAATTGGCACAGAAAAAGAGAGAGGCCATTTAATGTAAACCAGAGATAACAAGCATTTGGGTCTGATCATCAAAACTGACTGAACTCAAGCACCGCTTTTAAGAGAACATGAAAGCAAAGTAAGATGAGTAAGATACTCTCCAACAATAATTCAAAGCCACTGAAAGAGAGCAATTCGGATTCCCATGCTATTTCATTCCTAAATACCTGTTGGAAACTGCCTTATTCCTGCCTGTGATGATGCTACACAAGAGTCTGCTTCAGCTTTCATGTTGGTCCAACATTTGTATCACCACTGGCATCACAGGGCTGACTCCAGCTTTACCTGTGGGAGAGAAAACAACTGAAGGTCCTCAAGAAATACAAGAATTAAATACTTTAACATTATATATACAGAAAAAGTCACCTCCAAAATATTTGCCATTAGAAGTCATCTCAGCCTCTCTGTATAAACCCATTGTCTTAGCGCAGGCTGGATGGAGTTTGAGTAAAAGATATAAAATTTTGAGTAAAAACTTTGTCTCATGTTACTTGCACAGTATGGGCTCCTCCAGGAGGAAAAAAGATAAAGGTCCTTCAACAGAGTAGGAAAACTCCTGTTGCCCATCGTGGGGAAAGGCACAAGCTGTAGGGTTTTCTTCGATGCTTCCCCCTTGCTGTCCTCCCCTGCTTTATTTAGGATTGCAAAGTGTTCTTTAATCCCAAAGATCAGATCATGCAGAAGGTGAAGCTGTGGCACCAGTTCCTGAGCTATATTGTGTGCAAGATGTTAATGTGGAAGGGTTGTGCTGCCACAGAAATCTGCTGTGTCTCTAAGGACGCAGTTACTGTTGCTTTCAGGGGATAATGCAGTTTGCTGCCTGCTTTTGTTTGTCAGTACACAGGACTTTCTTTGTCTCTCCCATATCCCTTCCATCTCCTGCCTGTATTCCCTTGGTGTGATGGTGGCAGTGCTACCACAGAAGAATTTCTGGGCTTCTATTCCAACCTTCTGTGGGGTGTAGGCCCCTAACCCTCCTGTTAGGGGAAGTTTTGCCCAGGATTTAAAAAAGCCCAGTATCAACAAGGTCGGACCCACATTTTCCTTGCTTGCTGTCTCAGACTGGGGACACAGAGATTTTTGCCTTTAAGGGATTTGAAATTCACTGATTTACGTGTGCTCTGCCTTCAGCTTCTTCCATCAACTTTTTCCATAGTGTTACCAGCTCCTCAGCCTGGAGCATCTCTGATAAAAATTTTCTTAGTGCTAAACGAGTGAAGCAGAGTAGGATCCTTGGACAAGCCATCAGAAAGTGCAGCTGATTTGCTTTGCACACCTCTTTTAGGCAGTTTCCTTTTCCTTCATGTGAAGCCATGTGGTTTCCTCTTTCCATCACACTCGCAGCAGCATTGCTTGGAGTATAGCAGTGACAGATTTTCAAGGCCAGCTCTGCAGAGGTAATTGGAGGTCTTGCTGTTGTTATCTCTCTCCTTTGTTAGTGTCAGCTTCGAAGAAAGCATGAAATGAACTAAGCGCTCGTGTTTTATATTCTACGGAAGTTCCTTAGGACTGACCAAGGTGAAAATCAGTGCTGAATATGACTATTCAGCCATAGTATTTTCAAGGAGTGTGATTATGCATTTGTAGCTTCTTTATATGTAACGCAGTGCAGAAGGAGCCTTCTGGATATTGTCCTCTGGTGTGCATGGAGCTTGTTCTCACACAGATGCTCGGTCACTTGAAGAAACTATTTACTTTAGCTTTACAAACTGGAACTTTATCCTACACACTGGAAATTTTATTACATGAGAGGATAGTTTCAGGGTAACCAACTCACAGAGGAGTACAGCTGCTTTTATGGGGAGGCTTTGCTACTGACTGTAAGATGAAGCTAACTCATGAACACAAGTCTCATACTCTTGGGACCTCAAGGGAAACCACTCCTAGTGATTAGCTCTGTCTTTTTAATCTTGACATTCTAAGCATGGGCTCCATTTGACTTTATTTTAAATGTGTAATATTTTTGGCTCATTCTTTTGCTGGGATATAGATTCCTAGCTTTGAGGAAAGGCTCTGATTACAATTTAGGGGAAAGTTCACTTCATCAGTGACCAGCAGAAGTCTTATGAGGCACAGGTTAGACGCAGCCCTATCTTCAAGTGTGGTTGGGACAGATCCTTTAAATGCTGCAGTATCCTAAGACTGGCTTTTTTTTTCACTGACCACTAGTGCAAGATTAGAAAAGGGTCCAAATTCCTAATCACTCATCCAAATCACTTTCCCCAAGCTTTGGGGAAATTTTGAAAGATTGGTATATGAAGCAGAAGCTAGGCTGAGATTTCACAGCAGGGGTTGATCAAAATTCAGAGTGGCAACAGCCCCCTTAGATCTAGGCAGAATTTTGCCCCATGGCATTTTTAATCTAGGTATGAATTTTTATGGCTGCAGTACAAAATAACAGACCTTCTGTGGTTTTTAAAATTTTTCTGCTGTTTAACATCAAAGGTGATGTGGGAAACTGTGTAATGGGAGGGAAACTAGTGTGCAAGAGAAGTGTCAGTCTCTCTCAAACTCAACAGCTGTTGTCTCACAACACCCTGTCCTTCTCACTTGGTAGGCTGCTCGCTGTATTGCTCTCAGCAGCAGTGACTGTTCACCCGTAAATTGTCCATGCTAAAGTGAAAGCAAATATTTTCCATTACTCAGACTCGCTGGACTCTGCTGCTCCCATGGGGCAAATGTTCAGCCTTTGGTTATTTCTTCCACTGGTTCTATTTTCTCTCTCCCACATAAGATAAAGAGAGTATCAGCCAAAATAATGAACATTTTGTTTCCTGATCTTTCAGCCTCCTTCATCTATCATGGAAAGTAAGGGAACCAGTAATGAACAGAGTGCGGGTTTGATGCTGATGGAAAATGAGGAAAGAACTGGATGTGATCCGGCCTAAAATTTGGCTCAATAACTCTGTGAACAAATCACCCATACTCAACAACTTGGATTTTTGTAATGTACATGATGACACAAAATAATATATTACCAACATTTCTCCTTTTCTTTCCAGAAGACACGTATGAAAGAACCCTGATGGTGGATGGGGAAAGTGCAACTGTTATACTGCTCGACATGTGGGATAATAAGGTACTTTAAGTTGTTCTCATCAAATGCTGAAAGGAAAGTGTATGTGAATAATTGCTAATATAAAAAGTAAGTTTCCTTTGGGAAAGAAAATAGGTGTTTTCCATACCGCAGAATCAGGGGAGACATAGGATTAACCCTACCCCACATCAAGGCAAGAACGCCTAATGGCTCTGCACTGTGAGCCTGAGAAGTGCAAGTCTTCATTTTTTAATGATGAAACAAAACATTCAAGCTTTCTTTCCAGACCATGTTCATTCCAGGCTAAAGCCAGCACAATAAATTATCTGAGGCAAGGTTTTTGCCCTCCTTCGTGGTGAAGTATTCATACCATCACCACATTGGAATTACTTGTAGTATAACTGTGATTCAACCCATACCCATTACAGTTTACAGCAGGAATGCATTTGGATTCTCTAATGTTTTACTTTCTAACTAAAACCTGCTCTGGGCATAATGATGTCTGCCCATTTAATTTGAACAGCGTGAGGGAGAATGGATTCGAGACCACTGCATGCAAGTGGGAGATGCCTACTTGATCGTCTACTCCATCACAGACCGAGCAAGCTTTGAGAAGGCCTCTGAACTCAGAATACAGCTCCGCAGGGCACGCCAGAAAGAAGATATCCCCATTATTTTGGTTGGCAACAAAAGTGACCTTGTCAGATGCCGCGAAGTGTCAGTGGCAGGTAAGGAAATGATGAGCATAAACCTGAGATAAACATTAAAATTCATCTAGTAGCTTTTGGACAAACTGCAGTGCTCTGGCTGAGGGAGTACATTGTGATCAGGACTGGGTAATAAAAGAGCAATGAAACAACAGAGGACTGGAACAGAGGGCAGAGGACTGGGAAGGGTCTGCCAGGTCCTTAAGCCTTCCTTGGTAATACTGTTATATGTCAGATAATCCCTTTTCTATATTTATTAAGTAACATCATAAATGAGATTTCTTCCCTTCCAGCTCCTAGTGTAAGACCACTGCAATATGTGATTTTTCTGGTAGCTGGAAACCCTTTGGATTCCCAATGCATGCTTACGCATAATGAGTTTAGCCCCCTTTATTCTGCTGCCAAAAATTCTCTTCTTTATAACCAGTTCTCTGTCCTCCCTGATGAATGAAAATCCCCTCTCAATCTTTATTTTGCTAGTCTGAGCAGGAACTGTGCAGCCTTTCAGAAGAGGTCTCCTTACTGCCTTGCTTTGGGATGCTAAATCAGCCTTCCCTTGGCTGCACACAAATGAATAACCATTAAGCCCATAAATAGGAATGGAGAGACTGTTTGGAACAGTGCTGCTGGCTCTCAACATCTGCAGTCAGTAAAATCTCTTCTTGGAGAGTCTTCCCTAAGGCTGAGGTGGCATGCTGTAATACACAGCAGTGCCTTAGATGTTCTCATCTTGGCCCATTAGAAGCATGGGTTCTTCTGCTCAGCATTTCCTTCTCTCTGCAGCTGTTCTGCTCTTCTATTTTTCAGCCTAGCTAGACTTTTTCTTCCTTTCTCTGCATATGTGCAGTTCCTCTGGCTCCTGTCACAGTTGCCCCAAATGAAGAACTTGAACCGAGGGCTTCACAGGGAGCCCAGGGTTGCCTTCTCATTCCTCTTTGCTCAGCTTGAAAGTTCTTTAGAAAGATGGCAGGTGAATTTGTGTCACTTTAGTAGCCCTGGCAATGAATTCACAGCAAGCCAGAAGACAATAAATCAGCTTGTGTGTGAAAGACAGCTGTCAGGTTTAGCTTAGGCTCATGTAATTTGGGATAAAAACTGTGATTTCAGATGTATCCTTAAAGCCATAGACACAGTTCTGCCTTTATTAAGGGTTTTGTACCTGCGTCTCTTCTCACTGAAATTGCCGCAGTTCCACGGCTCTGGTTTACACCCATGGCCCATGAAGGAGGAATGTGCCCTGCCTCCAGTGCTGTGCTGTATGCCTGGAGAGGGCCATTATCACCCTTCAGCGCGGCTTGACAGAGTCTGCATCGAAGGTGGTACTGAGGCATCGTTGGCCTCCCAGCTTTCAGCGTCTCGGCTCAAGTCCGTCATTCTGCACTGCCTTCGCAGCCAGCAGCACGGGCTGGGCTGTACTGGGAGGGGATTTACCACCCCCCTTCCTCTGGAAAGCGGTTGTGACACAGAGCAGATGGACCATGGGCTAGCAGGCAGCATCAGGTGATTAAAGACTTATCTGTGCCTATATTAAGCTTGAGGAATTCCCCGGTGGCTCTGACTCCCCCGCACGTGGCAGCTTGTCTCTGCTTGCCCCCCTCCCTGGGGCTTGTGACCCCATGTAACATGTCCACCTTGTGATTTTGCAGAGGGGCGAGCCTGCGCTGTTGTGTTTGACTGCAAGTTCATTGAGACCTCAGCGGCTGTGCAGCACAACGTGAAAGAGCTGTTTGAAGGCATCGTGCGGCAAGTCCGGCTCCGGAGGGACAGCAAGGAAAAGAACGAGAAGAGACTGGCACTACAGAAACGGAGAGAGAGCATCCCCAAGAAAGCCAGGCGGTTTTGGGGCAAAATAGTTGCCAAGAACAACAAGAACATGGCCTTCAAACTCAAGTCCAAGTCTTGCCATGACCTGTCAGTACTTTAAGAATACTGGACTCTGCCAGAACTTGTGGCATTTTGCGGACATTATCTAACTTTGTCATGGGACAATCAATCAATCTATATTAGATTGGGCTATCAGTGACTTCGGTTCACAGTTGTGATTGTGATATGTGCTGGCATAAGAACAGCACAGTGCATGGAAATGTCTCTCTTCCTTTTTTTTTTTTTTTTGTCAGTAGTTTTAAAAGAAAAGTATAGACCAGTATGACCCAAAATTATGCTGGGAACTGTTCTGGAATAGACCTGTTATTTCTCCTCTCACCCTTTGATAATAGTGTAAGAACCTCAAATGCCATGACTTGGGAAGTGAATACTACTGTCTTTATTATTTCTCCTTTCATTTCATATTTCTTTTTTAAAACTGTGTAAAGAGTAGAGGAACTGACTGGAGATTGGTCCTGTGTCAGTTGGCTGGTCAGGCTTGAGCACCCACAGTTGAAAAAAAATGCATTTTGTAGAATAACCACAAGGACACCTGTTTGATATTTTTTCTTTATTTTGAGGATTAGTTTCAGTGAGTCTACACATCTCTTACTTTGAAAATATTTAAAGGAAAAATCCTATAGTCAAAGAAATTTTCCTCTCATATTTTCATATTATGGGACCGTTTAAAAATCATAGTGAAATTAAAATTAAAATACAAGTTTTATCGAAGTGCATCAAGTGCAAGATGCCAAACCTTTAAAAATCACCTGAGCTTTTTTATGACACCACATGGACTTCTTGTATCCATCCTTGGCCTTTCTCTATGCCAGAGCTATGCTGTATTTATTGTTGTGCAAAATAACAAGCATTTTAATGTCGAGGGGAAATGTATTTATTACCAATTTTCTTAAGATAATAATAATTTTATTACCATTTTCTATCTAATATCTTTTTACAGATATGCAAGTTTTTACTTACATGCCTTGTAATAAAATAAATAAAATATATGACTGCCTTTGAGCCTCAGTAGAAAATCTCTAAGAATGTTTTCAAGGAGAGAAAAGATTGTGCATGCTGGGCAAATTTGTGCATGCTTGAGAAGTGCAGTGAGGAGTCCTTACATCTCTGAACACAGGCTGCATAGCATCCCGGGATCTCAAGGCAGGAAGCGCCAGGAGCCTCAAAGATATGAGTGCGCAATATCCCTCACATACACACGGGGTTGTGGTGAGAGTTAAAAATAAATCACTCCTAGCAAAGGTGTTTGGCCTTTAGCTGGAACCAGTTTAGCAATGTAGATGAGTACTGTTACCCCAAGTTTGGAGATGAAGAGAAGTGCAATCATACATTCAGGGACAGAAAGCAGGTAGCTGGCATGGTGTGCCCTAATCCTCACTGCTGGGCATAATTGTACTGTTTTCCTCTTGACTATGCTGGTCAGAGGTACAGTCATTACATTTTTGCCCACATATGACTCAGAAAAGCTAAATCTCCAGCCTGGCAGCTCCTCTTCCCAGATGACGAAGGCAAAAAGATGCAACACTAATAAGGTGAAAGTTGGATTACCCATTTTGGGCCGCACAGTTTTCATGCACCATGGTTTCCATGTTCTGGAAAGGAGGGAGCATGCTGAGTGTTTGCCCACCATTTCCTCTGCTGAGGGGCTGACCTCTAGCAGTTCTCTAGGGCTAAAACATCACATTGCAGAATGACTCAATGCTTGTGTGGTATTAAGATCTCCCTGGAAGTGTGTTTCTGATCTACAATAAAGTGTTGACAAGAACAGAAAAAAGAAACCTTTTGAAACGAGCACTGACAAGATTGATGTTGCTGGATTTTGGATGAACACTTCTGAGCTGTCAGCACACAACCCAAGGTCAGCCCAGAGCAGTCTAGAGAATTTAGTTTTCAGAACTTTTAAAGTCCCTGAACCTTTCCTCCATTCAAAAATGAAAATGAAATTGCACAAATTAAAGCAATTTTTAAGATCATGTTTATGAACTGAAAGTATAGCTCTGTGCAACCAGCACATTTCCTTAGTCTGTTCTATCTCTGTCAAGCTACAAATCTCAACCAAGCAGGTTTTGAAGAAATGTAAAATGTCCATGTTGATCATATAGCCCTTAGGAATAAAAGCCATCCATGTTCATGGCATCACTAGATACATAGATGGTATGATAAAAATTTGGAGTTGCCTAGTGAGTTTTCATATCCTTGTTTATCTCCTTCCACTCCTTCCAGGATAATAAAATTTCTTTCTAAAACGTATGATTTTTCATAGAAAAAAACGAGTGAGGTAGGCCCATTCCCCCGAACTGTCCCAAGGTGCCACAAGGGGCTGGGCAGTGGGCATGGCTTGTCACCTGACTTTTCCTGTTCTCAGCAAGCAGCCATCACTGCAATTCTGTCTTCCGGAGCTGCTGCTGGTCTCTGAACAGCACAGTACTGCCTTCGGACAAAAACAATTTAAATATATGCCTCCACCTTGCAAGTCCCCGTCAACCTCTCACTGGCCCTTTTGGTTCACCTGCTTTCTCCATGCTTGCTCTAAATTTCCAGGCAGAGCATGGGGGAAGCTGTAGGGTAAAAATCCACAAGCAGACACCATCAGGGTGCGTTACTTCTGACCGGTGGATGTGGAGTGAGAGAGCTGGTGCTGAGCATTTATACTTGGCACATTTCAGGGCTTTTCTTGTCTTGAACCTGGTCTAGTCTGGTCCTGTGGATTGAATGTCCACCTGGGACTTCAGTGCCTGATGTGCTCTCCTGAACGGCATTGTGAGTTTCACCTGAAGGAACCCAAATCATCTGCTCTGATCTTAATGGCTCCAGCAAGCTGGGCAAGGAGGAAGGGCTGGAGCTTTCCCTTGCAGCTCATGAGATTAATTTGAGTCATGGTTTTTGCTGATCATCACCAGATTACCAAATACAGCAACTCTTACTATATATAAAAGCTAGTGTACCTGGAATGACTGATTAATACTAATTTAATCTGCATTTCAAGTCTTTAATATCTGTAACAGTCCCCCTCTTCACCTCAGATGTGAGTGTCCAAAACTGTGGAATGGATCAATCAGTGATTCTAATCACTGTTCTGCTATTTATTAAGTCAGGGTTACAATGACAGATCCTAATGTGATAATTACAACACTGGACCCGGAGATCTGGCAGTGGCTGTGGAATACGTGAGTCACAGCACTGAGTGCACCAAGGCCAAAACGGCAAAACTCACAGAGTCCAAATAAAATAACATAAATGTAGAAAAAACAAGTCTAAGAACACACAAAATGCCAATTATAGTGTAATAGCTGTTATAAAAAGCTCTCTTCAAGAAGATAGATCAGATTTGTAAGAGGAATTACAGATCATGTCCAGCTCTGTAATCTTTAATTGTGACAGATGAGCTGCATGAAGAAAAGTTTACTTAGCTTTGGGAGAAAACACACTTATTGGTTATTATGACACTATGTGGATTTGCACAGTGCTACAGGATTTTGGATTTGGGAGAATTATTGATGAAATTTAGTCAAGTAAAAGAAAGATATTTTCAATAAAATCAAAAGATGTACTGTGGATTTGACCTTCACATACACAAGCCTTTCAACATCAACCCCTTGGAAAGCTTTAAGACCTGAGTTCTCTCTCTTGCGCTGTTTGGGGTTCAGACACAAATGGGAGAAAGGGCTCCTGATAGTAGCAGTGCTGGTGATGATAATGGGATCTACAGAGGACTGCTGCAGAGGAAGGAAGCAGTTGAGTTCTGTGTCTTTACAATCTCTTACTGCTCTTCTTTCTCCCGGGGAAGGCTTTTTAGAGAAAGCTGTGGCACCCAGAGAAGAGACAATGTACTGATGAGATCCCTGGACTAATAAACTATTGAATTTCCAAAAGTGAACCCTGCAACTCATTTCTTGCGACACCTCTGAAGACCATAGAGCTAAATGCATCATGTAAATCACTCCTGTGTCTGACTCACAAGCACAGGAAGTAAATGCTGGTGTGAACTGTGGGGCTGGTCCTCCTCTGGCTCTGTTTCCTGGGCTAACTCATTGCTCAGTTAGGAGGGCAAATGCTGTGGGCTGAGGTGGTGTTCAGCACACCATAGGTTTTATCAGATGTGGCTTCCAGGTGCATTAAATAATATTTAATGAGACCTGTCTGCCTTGCCTGCAGTCCCCACCAGTTCTGGTTCAGTGTGGTAGCACAGGACAGAGAGGGCAGGACAAAACACTTTCTTTTGTGCTTTTTCACTTGTAGGATCCATGCAACAGTAGGCTTGCAGTAGCACACAAGACACACATGGCATCTTGTGTTAAAATCTTGCTAAAATGTCACATCACTGGTCATACACTGCCAGCACTTTTAAAGGTGGCAGTCTGTGGGAGGTTTATGGAGTGACTTCTAAGTCTCTAAATGTAACCCCCTGCAGTTAAAAAAAGGGAACACCATGTTATTGTCTTCACTATGCTCCAGAAAGCTGTGGAGAAGCCTTATTTCTGACATTGCTTCCAGGAGGGACCACGGGCCAGATGTAGGGATGCAATGCAGGGTAGGGATGGCTGCAGGGAAAAGGGTGAATCCCGCCATATGTCACAACCAGAGAACCCATGATGTTAGTGTACAACCTCACAATCTCCCCACCTGCCTCTCCTGGTACTGTCACTCCAGAAATCTCCCACAGATGTTGCAGCAAGCCCCACTCCTCCCTCAGTAACCACCTCACACAGGGGCCTGAAATATTTCTACATTTATCCTCTGTAATCACACATGTGAGATTATTGGTAATGGGTTTTTTGCCTAGAGCCACTGAAATTCAGTGTGCAAATTACTTGTGATTTTAGCAATTTCGCTGCAACAGGTTCCCTGTGCTGTCACACAGTGGGGACTATACACCCAGGAGAGACCACACAGGTCCCATGTGGCTCAATGTATAGTGCTACCTGGAACATGGTTAATAATTTGCTGAGAAAATGATTAGCGTAACACACTTCCTCCAAGTCTTGAAATTTATGCATGAGTCACTTTAAAATGCAATTACTTTCTAGATAGGAGTTGTTTCTGATACTCTGCATGTGTGCACTTGAAAGCCTTCTGTTAGACACGGGTTTCCCAGAGCAGACCTTTGGCTGCTCTTTGGGCCAACAGGAGAAAGGTAGGTGGGAATTTTCAATGAGAAAATTCAGACTGTTGCATGGATACACTGAGGGACGCCTGACTTCATCTCCTGCATCTGCATGCAGCCAGTAGCCTTTCTTCCCCACCTGCACTCACTGGGTGTGGCCAGCCGGGGACACCATGTCCCACACCAGAGCTGGCACTGCCCACCTGAGGCGTGGTGAGCAGTGGGAGAGCAGGGTGGGGAGCAGTGGGAAAGCACTGGGCAGGCAGCCCACCCATGCAGGGATGAGGGGGAGCTTGGTGGCTGCTCCTCTGGAGGAGCGACCTCCAGCTCCGCTGAGCTCTGCACCCACTCTGATGCTGTGTGTGTTTCACTGAATTGCTTACTGGTCTAACTTCCTGAGCTCAGAATGGACAGCGATAATTTTGGCATGGCCAGGCTACTATTTTTGTGTCTACCTGTGGCTTTCAGTAGCATGTGCGTATTTCTACAATTCACAGCTTTGCTCTCACACTGCTCAGGATGTATTCCCCCTCTACACACCTGAAATCCCTGAGTGCTGCCCAGTGGGATGCCCTCAAGCTTTGCCGCCACAATGCCATTTTAATTGCTTTTAAAGTTTATTTGCAGTCTTCTGGGCTTTAAGGTTTGCCTCTTCTTCTTAGTGTAACCTTGTGTCACGACTGGCTGCATTTGCAGCTCCTAACCTTGCTCTGATGCCTTAGGTTTTAATTTCTATATTTTTCAAATCCTGTACTGCCTAGTGTGTAACTCTAAAGTTCCGTGTAGCTTGTTAGCTTCTCTCTTAGGCCAGACAGACACAACACAGCCTCTCTAAGCTTGCTGTTCAAGGACACTCGGGCTGTCTTAGGCCCAAAAGGTGTAAACTAGGACCATGAAAGAGGTGGAGAAATTGAAGAGAGCTAAAGTTTTAATTGGTGAATTTATGCTGATATGCAAATGGACCAAACCTATATCTGTGTCAAGAACTTGTGACATGTCGTCCATCTTGGGGTTCATTTTATGGAAGCAGCCTCTGGCTCCCCAGGTGTACCTTGAAGGCCCTTCAAATAAATACCTACCTTTATTCCCTTACTCCTGTCTAGTCTCTGTTTCTAGGTGGCTGGGAGAAGGCATCAGCTCCATTCAGAAGTAAGGCACTGGAGCTGGGATGCTCCCTTAGCACCCTTGGTAGGATTTTTGCCAGCAGTAGTATTCGGAAGTTGCCCAGCCCCACCAGGATGCGTGTCACATGGACTTTGACAGAAGCAGCTCCACTGGCATCTCTGCTGTGGCTGGGATGGTGTGCCAGCTGATGAAGCCCTGGTAACAGAGGTTGCCAGTGCAGCTTGGCAAAGCAGATTGATATTCCTTGGTTCATGGACTTCAGACTGCCCCTGGATAATTACCACAATGCAATCTACAGACCCGGAGAGAAGAAATGCCCTGACGCTTTGGACTTGTGGTTCTTCCAGCTCTGTGCTGTCTCTGAGAAAAGAGAGCAAAGCAGCAGTAGGAGGTGCTGTTGAGAATATCACCTGCAGGACCTTGTGAGCAGCAGTTTTCCACTCACTTTCCCCACTAGCTTTGTGAAACTGAAATTATCTACCATTTCCTCCTCAGTCTTCTCCTCTTCACACTGAAAAGTCCAAAACCTGTTAGTATTTCCCTTAAGGCAGCTGCTCCAACCACTTAACTCTGTTTGTTGCCCTTAACTGTTCCTTCTTTAATGCTCTGCAAGAGAGGGAGAGAGGCTGCAGTTCATTTTGCTCTAGATGCTAAGTTTTAGAGAGTGACAAAACATCATTCTTTTTCCTGTGTTAGAGAGTGATAAAACATAATTTTCTTTCTTGCTTTCAGTCCACTTTTTGACTAAGTCCCATGTTTGTTGACATGTTTTACTGCCATTACACACCATATTCAGACCACAATGAGCTATAACTCCTCACCTGCTGTCTTTCTACCCACTCAGTTTTATGAGATTCTTCATCATCAGAAATAGTCTTTATGTTAACTACACTCCACTTAATTGAATTGAGCATCTCTTTCACGCAATATTTTGAAAATTACCAATTTATAATGCACAGCTTTTATCCTAAGTAGGGATTTAAATACATACGTTTGGTTACAGGATACAGCTTCCATATGCTGAGTGCAACAAGACTTTTCTTCATAAGTATTATCAGATCAAGACCTTCTTGTAGATAAGTATATTATATGGAAACCTGAAAAGATGTGACAAGTTGGTAAAGGGCAGCTCTGTCCTGCCAATATTTGGGATTGCATCGTACAATGAGAAGGAAGACAGATGCCTTCAGCAAACAGGCTTGCAGATTTCTGCTCAAGCAAGTAGTCTGGCTGATGTTACTCACACTGATGGCATTCTGAGGACCGGACAGTGTCCCTTTTATCGAATCAAGAAAGCACTAGGTGCCAAAAAAGGATTTGTTGTTTCACTTGTGAGTAAGAAGTTATGTCATTCTCCCCCATGAAAAGGAAATACGTCATGGTTCCACTTGGGCCATCTGCCACTTCCTTTAAGGTGTGCTCTTATCTCCCATGGGTGGGGGCCTGGAAATGCTCTGCACTTTGGCACGCATAGAAACAAGATATTGTATTGAGAATAAGCACAGACTTTTCTCTGAACTGCTCAGAAGTGGAGGTATGTTGGATGAAGAAAAATAAAATTTCTGTGCAAATATAATTTTCTGTTTAGTTTGTGAAAGCAACTTCTTTAATAACTTGTGGCCCAGATTACCAAAAGCCATTAAGAAGAGCTACAATCCATGTAGTAGCATGTAGATCCACTAGTTAACTCATATTTTCTCTGAAAAAGTAATTTCATGAATAAAATTTGGTTGGAAAGAGATCCCTCTGAGCTTACGGCAACTTCAGTGTTAGGGATGATGTCTTAATTTTAGCTGTAATCCCTTCCTTGACTTCAGATCCAGTTATAGACAGTCTGCTTAACAAACATGCATCTCTTCATGCTCTCTTCATGCTGAGAGCAGTACTGCCTTCTTTCCTACCATGTGTGGTAGAAAGATGTCATTTTGAATGCCAGTTCAGGGCTCAATGCTGCCCGCTGTTTTGGGAAGCATGTTCCTCAAGAAGAAGTAGATGACCTCCAGCCCTGCCAGCCACATGTGGAGCACAGTGCATTTGCTCTGCAGGGACATGAAGATGATAAGAAACATGGGCTCTTCCATGAGAAGGCTGAAGATTTACAGACCTGCTGCTGGGAGAGGTCCAGACAAACCTTATTTATGGTCCACGTCCACATCTGAAGGCTACTACTTTTATAGTTTCTACCTGCAGTATTTCACCAGTGTAGCGATTGAGAATTTCTATTTAAATAGGAGAGACAAATGACCAGAGTGCTTCAGATCCACAAAAGGATTTAAACACTTTGCCCTGGAAAGCAGGATTTTCTTTGGGTGCCACAGGGTCTGTGCAGAACATCTGTATCCCTGGTGGTTGGCACCTGCTGCAATGCTGCTGAAGTACAAGCTATCAGTGACAATTCTGGTTTCCAGAGGGAAAATCCTTGTTCCGGGTCCACTTGTGGGAGTCAGATCTTGGTTACAACATTCTAGACTGATGTATGCTACATGGTAGAGGAAGGAAACCCTTCTGCAGAACTGTAGTCTCAGACACTGCCGGCTCTGCCACTGTGCAATTGCTGCAGTGATTCTCTCTATCCTTGGCAAAGTCTTTGCCAACATTTACTGCAATACAAGTAAATCAACAAACTCTTCCCTCTCTAATTAAAAAAAAACGATTTAGCATGATGGCAAGTGAATGCATGTAAGACATAGAGTTATATAGTGTTGAGATTTTGACCTTGAAACATGAGATTTAAAATTGCACTTGTCTTCAGAAGTCACATTGTTGTCTGCATGCAATATGTATTTAAAGCAGTTTCAGAAATATTAACCACATTTACAGAAATAAAATGCCATAGTCAAATGTTTACAAGTATGCCAAAATCTGTGGTAAACAACTGTCTAGCTAAAGAAGATTAAACTCCTTTAAATAAGGAAATACTGCAGTGTTACTACTGTGTAGATCCCCAGACCTGCATGGATTTTGGCATAGCAGAAGCCTCCCACCACAGCACCTCTGAACATCCCCTGGAAGACCATGCAGCACTGTGCCCCTGCTCTGCCTGCTGAGGTCCTGCCCTCCTGGGCTGTGTCGTAGCTCTAATGCTGCTCTCTCCATTGCCATTTTTGCTATTTTGCAACAGGCCTTTGCATCGAAAGTTATCAGCAAACCCATGAAGCCCGTGGTGCTGCCCAGCTGCCATCAGCTGGTCTGACAGCAGCCCCCTGGCTCCAGCAGCTTGTTAAGGAAACTTTCCTGTCAGACCACTGAGATGCCACTCTGGCAGTCACACACCCACCACCAGAGATTTTCAGTGCTGGGACTGAAGCCCCTTCACAGCGGGCGGCTCCAGTGACCCAACGGGTGCACCCTGACTCCCGGCACATGCCACTCTCATGCAGTCAGACAGATTTCCTTAGCAGCCTGATTCCAGATCTCCCATAGCAGCACCTCAGAGCTCTGATTCCTTTAAGTAATTTAATAGTGGTACAACAGAATAACAGAGCTGTTCAGGGTCAGAGGGACCTTGAACAAAGGAAACCCTGGGCTTTTATACCCTGACAGTCTGTGTGGATGCTGCTCTGGCTTTGTCCTTGCTGAGCCCTCGACTTCTGCTGTCTTTGAGTCCCTCTGAGTGTCCGGTCACCTGGCTGACCACAGGTCGCCTGACCTGAACTATCTGCATTGAATATATTCCTAACAGGCTCAGCTGGAAGCTGACCACTGAAGCAAAAGTCACCTACAGAGATCCCTAATGGCATGAAAATATATTTCTGGAAGACTTCTGATAAAATGTTAGAATTTTTTTCAGATTGGGTAAAAATTAGTAACAAAAATTCAGAACAGTGCCACAGGTACGTGGAATTGTGCTAAAGATACAAAGTGTTTGTATTATGCATATGAGATAAAGAGCAAATATGTAAAAATAAATTAAGAATGTATGAATGTATATGTATATGAATAAAATCTTTATTATTTATAATAGACAATAAAGATATGCTATTTAAACAGGATTTATTTAACATTTATATATCATTCCTTTACATGTGTGCTTTGCAGCATTTCTACTATGCCAAATACTTGTGCTTACTCAAAAAATTAACTTTCTTTCTGTAGGCAACCTAGAACATATCTACCTAAAAATATGGACATATAACTTCAAAAGTAGCAAAAAAGCAAAGAAAAACAAATTTAAACCTATTAAAACTGACAATCACTCTTAAAGAGTAGCAAGACGTCTGAAAATGTGGGATATTTAAAACAGAACTCCATTAACTGCCAAAAATAAAGAACAAAACCAAAATGAAGAAAATAAATTTGTTTCTGTTGTTCTTACCAAGCTGAATTCAGTAAAATCTTGCAGAGACATGAAGTTACCAATTCTAAGAGTAATTAGTACTTTGTAGGAATTAACTGTAAAAATCCCATTGTAGTAGAACTATACACACACAAGTTCAGCTTTTATTTTTACCTGAAATGCTACGTCATTGTCAAAGTCTGCTACTTCTCTCAAGGCTGCTTTTAAAAATAACTAGAATATCAGGTGCATTATTTGGCTTGTACTTCTCTCTTTCTTTCTGAGTTAAAACAATTTGCATTTTTTTATGTAAAGAAAATTCAATTCTTAGTAAAAAGATACTTTAAAAACAGAACTACAGTTAAAGAGAGAATAAACTAAAGAGTCAATGTCTGGCCAAGGTGATCTTGCAGTTAGCTGATTCCATTGCAGCTGAGTCTTAATGGCAACACCCCAGCAAAGCTGCCTGGGGTGAGCAGGGTGCACACCAGCATCCACCTGGGAGTGCCTGTGCAGTGGGTAGGGCTGGGGAATGCCTGTGCCCCTACACCACCATCACAAGGGCAAAAGTGATGGACACACCTCTTAAATACAGGATATAAGTAAAAAAAATTAGACACTTTTTTGTAAGTAAGGAAGCACCATATTCAAAAGATGCATATAGATCAAGACTCCAGGTCCAGCTAAGGGCTGCAAAGATGGTTATGGGACTGAAGCATCTTTCTTAAAACTCTCAAAAACTCTCAAGAGTTGGACCTCTTCAGACTCAGGAAGAGACCACTAAGAGGGGACCCCATCAGTGTCTATCAGTCTCTGAAGGGAGGGTGCCAAAAGGATGGAGCCAAGCTCTGCTCAGTGGTGCCAAGCAATAGGACAAGAGGCAATGGGAGAAACTGGTGCACAGGAAGTTCCACCTGAACATGAGGAAGAACTTCTTTGCTGTGTGAGAGACCATGCACTGGAACAGATTGCCCAGAGATGTTATGGAGTCTCCTTCACTGTAGGTGAGCAGGGAGGTTGGACCGGATAATCCACTGTGGTCTGGTCCCTTCCAGCCTTACAAATTCTGTGATTCTAAGAGAAAATCAGCAAAGAACCATAAAACACAGAAATCTAAGGACTAAAATAAAAATAAAATGTTTTAAGAAACAATGGGAATATAGCTAAACACATTTTGAGCAACAAAGTTTTATAAAAAGAATGTAGACAGGTACCACAAAAAACAAAATCCTGTCCACATTCCATCTCTCCTCTCTGTGACCTAGTCACAGTAGGTTGCATGAACATCAAAGATGCTGGACATGTATTGCTTCTCTTTCTGCATTAGCTGCTCATTGTCCTGTTTAACTTTCCAGCAAGTCATTCACAAAAACTTACTACCAGTACTACTGTTTCATGAACATAACTCGAAGTCCTGAGACTGATAACAAGCACTTTATGCTTTAGATTAGTAAAGATAGGAGATAAATATCTCTGTAGCTCCAAATAGCTCAGTAATTCATTTGAAAAGTACATAGGAAGTTCAGACAATGTTATATTTTTATTTTCTAAGCACACGGTGTTGAAACAATCTTATTTTGGTTTGATAGCTTCTACAAATTTATGACTATGTGAGATGGTTTCTGTTGTTCAAAAAACTTCCTCTAATCTCCATAACCGTAATGAAACATTAAAAGTCACACAGCAAAAGGTAAATAAAAAAGACATTAATTCACTCATTCATTCATTCATATTGTTGTTCTTATTGAGACCTTTTTAAGACCACCATGGTATTTTGGGGCCTGAATTACTGTTTTTGAATTCCTGGAATTGATGGCAGCAACACTTTATTGGAAAAGAGATGTTTTTTCTCAGAGATCTTGCAGAATTGGATTAATCCAAGCCTACAATACACTTGGAACTCCTACAATGCATTACCTAAATGTAAATGTATTACTAACCAGTAATTGATGCAACTTATTCAATATCCCATGAACTGCTGTGTCCACTCATCACTTAGAGAAGACCCATTAAGACCAAGAAGTTCAGGCAAAGCATTCTCCATTGGGCTGGTTTTTATTTTATAGATGTGCTGCAAAGTGTGCTGGCCTCCCTTTGGACTGGGAGGAGAATCCGACCCACGGCACTGAGGTTGCTGGGCGCCGGGACTCTTGTTTGCTCAGCCCTGCCCTGCTGTACCTGTGCTGGTGATACGGTCTGGGCAGTATCTACAGGAAGGAAATGCAAACCTAAGACCAGACTCGAGGCGCTGCTCTCACCTGAGCCCAGCCAATCACAAGACCTGGCTGGAGTTGACGGTAAAAGGAAGTGGCTTTGTGCCTCTCTGTCTAAGTGAAACCTTTGACCTCGTGTTTGAGCTCCTTGAGAGCACGGCTGTCCTGTTGTCTTTGAGCATGAAACTAACCCCTGAATACACAGCATTTAGTTTCAGCTTTGCTGGGCTTGGATCACTGGGGTCTAGGATGGATATTGGTACCAGCAGCCAAGGCCAGCACCACGGCACCTCTTCTCATGGGCAGCGTTAAAGGCGCTGGTTCATTCTCTGGCTGCACTGACCTTGAGATGCACAAAAGGCAGAGATGTCTCTGAACTGATGAATTTACCCTGATGACTGTCCTGATAACTTGAAAGGTAATGAGACAGATGCACACTTGAGGCTTTAAGGTAGGAGATGAGGGAGGGCATTAAGTCGTGAAGTTTCCATAAATGTCAAGCAGAGGTGTATGTTCAGGGAGGCGTTTCCATATAAGTCACAAGGGAGGCAGAGAAAGAGCTAAAATGGTTGCACTGCAATCTTTGGAAGTACAAAAGTGAACACGAAGTACATACACTGATAGCCCAGTACTACAGTTATTTGGTCACAGAAATAGTCCCTTGAGGTCCTCGCTTGTGTATGGTGTGCCAAGAAAAGCTGATCATCCATTGCTGGCAGAAGTTAAAATTATGTGGTATTTTTGACATTTTCTATTCTAAGCACAGGAATTAGTACTTTAAATAGTGATCATTGTAGGTGGTAGCAACACAAAATGTGCACCATCCTCTCTTGCAGACCATAGGCCTCATCCTCTAATGGCTCACCCATGTGACTAGGTCTTGATTACCAAAGTAGGTAATTGAAATAAGTGAGATTATTTATGCTTGGCTTGGCCTCTAATGCATGTATAATTCCTTCCAATAGCTAAAGGTCAGTCTCAACATCAATTCAGGTTTATCAGGTGAGCCATGTAATTTGACTCTGAAGTGAAATTGCCAGAACCCTAGAAGGTTCAACTCCAATTTTGTCACTTCTTTGGAAGTTTGTAAATGCTTTCAGTGGAAGGCACAGCTGCAACCACACCTCATGGTCCTGCTGAGATGAGAGGTAACACAACTGATTCATAGCAATTTTTCCAGCAGGAATCACACTTAGGGCCACCTGGAAGCTCCTCTGAAAAGAATGTGCTAAAATGAACCCCGAGTTTGATATTTAGACATAAAGTACCTTCATTGCATGTTACAATCAATGTGAATATACAGTCCCTTGCTATCTATCCCTACCCTTGTCAAAGGCTTCAAGGAAAATAATTCAGTGTTAGAAATGCAGGTATCATTTAGGGAAACATACTCTGAGAATTCAGCTATCAGTAAGAATTTCTGATAAGCTGAAGCTTGCTGCTCTTCTTGCTATTACAGTTGCTGGTACAACTATTTGTGAGAGGTGCTGTGCTCAAGGGAACACTTGGTATCTTATCAGGCTCTGAAAGTTCTACCCTGTGATGTAAAACAGTGCCAGTATTAATACTGTCTGCATGGGGAAGAGAAGAGCTAAAACCAAGAGGAAAATGAGCCAGGATTGACTCATCCCTGCTCAGGGAAAGAGCATCTTTTTTTAACCTATCCCAAGACAACAAGCTGGTTGGTTATGAACTATAAAGCTTGACCAATTTTGTCTTCATTGGTCAAGCTCTGCATTTCTGAGGTTTTTACTAGCACAGTAACAATAAAACCTGCCCTTTAGAGGAGTCATCAGACTTGAGATGCAGGTGTTGGACTGATGCTGCATCATGCTGCTGGTTTTACACAGTCATGGCAAAGGGAGAATCAGGTAACCGTAAGCAGCAGAAAATCATTCTGTATTCACAGCTGGGAGGTTGGGAGGGAGGGACACAAAGAGCATCAATTTCCAGTCATCTGTGCTGGTTTTTGAAAATTGTTTTCATTCAAAGGCCTGTTTTCCAGGTTCCAAGCTGAGGGACATGGGACTGCCCAGGCACTCGAGATTTGTCTATACAGTCCCCTGAATTTCAGTTTGCCTTTACTTTGTAAGTTAGTCACCATTAACATATTTCATATATCATATGCACAAATTAAGAAATTAAGAACAAGATATAACAATTAATTAAGAAATTAGGAACAAAAAGTTGAAACACTGCGGGGCTTTTTTTCTCAAGCACAGAGCAAAATCCATTCCCAAAGCTCTAAGCCTTTATTCCTGACCCAGCTAAGAGGGCCAGCAAAACCCTCAGGAGGGCAAACACAGAAGGTGAGGAGGTGAAGCAGTGGGCTGCAGTACTAGGGACTTCCCTTCAAGGGTAGGCTAAGCACAGGGCTGACTTTGAGCACCTGCCCCAGCTCTGGGGCTTCGATGTCTGCAGGAAAGTGTTTGTCCCTACACCTCGGAGTCAGAGCTGCAGATCTTGACCAAGATCTGAGGGGATTGCCCGGCTCTGATTTCTGATAAGAGAAGGAGAATGAAGAGCACCTAAGTCCTGCTTCAGTTCGAAGGAGGAATCTTGGCATCTGGGCTCTGCTCTGAGCTTATTGTTGATTTTCATACAGTGACTGCTACATAAAATTATTCAGGCAGCAGAATCTGTGATCACAATGATAAACAAAGCCCTAGAGACTAGTTTGTGCCTAGTTCAGTGTCCTACAGGTGGGCACATACATCCAGATGATAGACTCCTCTAAGACTATTTGCATTTACATACATGTGCGAGTAAAAAAAAGAAGCATCACTCTGCCAGCTTGATGCTTATTTCATGTCATAATACTATTATGCTTTGTAGAAAGACTATAGATGAGAAAAGACTTGCATTTTGTTTTTAAACTTTACACAGTGTTATATATTTTGAGCTGTGCAGATTTGGACATGTTTATATAGGCACTGAGTTATGAATGCGAGAGGTAAAAAATTGTTTCTTCTGCATTTATGAGGAAAAAAATGTAATTTTGAAATATGCAGTTTATAACTTGTAATGCATATGCCACCCTAAGACATCAAGAGAATTAGTTACAGAACAGCAGCATCCTGAAAGGCAGGGAATATCTCCATGCTACAGTATGGCACTCAAGTTTTAATCTTCTTTGGAGGTCTTACATGTAGAGTAAACACAAGTAATCTCGAGAATATGCATTGTTTATTCCAGAAGAGCCACTTGGTTCCATTATGTCATTGCTTGCAAGAAGAAAAAGGAAAACTAAAATCTATCATCTTGACCCGTGCAAGTTTAAGAGCTGCAGAGTTCAACAGCATTAGCTCAGCACCTAACAGGGGCCAGGGCCTGGCAGCAGCAAATTGTGGAACTTCTCAGCAGGCCTCTTGTGTCAGGGGTGCAGAAGGCAAGCCAGTGTGGTCTGCCTGTGTGCAGCAGGAGAGGTCATACTGCCACGCCTGGGGACAGAGGCTGAGTGCCACGTGTGTGAGGCAACTTCTCCAGGGATGGGGCTGACCAAGACCTTTGAGGAGATCCTCTGGGAGTGAAGGTGGGCTCATCATCAGTCAGCTGTGCTGCTGATTCAGCTTCCTCCTGCTTTGAGGGTAGCCACACCTGGCAACAAATGAAACAAGTTCAGGACACATCTGTCCAAGGTCTGGTGAGTTGCAAGGTGGCATCACTGTCACTGCAAGCCAAGAATGAGGTGCCGTGTGAGTACAGGGCTGCTGGAGGTGATGGCTAGGCTGAGACACAACAGTGGCTAGGAGAATTACGTCAATATAATGGACATGGAGTACTCTGAGGATAGCCAAACACAGAAGCTGGAAATATAGGGCAGTGCCAACAGGGAAGGACCGTGCCCCTCAGTGGGGTGAGAATGGTTTGTGAACTTCCTGAGAAAAAACAGAGCCCGTGTCTTCCAGCAGATGGGCAATTCATAATGACTGCTTCAAGGAAGGAAGCAAGCAGGAAGTGTCTCTGCTTCTAAGACAGTGTGGGGGAACCTTTTTAGGTACCTCTCCTGAGCTCCTGGTCATCTGTTTTCTGCTACCTCAGACAGGAGAACTGGCCCAACTGAGAATTAATATTAGCAGGTCAAAGCTGAAGAGCATGTTCTGGGAACAGGGATGATTCAGGTAAGGTTTTCATCATCCAAGGCACAGCACACATAGGCCAGTTAGAAAGCCAAATCTCCTGGACAGGACAACATGCCCGCACAAATGATGTAGCCTCACTCACTCTGGCCATCAAGCATTACTACTGTGAACTACTGGATACCTCTGCCTTCCCTTTTTCATGTGGAACTTGCTAAACAATCAGTGCCATGCTTTGGTCCTATCCCAACAGATGCTTTCATGGTTTACCTTTCCCCCTTATGCCCTTCACCATGATGTCTCTTGTTTTGGATGATTGCTCACAAAAATGTGTTCATGTGCTTTTCTTGGTTTGTACTTTTTTGTCTAGGTACCCTCTCCCCAGCACAATTCTCACACCCCTGTATAAAGACAAGTTATCTCAATGTGAACTGGGGTATAAACAGTAGAAAGGGCAAAAAGCTACCAAAAGAGAGTGAGAGATGTCAAAGGAAGGTTTGAAGAACACCTTAAATGGAAGGAATATGGGGTCCTTTAACACTTAATATGTTCTCAAGGTTATGAGAACTACAGAGATTTGGCTGAATAATTTGAGATTGAATTATTTGTATAGAAGGGTAAAGCATTTCAGAAAGAATTGTCAGGAAAATAGAACTGTCAGGAGAAAAAAAATGAAATCTTGTTGGGGGTGCATGTGCTTATTTTGATGTGCTGGGCACAAGAGATAGCAATGATATAAGTATCTGGTACTTATACTGTGATGAGAATCCACAGTCCTCACAAAGGAAAAAAGGGAAAACTAAAAAAATTACAATGGACTTGGAAAAAGCAGATTTCCATAAAATAAGATTATTGATAAGAAGACTTTAATAAGAAACAAACCAAAGAAAAGCATTAGCAGGAATGACCAGGTCTCTCTATAAATGGGCTGAATGACATATATCCCAATGCAAAAATGGTATTAGGAAGGTTAGTAAGAATAAACTAAATAAGGGCTAATCTTTGCTAAGTCAGAGCTCGTCAGTGTTCTCAGTCTCACAAAGAAGCTCAGACAATCATAAGTAGGTTACACCACTAAACTGAGTACATAGAGTAGGCATATACAGACAAAATCATAATCATGTCAGTGCAACCATCAACACAATGAACATTACATGAAAATACAAGTGCCTTGGTAAGAGGTACATTGCTTGGGAGATACTTTTGGTAGGAACCTTTCCTCAGCAGCATCGTGAAGTCTCACCTGGGAGAATATGGGGGCACAGGTTGTCAGCAAAGGTGGGGTGACTGAGCAGTGTACAGAGGGAATCCATGTGAATGAGGAGATGCTGAAAGTACCACAGTGGATTAGCTATGGAAACTAAGACTGGCCATTATTTGCATTTTTTACCATCACGGAGGTTGCAGGTATAGGTGCTTCTGCCTCAGGAGAAGTGAAGGAACTAGGTCTTGAACTAAAAACTAGGAAGAAACTTGAGTTTCTTTTAAGCATACTTTTCTATGCTTCCTTTTCCTCCAGTGGTACTAGCTCATTTTGACAAACATTAATTATGTTGTGAAATTAGCATACCCTAATAGATCCATAAAAGAAATATTTTCTAAACAAACAGAAAGGGAAAGAAGCTCAGGTCAGGGAGACCCAGCTAGTTTGGGAAGTGAAAGGGGTACATGGAGAGATACCAGCTGAGTTGAAACCAGGAGTAAAAGTAAAAAGACAAAAAGAAAAAATTAAAAAGGAGTGAGGGAGAAATGACAAAGCTGAGAAATGGGAGGGGTGAAAAGGATGTGACTAATGATATGAGAAGAGTTGTTTCTGGAAAAACTGACTCGTTGAATAATGATTCACACAATAAACACCTGGACGTTTGCCTTTTTTTCATCGGATTTACTCAGAGAAACAGCTGGCTCAAGGACCCAGTTTCACTGCTGAGTTTCTTCTTGTGATTTTATCTGTGGCACCATGTTATGACTGTTGTAAAGCCTTAAGTGCTTCTGGACTTTGTAATGCATTTGACATGGGAGATTTTTTTTTCTCCTGTGTGGGTGCAACCTGTAAGCAGTTGCTCTGTTCCTGGGAAACGCTTTCAGCCAGAGAAATTTACTGGATATGACAGACTCACCTCCGACTTTGAATAATATGGACATTCAATTAAGCATATTAGGTACTTTACAGTTGTATATTTGTACTTCAAGTAATACACAGCACTTCCTAGTAATTGAACTTCCGAGCAAGACACTTGAAAGACAAATGCTTGACTTGTTTATATGGATCACACTTCTGACATCATGACTTCAGTTACTCTGCACTTGTCATGTGAAGGAGGGCTAAAAATGTCATTAGGAATTTGTGTATGTGAATTCAGTTCTGCCGCATGAAATCTTGCTCTTTTAAAATTGCCACTTCATTTTGAAAGTACTGCTCATTCATAGCCAACTAGTACACAGTTAATCTGCATTTGGATCACTTAAAATCAACATATTTCCAAGAAAATCAACTTCCCTCTCCTTATTATATTTATTTTGAAATCATCAACAATGGATTTTAATGCTTTATTCAAAACTGGTTTTGAGCTGTGCTCTAAAGATAACTCACTGCTAGCAGACAGCTTTGAGAAAGTCTGAATCATTCTGAGTGCATGAGCGAATGGAGAACACTTGTGGTTTCAAGCATGCTGAAAGCATAGCCTAGAGGTTTTTCCTGGAGAAACAAACACTGGTTTCGAGGGAAAAGTGTGATCTGAAACACAAATAGAAGGCCTAACTTTTCCCAGAACTGTACACTCCAAGTTGCAATCAATTCTAAATACTTCTTTCTTTAGATGCATAATTCAGAAAATAATGTGCTGCACGAATAATTTAACAGTGTTCAAGAGCAATCTGACAGACTGAGGAAATTGAAAGCAGGAGTTAGAACCCGGATGAAAAGTAACATTTCTCAAGACAATAAAATAAGCCTGTCCAAAACTTCTGAAATAAGCATGATTTTATTTAAAAGTAACATACAGAAAGCATAACATTTTAAGGACTGTAATTTTTAAAAACCTTTTTTTTTCCCCAAATATATTTTATTTATTATTTGTTTTACCATCATCCTTTACAGCCTAATTGATTTCAGTTCCCTTTACTGCAGGTGTTGTAATGCAGAGACTAGTGGGGACTAGTTACCTTGAAAGGCTGCAAACAGACATGAAAGATGTCACACAAGGGAAAGGAATGATTGCATCCATTATGAGATAAGTGCTTGGAAAAGGGCAGACAGAGTGATTTGCCCGAAGTTACCCAAAGTAAATTTGTAGCAGAGCTCAGAGAAAATTTGAACTTTCCTAGTCAAGGACTGACGAATTATTTTCATAACTAGGCTGGGTCCTTCTCATGAAAGGTGCTTCTCATGCTGTGAAAACAAGCCACCTTTATGTGCAAATTCTTGTCTTCTGAATATGAATTATTCCTGCAACTAAGCAAGTAGCAACCATGCTCTCCACCCAAGGCCCATGCCCTCTCCTCTCCACCTGCTCTCCTACAGAAAGGCTTTACTTCACCTGTGGCTCCAACCCATGCCCTGCATGTTCTTTTCTCACAGCTCGACTGAAAAAAATGAAATCAGAAAGAAAATCACAAAGGATATAAAAATATTGAAGACTGTAAATTACCTTGGAGCTACGTTGCTTCGTTACAGGGCTGCTGTTTCATACCACACCTAGTCATTAGAATCAATAATTGTCCATGCAGTTAATGTTTGAGCTGCTGAATCTCTGAGGGCAAGTCTGAGGAACTATAAACTGGATAAGCACAGACAGACATCACCAACCTCTGCAAAGGTGATTCCCACAGCTGAAAGAAAGAAGCGTTTTTACAGCAAAATAAGCTTTTCATGTTACAGGTAAGGGACGACATTTCACAGAAAGATTTTAAAAGCTGAAGCAAGAGTTTTGCTAAAGGATTTTCAGGCAGTGTTAGGAACTCAGCTGTCCCTGTAAAATGGATGACTGCTGTGCTAAGGCTTAGTCTGGTTTATATTTGATTTGGATCAATTTCCTCTGTTTTCTCTTTGCTGAATTTGAACATCTGAAATCAATCAACTAAAGAAAATAATATTTTTTTCCATGGAACCAAATACTCGTGATTGTTGCTGATCTTTAACCTCCGGGAATATTCTTTGCTCTCTGAATGTTTATTATTGAAAGTTGCTGGAATATTTGTGTGATAGCTATCCTAGAGATTTCTCTTCAGTCATGGGAACCGTGAGGGATTATTAGGGATATAGCACTGAGATGAAGCTAAGAAATGAAGGAGAAAATATGGCTCCAGTCCTCAGCCAGCTCTCAAGCTGCTTTCAGTTAAGCTGATGCTATTCTGATCTTGAAACTGCCTATTGCCGAAAACTTTTGTATGAATCTGTATATACCGGAACTCTGTTCTGAGTGACAGAGGAGTATGGATTTTGGGGCTTTGGTCCTGGGCAGTGAGGTGCTTCATGAGACTTGGTAACAGTTTCCAGCCAAAAATTAATGTTCAAGGACTGATCAAGACTTGCAACAGGCACCACGAATGGCATGACATAAGGAAATGATGTTTATGTTCAAAGAGAAGGGAACATCAAAGGCACTTGTAACGCAAACTCTGCAATGGTGCATTTCCACTGCTGCATTTGGTAGTTGGATCTGGTCAGGAGAACCTGGCCATGACACAGCCACATTTAGGAATTAATTTTCCAGCATTTTCTGTCGCCTAAAGTAAGGCTGGATGTGTCCCTTCCCAAGACTTTCTCCTCTCCATAGTAGATCTTGCTCCTTCTCTTTTCCCTGAATCCAGACCACGGTACCCCAGACCACCCCATATGGTTTTCCTCCCTTTTGATGGCTTCCCCCAGTATTTTTAGCTCCCTGGTGTTCCTCCACAATGGCTGGCAAAGGGGCACCTCCAGCTGTGCCTCCTCCAGTGGGGCAGACAAAACCCTGCAGGGAGCCCCTGGGCACACACTGCAGCCTTACAGGATGTAGAGGGCACACCTGGGGTACTCTGTCCCACCTGCACCCCAAATTAATAAGGAATGAGTTTTTTGAAGTTCCCACCTGGCTATTTAGTGCAGCTGAAACTGGCCAATATATTCAGAAGAGAGCGGCGGGAGGGGAGGGGAGAGGCTGTTGTACAGGCAGAGGAACTAAAAGAATTTTCATTGACTGTGTAACCAGAGTATCAGCAACAGTTTTGGTTCAAAGTGTCTTTCCAGGAGGTTCAAAGTAACTTCTCCTTCTCTCTGCCCTGCCTGTACCACCTCCTCTGGCTTCAGGAGGGCAATGAAGGACCCGCTAAGGAGGCATCACAGCCAAGCAGCCACAGGGCGCTCAGTTTCAGCCCTCATCTCCTGAAAAATTTAATGATTTTCCTGATCACTTCTGATTTCAAAAGTTGGTCATATTATTTTCTTTCAGTACCCACACAGTTAGCTCCAGACCAAGGAAAGAGACCAGTACTTTCAAAGGGTGTAATTGCACACACAGAATGAGATTTGGAAGATAAAGTCCCTGTGGCATGTCCTAGAATGAATGAGTGCTGGAGAGAACATCAGTGGGGTTAGCAGTTTCTATATTTACAGGTCCCCTTTTTGTTCAGCCACGGAGGTAGGAAAAGGAGGGGGGAAAATGGTGTCATGGGAAGTACAAGCAGGAAGGCATCTGGAGGGAGCTGTGCCTCCACACTGTGTTCTTCCCTTTGGGGGCCTCCATGGAAAACAGCTGTGGAAAGATACCTGTAGGTTTGAGTCACTGAAGATAGCAGCACAATATACCAGCTTCACCTCTTTCCAGAATCGGCCTCATCCTCTTTGTTAAAATTTAGAGGCAGTGAGGAAGTAGGATTTCATTTTGAGAAAGCCATATAGTTTTCAGGAGGATGTAACACAAACTGTGGAAGTGTGTGCTCAACATTTCTTTGAAATTTGAGGGAGATAGTGCTCCTTGGATTTGGAAATTTTGTTTCCAGTAGCCATGTTGTTTTAGGGGGTGCAGACGCCTTAGGCTTCCTTTGCCTCTGCAGTCTGCAGGAAACAGATTTTTGGAACCAGAAGACAGAGACCTCAGGATGGTCTCTGCAAGACTTTTGTCCTGTGGTTATAACACTTCCTGTAAAGGTTTCATTACTTTCAGTAAAGCAGAAACGAAAATGGGTTTTTGTGACAGAATCATTGCAACAGTGCGGTTGCATGGCTTGAATTTTTGTGCTGGGTTCCGTCTCTGACAACTCTATGTTGCATCTCTTGCACCGCGAGGCACAGACCTGATGGGCACAGCCTTCCTTGGCAGCCTGGGGCATCAGTGGTCTCGCCGCTCACGGGCAGAGCTGCACCTGCTCCTTCGGGGCTCACTCCTCAGCTCTCTCCCTGCAGCTTCAGGAAAACTCAGCTGTTGCCTTCGTTTGCAAATAGACTGGGCCAGCTCTGTGGGGTTAAAGTGACTGTCATCTCTTTGCAGGAGCTGAAGCAGAGCATATTCCAGTATGCTTAAGCTGTGTGGACTTCAATTCCTGCTTCTCATTCACTCGGTGAGTTACAGGTTTTCCTTTGTTTATCTGTGAGCAAACGGCAAAGGTTGCCTGTGAGCCTCTGAGCTCTAATCCATGGGGTGTGCCAGCCCGCAGGCCAGGCTGGCAGTGGTGCCAGCAGAGCAGCTGTAACTCTGGGTGTGGGAGTGTGCCCCTGGCACATTCGTGTGACCCCACAGGAAGCTAAGAAGACATCTCAGCCATTAGGGAAAAAAAAAACTTTAAAAATCCTAGAAGTCACCAGTTTGCTTATGGTGCGTCTTCTGCTTCCTCTTTAGATATCACTATTCCCAATATGTGAATTTCATGCTAGAAAAGATTTAAAATACTGCAAAAAATCACCAAATAGTGAAGATATCAGTATCATGTGTTCTGCATTATAATCCATATGTGTGCTGACGTATTAAATGTATTCTAAGACATATAATGGCTCATAGTTTAAACTGCATATTAATTGTGTATCCTCATTATTTGGTCTATGTGAATCCCTTTTCAGACGATTTTCTGGAACTGAAATGTATTTATTATGCTCTTTATAGACCTTATGTATTAAATTCAATAGATTTACTGATGTTTGTAAAGGGTTCAGCAGTGGTGACTTCTACTTCACAATTGAAATTACCAGAAAAGATTGAAAAAATGAGTCAAATTCAAGTTCAGTAAAAAATGCCTCAGAATATGGAGACCTTGAGGGGTGCCGCAGTGAGCACCTCCTTTTCCCTTCCCATTTCACAAGCTGCTGCTCGTGGCAGTGCTGGCCCCTCCATGAAGCCACTCTGCAGGCATTATAGCCATCTTCAGAAGGGGTGCCAATGGATACAGACCAAGAGATAAAGCCTCTTTCCCCTTCAAGCTCCTGAGTAGTGATTCATGCTGTAGAAATATGTTTGGAGATATTTATGGTCCACATAAAGTAATTTTAATCCACAGAAGTGATATCGCTTACTTGCTTCATGGGCTGCACTTTGAACTTGTTGGGTTTTATAGCATCAGCCTTTGTTCCTCCATGGCAGGGAACATGATAAAGCAAAATCTGTCCACAAAATGGCCCTGGGAAAAGCCTCCAGGAGCCAGGCTGTGCCAGCCTGTGTGACATGGGAATAGCCACAGCAGGTCAGATTCAGGGTCCTGATTTCCAGTCCCTGGCAGAGGCCAGCAGTCAGCATTTTGCAAAAGTATTAAAAGGTAGCTGCAAGTGCATTTTCCTGGATGCATAACTATCAGATGGCATTTCTTGATATTCTTCTGCTGACACTAGTGTTCACTAGCATCCCTCTCTCTCCTGCCCCAGCTCTCTGCTTTTCCTATTTTCAGAAGGAGTCACAAAGCCTTGTAGGTGAGGGGGGCAGAATCTCTAGCTATTGTTAAGAAGAATATAGAATTATTGAAACACCACTTGTGACACACACACACAGAGCAGTGCTTTAGGGTAAATTGTGCTGAACATAGCAATGTTTTTGTCATAGGTAGAATTAAGCTTTCCCTTAGTAATATGCAGACTGCGCTTTTCTGTGAGAGGTTGAATAGCTGTCCCAGCAGCAATAGGATCAAATCCAGACGAAGTCATGCAGCAGAGAACACACACTCAGCTCTGTGGGGTGATGGACAGGGTGTCAATGGTACTCTAAATCTGTAAAGCAAAATAAATTAATTTTTACTATGGAAGAAAAGAAATTTTACCTGTGCAGACAAATAATGGAGCCCTAGTTCTGACAGGCAGCTCCTCAGTGTTTTCAAGATAGGAGGTGATTAGAGGGAATTTGGTGGAGCTTGGTCTTGCCTTTGAAGAAACAGGTCGATTATCTGAACCACAGCGTGAATTTTCTTGTTTGCAAAGGCCGCCCTGAGAGGCTGATTTTTGCTTTGCTTTTTTGTTTGGAAGCAAGAACAGCCCTGAAATGTTAGGGCAGGAGTGTGGAGGTCTTTGGGCATTGGGAAGTGCGTGGTTATAAAACTCATAAAAATTTGGCAGAAAAAACCATGATGTTAAGACACTGCTAGCCATTAGGAAGAAAACAGAGGCTGAGACAGATTTGTATGACATTTTTGCCATTAGGTAAAAGCCAAAGATCAGAAGGATGTGTTTGTTCTCTCTGTGGTTTGCACTCACATGCAATTGATGTGAAGGCACAGGGCTCAAGCGGCTTGCCCAGATGGCTGTGGCACTGAGGGAGGTGGCATAGGGGACCCAGGGAGGGCCACCTCATCCCCATACAAAAAAAAAGATTTGAATTTACTGGGAAAATTACAAAAGGTGCAGCCACAACTCCTCCCCATGCCTAGGTTTGTTCGGTTTCCAGATACACTTGTTGTCACAGGACTTTGTGGCTCCTGGATGGGATGTGGATGGTCCTGCTGGGGACACAGAGGTGATCCAGCAATGATTTTATGAATTCCCTTTTGCTCTCAGTCTACATTCATCTATTTTCTTCTTCTGTTTGCTCTTGATGGTAGATCCGATCTCATTTAATTATGTAGTGGTCAGAAAAGGGCAAGGCACAAGCCTTTGTTCTCTAATTAATGCTTTTAAAAATTATGTACACTAAAGAACCTGGAGATGTTCAGTGCAAACCTGGAAGAATCTCTGCCATTCTACTATAGCGAACGACTTGCAGGAGCCTCAGTGGTGGCGAGCTGCTGTTTGTGTGTGGTGACAGCAGACATCCCTCAGCTGCTTCCCTCCATCCCTCTCTCTCTCTCTCTCACAGGCTATGTGGTTTAATCTGGAGGGCCTGCTTGTAAGTGGGCCTCTTAAGGATGCAAACTTCTCTGTTCAAGAAGGAGGAGGTCCACGCATCCTTCACCAGGTAATCAAGTGTCTTGTGTTATCCACTCTGGTCAAAAACCCCGTAGCCTGCACACAGAGACCACATACAGAGTGTTGTCCTCTGTGCTGCTGGGAAGAACAGTCCCCTGAGAGGATCTGAAATTAATTTTTAATTCCTCTCTCTGGGAATTCAAGAGTCTATAGGCAAAGAGCAGGAGATAACCCCCTCTCAAACTCATTTTTAAGAGGCTATCCTAAGATAGGGATTAATAAAATCAGCATTCCTAGAGAATTTCTTTCCATGTAACTTGTGTCATCATTTTCCTTTAACTCTGAGGTTTTCCTCCCAAAGCCATAACCACAGAAGGACAGATCCAGCTCCCAGGCAAATGGAGCATGTGTGTCATTTTTTTCCATTCCTGTGCTCAGACAAAGCCCTGTCCTAAGCAGACGTTTGCTTTGGAAACAAGATGCAGTTGGGATTTCTTGCAGCATTCAGGAAATAATGTGAAAACTCCTCTGCTGAGGATCAGAAAAGAGCAGGCTCTTGGAATATCATTCTCCCAGCCAAACACACTGTTAGCAATAGATTTTAAAAGTCACAAAGGCATGAAATTATTTTTATTATGGTGAAAATCCTGAAAAAATGACGATTTTTCCCTCTGTTTTTTTGCCATTGTAGTTCACACTTGAGCCACCTGCTGTGAGTTTCAGAATGTCTGGTGAAAAAGCTGGAATTATTGACATTGAGCCGAAGACAGGCATCCTGTATATCAATGGGTCTCTGGACTGGGAGACCAAACAAGTGCACGAGCTGCAGGTAAAAATAAATGAAAAATAGGAAGGGAGAAGTATTCACATTCACCCTCTTTTGGTAAACCTGATATTAAGAGAAATCTGTTGAAATTTTGAATTCTTTATTTTGCCTATGTTTACAGGCAGCTTTTTCATTTTTATTACTGAGATTTGCTGGAAGACATTCGGTTTTGTAGTTCTGAAAGACTGAACAGGAAAATGCTCCTTTGCAGAGCAAGGCGATGTTGAGAAAACAAAAACTGTGATGCCAACACCAACCCTTTAACTCTCCTAACATGAGAGGAATACTTGACTGGAAGTAAAATCTAGCCTTATGAATGAGTTTCTCTTGTTATCCCTGAAGACCGATAGGGTGAATTCCATGTCTGGAGTGGGAAAATAAACTATTGTAAATATTTAGAAAGCTTATAATATATATGGTGACAAACTGAGATTAGCTCAGTTGGTTAGAGCGTGGTGCTAATAATGCCAAGGTTTGATCCCTGTATGGGTCGTCCACTTCAGGGTTGGACTTGATGATCCTTGTGGGTCACTTCCAACTCAGAATATTCTGTGACTCTGTGAAACGGTGTGAGTAAAAGACATTTAGACAGAGAGGCACAGATCTAACCTCTGTCAGATAACAGCAGAAAGCTGTTTGGCAGATGCTGGACTCTAAGAGAGGAAAGTCTTAGAGTGCTTGTCCTGCTATTATACCCTTTTCATGAGGGTCTCACTAGTGTAAACACTGCTGAGAATGGGGCAGTGGATAGGCAGTCTTTGGGTCTCAGTATAGCCTTGTGCTCTTAAACTATGTCAAAAATGGTATTATCTTTTTCTGAGGCACTAGCAGCTGGGAAGGAGATGATCATGAGAGGATCAGTATCTGAACAGACAAAGTACATGATGATTTTTTAGCTAGCCTTAGCTGTCTTTCTAAAGTCTAACACTTCAGGTTTCACGGTTTCATATTCTCAGCTCTAAAGCACCCTTTAATTCCAACGAATTAGAAAGGACAATTTTCTAGTAGCAGAACTTAATAACTCTAAGCATGTAAATCATTTATAGACAAGAAGTGATGACAGAACAAAAAAATTATGCTTGGTTAGGGGTAAATAATCATGATTTTATCTATTATGTGCAAACAAAATGGAGTGTGACAAATATATACTTGGTGCTTCAAAGAAGACTGTAAAATAAGTCGAATTGTTTGGAAAAAAGTCATTAAGAAGAAGAATTAATTTTTCTTTACTAACCCTTATATCAGGCTATTTACCTGATTTATAATAGCAATTAGCTATAAATGCTATATCATGTTGGGTTTTCTCCTTGTTTGCTAGAAAGTATATATTTCTGTTTAAAGAAAAACATGAATTCTAAGCTGTGAAAAAATAGAAGTAGTCTGCTGAAACTGGAAGTGGGAAATTGTCCTTTTAAAGGTGTTGTCAGAAGCAGGAGTGGGTTTTTTTTGTTGTTGGTGTTACCTACAGTGGCAAATTTGTCCTTCTAGGTGGAGCTACCTAGTGATGGCTCTCACCAGATTTGAATCACAGTAAGAATGACCTGGCATTTGACATCCTGATATTAATTTATGCCTTTTAACTTATCTGCATGAAAATATTTCTTTGCTGTTCCATCTTTTTTCAAATCAGGTGGAAAGCCTGGATGAAAGTGGAAAGGTAGTTAAGGGTCCATATGCTATTACAATATATGTGGAGGATATCAATGACAACCCACCAGAATTTGACAAGACAAGGTACTTTGGAGTTGTGAGGCAGAACTCCCGTCCAGGTAACTATCACCATAATCAAATATTATTGTTAATAGGAAGGTAGATAAATTAAGCAGGAAGGTAAAGTGGGTGCTATACAACCTGGAAAATGATCAGTTTTCCTTCCCGCAGGACTGTACAAAAGAAGGATGAAAGCCTCTATAACATAATGAAAGGGCAAAGACGTGACCACTATGTGGTGTAAAGGGATGAGTGCAATCAAATCAAAAATATTTTTTAGTACTTACTCTTTGCAAGTATCTCTTAATAGGCAAGTACTGGTGCTCTCTCCATTGCACTGAAAAAAACCCTCTTACGCTAGAAGGGGTTTAAAATTTAAAGGCTACCAAAGGCTAAACAGAAAGAGAATGCTAAGACTATGTGAATCTTTACATATCAGTGAAAGAAGGTGCCAGCTTAGATATGGAGTATGTGCTTACCATGGCTGATGCTTTTCAGAACATGAGCTGAACCTTAGCATTTAGAAGAGTCTTAGATTATGGATTACAGTGATCCAGTCCAGGAGTCATGCAAGTATCAAAGAGCAGTTTGAGACTTACTTCTTGGAAATGAAACAAAGGACTCATACAGCTGTTATTGCTGTGACTATGGACTCAAGAAGAAACTTCTGCTAAAGAATATGCATATAAACCTCCATGGGGTCAGAAAATCATTCTGAAACATATTACTGTATTTTTAACTGCATCGAGGTCATAAAGGTTTTCAATGTTGCACTGGTGCTCAAAAGGTAAAAGTTGAGTTACTTTACCGTGTATTTAGTTTTTTTGGTTTTTTTCACTGTATGATTGTTCTTCAACTACATCTGTGTCGCAGCCTGTATGCCACTTTTATCAAGGTGCTTTGAGTTAAACTGATTTGTGTAAGAACTGCAAAATGGCCTTAAAGAGAGACACCAGTGAGCTGAATTCTGGGTTCAGGCACTCTTGTGTGATAGATAGCTCTCTGCTGATTTAACTCTGTCACCTTCTTCATCAACTGGTCTTCACACCCATCGTGATCCAACTAAGCAGAGCTGGTGGAGGGTTGACTTGTGGGATGGCATACAGCAGTGTAACCTCTACAGATGGCTTCCCATGAGAGATGTATTATGGAGCAATGGTAGCTCCTCATAAGTTGCCTTCCTGGCTTGAGAGCTCTGCTTGAGTGGATTATCTGCCGAGGTTCAGTCTCCTCTCTTACCACTGTTTTTTCTCCAATCCAAACAGGCAAGCCCTTCATGTCTGTCACTGCCACTGACCGTGATGATCCTACAACTCCCCATGCACAGCTGTCATACAGCATTCTCCATCATTTTCCCAACCCTTATGATGAAATGCTTTTCCAGATTGACAATGCAACTGGAGCAATCTCACCAAGCAGGACAGGTTTGTAAAAAGATTCTTGCTTGCAAAGAGCAAGCATGAGTTCTGGGGTGTGCATAGTAACAAAACAACAACACAGGTCTGATGCTGCATTCTGAATAAATGTGGTCAGTGGGACACACTCCACTAAAGCCCTGGTTTTGGGGAACTTGTTTTTTTGTCCCACCAAATTCAAGGGAAGCTATCAGAAATGGAGATTGAGATTTAAAAGTACACTGAGAAGAGCGATAGATCCTCTGGCCTTCACTGTGTCATACCTTGGAATTAATTCTCTGCCTTGAAATCTAGAAACCCAAAAGCAGTAACATGAAAACTGCAGAGAAAACTCAACTGTCCATGTGATCCCAACTAAATTGCAATGATTTAGAAACACCCATCTATTCTGCTGAGCTGAACAAGTGCCTAACTGGGGTGAGGGCTGTTCAGTGATGCATCTGCACAAAATGAGACCACAGCACAGAGGTCTCATATGATTACATCCACATGATGCTATGCAGCATTGTTCAGAGGAGCCAGAGGAAGTGGTTTGCTGAGATTTGTCACAACGGACTATCTAAGGAGTAAGTCTGAAGCAGTTAAAGAACATAGTGCATGTAGGAGGCAACAGGCAGATGAACAACCTCCACAGCCTCTGTGTCACTTCTCTTGACTCTTTGCTCTGTGTCTAGGTTCTTATTACTTGGATCCTCAAAAGCAGGACTCCTTCACGCTTGTTGTCTCTGTGAAGGACATGGCAGGGACAACAACGAATGCTTTCACCAGCAGTGTCGATGTGATCATCATTGTGAGGGAGAGCCTGTGGAAAGCTCCCCCCACCATCCACATCAAAGAAAACTCAACCCAGGCCCACCCTGTCAACATCAGCAAGGTAGGGTCCTTGACCACACTCCCTGAACTTCTCCTTGTGCCACACAATTGTTTCCTCCCCACTAACAGTGAAGGTGTCCCCACGGCATTCAGCACCAGGTTCTTCAGAAGGACTTTGACATGTCATTAATTTTTTTTTAATATGTCATCCTTTGGAAATGATTGTTAGTGGAGGTCTCATTGACTTTTTATTAGTATGAAAGTTAATAGTTTGAAGGTGACTGAGATATAGTCAATACAAACCCTAGAGTGACTGGACTATGCCTTTCAGTTTGAGAGCAAAATCCAGTAGTGGGTCCTTCAGGCTTTGAGCAAACCAAGAGTTGGTTGGAGCTTATTTTGAGGTTAGCTTCTTCCACTTGCAGAAGAGCAGGGCAGGGGACCAGCTCCACAACAGCCCTGCTGTGGGCAGTCCCTCACACTCAGGGACACCTGCTGTGACCAGTTTTGCATCATGCAGCACAACTGCTACATCAAAAGTACCTGTTAAGGACTGAAACACCCTCCTTCACATCCTGCATTCCCACAGTATTCCTCTTTTTACAGTTCAAGCACAAAATATTTTGCTGATAACTGTAGACCAATAGCAGTGTATACTTGAGTACATATTAACTAACAGGCCAACAGCCTTTCAGAAATATTTGACTTTGAAAAATGCCTTGGCAATGACACCCCCAATGCTGTCATCCCTTGAACATGGCAGGATTCCATGGATCCTGTTCACAAGAGTAACTAGTTTGGTGCTGTTCCCACTGGCCTCAGTGACAGCCCAAGGAAGTCCAGAGTGAAAACAGGTGGAAGGAAGAGTAATGTAAGGGTGCACCCATTTTGGGGTCACTTGTATATAAATTTAGTGTGGTAACCAGTGGCATGTTGATTCTGCCTAGGGGAAAATGAATGGTAGTTGCTGCTCTAAAACAGAAATGTTAATACTGACTCCTTCATTAATTTGACAGTCTGTGTATTTAATTTCATTTTAAATGTGCAGCACCCCAGAAGGGAGCCTGCATCACAAGGTTTGATGAATGTAAAGAGTGTGCATACACCTGTACAGATGGGTACCAGGTATTTGTTTTCACAGAATCACAGAATCATAGAATATGCTGTATTGGAAAAGATCCATCACATTCATCGAGACCAACTCCTGGCCCTGTGCAGGACACCCCAAGAGTCACACCATGTGCCTGAGAGCATTGTCCAAATGTTTCTTGAATTTGTGAAGGCTTAGTGCTGTGACCACTTCCCTGGGGAGCCTGTTCCAGTGTCCAGCAACCCTCTGGCTGCAAAACCTTTTCTTGATATCTAACATAAATCTCCCCAAACTGAGCTTCCTCAAGTCCCGTCACTGGTCATGAAAGTGAAGAGATCAGTGTCCACCCCTCTGCCTCCCCTCATGAGGATGTTGAGGTGCTCAGTCTCCTCCAGGCTGAACAAATCAAGTGTCCTCAGCTGCTCCTTACAAAGGCTTCCCCTCCAAACCCTTCACCATCCTCATGGTCCTCCTTTGGACACTCTCTAATAGCTTAATGTCTTTCTTATATTGCGGTGCCCAAAACTTCACACAATACCCAAGGCGAGGCCACCCCAGTGCAGAGCAGAGTGGGACAATCCCCTCCCTTGCCCAGCTGGCGATGCTGTACCTGATGCCCCCTAGGACATGGTTGGCAGCCTCCTGGCTGCCAGGGCACTGCTGACTCATAATCAGCTTGCCGTCAGCCAGGGCCCCCAGGTCCCTTTTTGTGGTGCTGCTTTCCAGCCTCTTGTTCCCCAGTCTGTACATCCAAGATTGCCCCATCCCAGGTGCAGAATCCGGCACTTGCCTTTGTTAAACTTCATAGAGTTGGTGACTGCCCATCTCTATAATTTATCAAGGTCTTTCTGCAGGGGCTCTCTGTCCTGGAGGGAGTTGACAGCTCCTCCCAATTTTATGTTGTTTTGTTGTTCCACTTCTCTGAATTACATAAAATAAAACAACAGGCAAGAAGAGACAGTGTAAGGAGATGGAAATAATTAGTATTAAGATATTCAAATGCAATAAATGCTTTCTTTCTCATAATCACTATTTATCTCCATATCACAAAACCTTTTGTAAAAAGATAAGTGTTGTAGCCCATCTGGGCAGATGGAGAAACTGAGGTAAAGTGGCTTCACCACACAATTCAGAGAGCAGAGGCAGATTATCAGTCTGATTTTCTGCAGTTCATCCCAAGACCCTGCCAAACTGTTAATTTTCTGGTTTATGAAGCTAACAGGAATGCAATTGTTTCTGTTTGTGGTCCAGAAATGATCCCTGTTAAATCTCAGTCTACACTTCTGACTTCCTTTGATGACTTATATTTTGGGGTTGTTTTTTTAGGTGCAGTCAAATGAACCAGATGTAATTTATGACATTTTTGAAAAAGAAAAGCTGCCAAGGCTCCCATTTTCCATCAGTAGGAACGGGGATATTTATGTGACTGAACCATTGGACAGGGAAGAAAAGGATACTGTAAGTAAACACATAAAACTTCACTGATGGCAGACATCATAGCAGGAAGCTATTTATTGGTGCAGGAGTAAATATGAGAAAGCTCAATAGAAGGGAAGGGGTACAAGGAAGGGGAGAATAAGTAAAAGCTTTGTTTCTTGTCACTTCTGTTTGGAAATGATGGGGTAGATGTGAAAGTTCCTCCACCTACCATACTGTAAACAGCCTTCAGGTTCTTACCCTACCGTGGGTCTAGCAGTGGCAATCACTGCCCACAACGTGTGTTCAATGTACAGCATGGACCAGCTATGGCAGGGTTGTAGGTGCGCGAGTAAGAGGTAGGCGATGGGATTTGTGGAGTGCAGGAGATTTGGGTGTTTCAGATCTACTTCAGACTTCGGGGACCTTAGGTATCTCTACACATCAGAAGCAGAGTTTAACTTGGAGCTGCAAGTGTAAAGTTACCTTGAAGCTACCCATCTAGGAGTCTTTTAGACAGAAAATCCTCTGTTCTCTTTTGTTCTTGGAGGAAATTTCAGCACAGCATCGATCAGAGATCAGATATGCTGGATAAAGTCTGTTTCCATATGTGACAGATGAATTTGCAAAATGGCAAAAATGAGATATTCCTGGTTGTCCTGAATTTTTGCAAGAGTAAGGCTACAGTGGAGTGAAGTATTAAGGAATTTTAAAATCTTTTGAGAACTTGGGCCTTAGAAACTGGGGGTGATGGAAGAGTTCTGATATAAACAGAGTGAAAATACTGAAAAAACTCATTCCCATAGTTACATACTTAAATGCAAAATATTGTCATAGTGGACATTCAAACCATCTAATAGTTGTATTCTTGTTGCAGTACACGTTCTTTGTGGTCTCAAAAGATAACAAGGGAGAACTGGTGGATAAGCCTTTGCAAATTCACATCATTGTGGAAGACATCAATGACAATCCCCCTGTGTGCCAGCAGGACCTCACCGTAATTGAAGTTCAAGAAAATGAAATGGGAGGTAAGAAAAGAGCCTCTGTTAATTCATACACCTCATTGCAGTCCTGTTGTTGTTTCCAGCTGTGTGTGAATAAAGCTAGAAATTCCAATCCCAAACAGTGAAATGTGGCTGCCCTAGAGAAATGTTTTCCTGTGCAAATAGCCCTCCTGTTTTCCCTTCAATAATTCATGTGGAGAGGATTTCAATAACCAGAGAAGGACAGACTCTAAACACCTACTTTGAAAATGCTGTTTCATTTAAAACATAAAACAGCATTTTCCCACAACCACAGTTTTGGATAACTGCTTAGACTGTGTAAAGAAAAACACCCCTTTTATTAACAATACAAAAAATACTGTTCTTAAAGTGGTATGAGCCCATTTTCCCTCAGCCAGCTGCTCCTCCAGCATAATGCCTTTGACTTCAGTGGACCATTACCAAAATCTGTCCTAAGCCTGGACGTCAGTTATTTGATTTCAGGACTGAAGAGTCTGCTGTTACAGTCTTTTGGAGTGCCCTGACTCCAAAACAGTATGTTGGGATGCTAAAGGAAAAACTCCGAGAAGTGAAATGATTGTGTCCATTCCAGTGTTTTCCATGCAGCTTTATTTTTATTGACCCTCTTCTCTTTGCACTGGTATCGCTGTTGTCACTGTGTGCTTCTGTGGAGAAACAGGACCACTGCATTGTCTGTCTGACTCCTATCTCTACTCTGCTACAGGAAGTAATATTGGCACTGTGCTTGCTACGGACAATGATAAGGAGGACACCCTTAACTCTCGTCTGCGGTTCAAAATCCAAAGTCAGGAACCTGAAGTTCCTGCAAAGAATCTCTTCTATATTCAGCAAGACACTGGGAATTTGCACTTAAGTGGCCTTTCCTTAAACAAGCGTGATTCAGCCAAGTATTCCTTGAAGGTCGTGGTGTCAGATCCAGGTATGTAATGCCTGCTGTTATACACTGCAATAACTCTATTCACGCTGGCATCACTTGTGTTCAGTGTCCAAGGGATGTGGGGAGACAAGGAGGATTAGCTGAACGGGCAGTAGCACTGGGAGCTGTCTTGTTCTGCCATGGTACTTGCCCTGTTCTTGAGATGCAGGGAGATTAATCCTGATTCATAATGCAAGCATGGAAGGAAACCAGTTCTAGGACAGAATGTGGCTAAACTGGGAAGCTTGTTAACAAGTACTTCAGTAAGAGATTTCCTTCCACAGGGAGGAAAAAATGAAGAGATCATGATTGTGGTTTTCCCCCAGATCTTTCAAAGCGACTTAACGGAAAAAAAATCAAGAAATAAAACACAGCTGCTCAGACAGTCCAGATAATAGTTTAAAACATTAAGAGGAAATTAAGCTGAAATTAAACTTCAAAAATAATCTTGTCCCTTATGTAAATTCCCAGGAGTCCTTTGTGATTCACTGAATGGAAAGGAAATCAAACTCCATTACAAAGCTTAAAGCTTTGTGCTGGAGTCCCTACAGTCAGGCAAAACTTGTGCACGAAGGAACTGGCATGTAAAGAAAGCAGTGTGACATGTCTGTAAATGAAATAGCATCATTTAGGCAGATTATGGAAAACCCTGCAGAGGGAGAAGCCGGTGAAATGTTCTGGATGCTTATTTGAATTCCATCCAAACCATGTTGTTCAGAATTTTCCTTAACTTTCAGCTCATGAAGTATGTTCATAAAACACTAAAATCCATCTATATATGGATAGCACATGACCAGATATATTATGCTTTTAAAATCACAACCTGCCATTGCTAAGGGTGCCCCTGCTCAGGTAGTGATTAGATTTGCATGGATCTGAAGTGTAAGTCTGGCTTTAACAAAACTGAGGGTGCTGCCTGATGACCCGGCAAGAGGACAAGGTAGCATAACAACCCAGGGCTTACTTTTTGACATGGAAAAGTGATACTGACATGGCTAGCCCAATTCATAGCTATCATCCTCCAGGTAAACAGAAAGTGAGGGAAATGAAACAGGATGGGACAGTGCTGAAGAAACTGGGAAGATCAATGGTAAGATAGAGAGTGAGGTTGTCACTAAGGGGTATCTGAGATAAGTGCTTCTCTCAACTTAGTGCTTAGATTGGGCAGCCTGGCAGTGCTTGCTTTTGCTCACAGTGAATCCTTCTGGAGGAAAGTTATTTTTGTCAGAAGGGCTGGTGTGACGTTGTTTGTCTCTTTCCATGCAGCATTCCAAACAATCTGTGACGTGGAAGTACATGTCATTGACATCAATGATCAAATTCCCATCTTTGAAAAATCAGATGTGAGTATTTTTAACACCATTTTGGGTGTTCCAACAGCTTTTAACAAGTTTTTGAACATGCCTTCAATGTTTATAGAATGCCAGTGGGAAACTAGCCTTTTACAGAACAAGTAACAGAGTAACTACTAGTGAAAATAAAGGCAAAATATTGCTGCAAGTGTGCATATAAGCTTTATCTAGATAGTGAGCAATGGGACAGACTAGCAGCTAACGATGAAATTTAAGGTAATTTGCTCAGTGGAAAACTATGTCTACAGAAAGGATTTATTCTATTAAAGCAGTTTATTCCAGAAATGCAAGATCTGAAGGGAAAGGGAGAAGAAAAGGCTTTAACATTAATCAAACAGCTAAATGGGAAAAAGCTGGCATCTCCCAAGTGCCTTTCCAAATACAGCAGTAGTGTATCGAAAACAACCAGAAGGTAAATGGGAATCAAAAACCCTACATGGTTTGACCTGAAACAGTGGTCCAGTGATCCATGCCCAAAAACATACCCAGCTCCAGGACGGGTGTCAAGCTCTTTCCTCTGGTGGAGGTGCTGGAATCTGGCAGAGACCTGCAGACATTTTGTGACTTCTACCTGGTGGTCCAAGCCTCCTGGCAGACACTGGAGTGGCTGAAGTACCTACACAGAGGTGTCCCAGCTCCCACCATTCCCACAGGCCGTGTAGGTGATGGGCTCAGGAGAGCTGTCTGGCCCACCAGGCTTGGTATCCTTTCAGGGAAGCTGTGTTGGGTTTTGGGCTTTGCAGACTGCATTGCCCAGCTCTCTGTTGATGGCAATGGCAGCACGGTCACATGCAGACAAGGTGCCTGCATAGCAGGTTTTACACCGTCTCACCTCAAGATCTTGGTCCAGGACCTGGTCTCAAGGTGAGGCTTCTGGGCAAGGGCACACATCAGAGTCAGCAGAGCTGGGATGCCAATGTAGCAACAGCCTATGGTGCATGAAGCAATCAAATATTTACCAGTGAGTGGCGAGGGTGCTCACAGGGTACAGAGGAGCTCTACTATCCCTGCTGCGTGATCACGGGCTGGTTCTGACAGAGGGGGTAAAGATTTGGGACTGGTGCTGTACTAGTGGCATTGATGTGGATCCAATCACCATGATAAGTGTGTGGCTAAAAAGCTTCCCTCCTTCATGTGGCTGCTGTGGGTTAAAATATATCCATGTATGTGGGTCACAAGCTTGCGGTTGTGCTGAAGTTTTTATCCACAAATGGTGCTTGGTATGTCGTGTTTCAATGACCTCTCTCTCTTCAGTATAACAATGTGACTCTGGCAGAAAATATCCCAATAGGAACTGTGATATTAGAAATTCAAGCTACTGATGGAGATGAGCCTGCTACAGGGAGCTCCCTCATTGTTTACCAAGTGATGGAAGGAGATCCAAACAACACGTTCATCATAGAGACAGACTCTGAAACAAACCGAGGGTTTGTCAAGATTAACAAGGTGAATAGATGGATTTTATTCTTCTCCTTTAGTGTTACTTGTTTGTCATACACAGTAACTGCCCTGGTAATGATCTGTGGGGAGGGGTGCTGGCTGGTGGTGGGGTGGGGACACCCTAAGCATGGTGCAGACTGCAGGAGGCTCCACTTTTGGACTCAGGCTCTGTGCCTGTGCAGTGCTCACCCACACCTATCCTCCCAGCTTTGCTGTGCCCTCACCACCTGCCAATACCAGCCGCTCCCTCCACTGGCTCTGCTGCTGGCAGCTTCTCCAGCAGAGCAGGTTCTGGCCAATGCAGTAGGTCTTTATGCACCATAAAGACCACCAAAAAGACAAAAAAAGGACATTATTTGAGTGCTTTTGCAGCAGATTTTCTGGAAAAGAGAAAGCCAGCTAATGCTTCCATGGGCTGTGGTGGTAGTGGTGGGCTGTGACGGGGCAGATTCTCCTCCCTGCAGTTGCTCTGGCCATTAGTGGCCTTTGCAAAGCAAGGTCCACATGCAGCCTGCATTTCTCAATGTCAGCATGGAGATGCAGTTTGTTCCTGCTCAGGGAAACATTACTGTGATAAAGCCAAGGACAGCATGTGCTGCAGTAGGTGATACAGCCCATATGCTGAATGCTGGAGACAGGAATATAAGGAACCCTTTTTGCTGCATCCATGAATTTCAATAGCAAAATTGCTCTCCCTTTGAAATTAGCCTTCTTGAAGGTGCTTGGACCATGGGTCCAGAAAACCCATCACTCATTTTCAAGGAATGCCATATTGTGTGCATCCAGCTCGTGTGCTCAAGCGCAGGCAGAGGCAGCGCGTGGACCATCTTCAGCCTCAGCCTCATTTTTTCCCAAGGAGGCAATTGTGAGAAACTCTGTGGTGTAACAACCCTTGCATGACTTTTGGCACCCAGAGGTCATTCGAGGCCTTCTCATACAGAGCTATAAATACTATTTCTGTAAACAGGATATTGTTATTAAACTTGGTCAGGCAGGTGGCAACATTATTAGAAAATGCAGTTGCTGAGGAGGCCTCTAAATAGGCATATGGTTTCATTTAAATTGACCATTCCAAGTGTCTCCCGACAACTCTCCCTTATTTTGTCTGTATCTGGGATGCAATCTCCCCCTTGAGAAGAAGGGGATTTTGTGGTTTCTCATTGGAGCTCCCCACAGCAGCAGGGCCATTGCTTCAAGAATCTTTCTTTTCTAATTCATCCAGGCTCTTGATTTTGAAACAATGCCTGTGTACAACCTGGTGATCAATGCCACAAACCCTGAACCGCTGGTGCCGAGCGTGCAGTACAACTCAAGCTCTCTTACCATGTTTAAAGTTTTTGTCACAAATGTGGATGAGCCACCTGTTTTCCTGAAGCCAGTTTACAAAACAGAAGTGTCTGAAGACATTCCTGTCAACACCCTGATCATGACGGTGGAGGCCTATGATCCTGAAGGGGATTCTGTACGGTAAAAAAGAGTGACTGTGATTAATTAGTCGAATTTAGGGTTTCGAAAATTGTTCTAAAGGAGGTGAAAGGAAAATATGCCTAATACTTGGCAAGTGGGAAAATACTTTTTTTATAGAAGTCTTAGCTCCTAGTAGAAGGAGTGGTGGGGTGGTGGCCAGCAACCTGCCTGTAGCAGACTGCCAGGCAGTGCTTTTCTGACCAGATTTCTCTTTGTGCTGTGACAAACATCAGCCTTGAAACAGGAAACTACAAGGGAAGCAGGCTAATTTATATACCTGGGAAAAAGGTAGACCTGGTCTGTGAATAACAAGGTTTCCATATCCATAATGCCTTTAACAAAAAAAAATGAAGCATATACTTGGTACCCCTGAACCAGCAGGAGGGTAGCTGCTTTTCATGTCGTGCAGTAAACCACCAAAATACACAACCTCAACTTTTTCTCCACCAAAATACACAACCTCAACTTTTTCTCCACCAAAATACACAACCTCAAGTCTACAGTTGAAAATTAATTCATTTTCATTCCTAGCTGTCAGAGACGACATACCTCTTTCTATTGTGGATGCAAAGCTCTGTGCAAGAAAACTGTGCCGTGTTGCATGGTGTAAATGTACCTCACACAGTAGAGTCAGATAGAAGAATTATTTGTGACTTTTGCTGTACAATTCCCAGCTAGAATGCTGAACAGACCAACTCAAAACAAACAGTACTTGAAATTTAACTAAAATTCAGCAAAACAGCAAGTGGTTAATGAAGTTGCACAATATGACTCTTAGGCCTCCTGTGGATTCTTATTCCCAGAGATTTCTCATCTGGCTTTCTACTTGTCCCTAACTTTTGGGAACTTATCATGTTTGGCCTTCTGTCAAACCAGTTTGAAAGTGAGCCACATAGTCCAGAAGCTCTGGGGGATGATGACAGAGACAGATGACAGGAATTCAGATATACATAAACCACATTTCTGCTAAAAATAGGTTAAAGGACATAAAGTAAAAAGTATAAAAAAATAGAAGATGAACAAGCATGCTGTTTCTACTGTAAAGGGTACTGAAAGAACAAAAACATTGAATGAGAAGGTCGGGTCACTTCTACTCAAGCAAGTGCTCGTGCTTTAACTGGGTCATATGCTCATGGTTAAATTTGTATAAGTAAATACCCAGAGACCTTGGGGATTTTAAAAACAATGATATAAATGCAAATACGTGGTGATGCTTAAAGCACTCTCTGTTCCAAGGCTGTCCCAATGGTACTTACAGGCTGCTCCACACTGGCAGAAGATACTCACCGTAGTTCACCTTGGGGTCCTGGCCCCTTCTTGATCCACAGTAGGGTGCCTGGCTGCACTGATCCCTCTGTCCCCCAGCCCTTGGCTTGCGTTCCCATCAAAAGCAAGATGTGGGAGATGTGATGGGGTGAGATGGACATGGGGTTTGGACAAATCACAGTTCTGGACAGAAAGCTCAGTGCCATCCCAGGCTTCCCATTTGGAAGGAGAGTGGAGTTGCAAGTACACAGGCTGGAGTAGTGGTGCCATTTCCATAGTTCTGCTCTCACTCTTATTCTGGATGGTTTTCACCTCTTCCTCTGTCTATCTATCCTGGTTGGCTGTAGTACTGTAGTACTGCGACTCTTCCAAGAACCCTCTCTTTGAGTACAAATGCAATCAAGCTGTTGCATAAAATCAACAAAGAATTATTTGCTTTGTCAGAATCTTTTCCTATTTGGAATAGTATATGTGCTTTTTCCCCCCCTATTTCTTTCCAAAGATTCTCCTTGGAAGGTGATGTGAGAAAATGGCTGAGAATTGATTCAGCCACTGGGCAGGTGTACACTGCTTCTCCTTTGGATCGAGAACAAGAAGAAATATACTCAATAGAGGTTGTTGTATCAGAGCAAAGTAAGTGATGAAACAACTAAATATACACACAGAGGAATCCCCTGTCCTTACTCTTTTATGAGGAATTATCATACCTACCATGACTAAACTCATTAGAAGTACTGGAACATGTAATCTTGGATATACATCCTGTGATGTATCCTTAGAAGTATATATTTCTTATGATTTTAAATTTCTTGAAGAAATTTTGATGTTGTAGACAACAAGGAATAAAATAGCTTTCATGAAGCTGGCTATGGTCTTTGCTTGAGCCACATGACATACAGAGAAGATTAGAATTCCTTCATTGTTTTCAGTATTAATATTTTCTGCCACTTTTTTCTCTATAGCTATGAAGATTTTAGTCTTTCTCCTAGGTATGGTTAAGCTTCCTGAAAACATACCTGGAGAGTAGTTTGTAAGCTTCTACAGAATTTCATTTTACTATAATTAAAACTAATACTCTATGAAGTCTGAAATATATTAGGACTTCTAGTTCCAGCCATTAGAATCTTTCAATTTTGACTTGCCTTTCCTGTATATAGAAGACGGGTGGGAAACTCAAGGCATTTCATGCTTAAGAGTGCTCCAAAGAGCACTGGTCACTTTGGATGTGACTGGTTGTCAGACACGAAGGCTGTGGCAGATTACTACACACGATCTGCCTCCTTTCCCTTGCTAGTGTTCTGTAGTTAGCAAGAACCAGTGGTGCATAAACCGTGCTCGTTAAAAAGTAGTGGCAGCTACCACAAATCCCTCAGGACCTCCTGAGACAGAATACCACCTCTCACTGCCTAGCTGATGGTGTACCTCCATGATAGCTGCAAATGCAACAGCCCAGAGTGTAAATCCAATATGTGCATGTAACTTTGCATTCTGTTAAACTCGACAGATAATGTAGCTCAGAAATCCAAAGCATTCTTGATTCTACACTTACGTGATGTGAATGACAACCCTCCTCAATTAGCTACGGATTATCCTGCTTTCTTCTGCTACCCGGTCATTGGAGGAGAGAGAATTCTTATTCAAGCTACTGATGCTGATGAACAGTTTTTTTATTCAAAATTTACTTTTTCCCTTGCGAATGAGATGAATGCAAGAAATAATTGGGAAATCTCAAAATTCAATGGTAAGCTAATACAGCCATTCTTAAAATGATATGGGACTCACTTGGCACTCTGGTAAATAAGAAGAACTACAGAATTCTTTTTCAGTCTTATTATTGCATATCCAGTGTTCCATGTATAAAAAAAATGAGGTTGTTGAGAACACCAAAGTAATTAATTATTTTTTGCAAGAGATAAAACATAGTATGTTGCAGGCTATAATTTCATGAGTATTTTTGAGAGAAGAAGCATGTAAGAATGAAATGCATGAGTGTTTAATGAACACAAATCACTGCTGAAAAAGAAATAGAGCATTTTGCAAAGTGTACATTTCTGACATTTATTGTGCAAAAGGAAGTCCAGCCTCACAAATTGAATGGAGCTCTTTGAAGCACATGAATAAGTGCTTGGCTGATAGAGCCTGTCTGAATTAATAAAATGTTTGATGAACTGTCCCACTAGAGAAAGCTGTGTTGCCAGAAATTTAAAGTTATGGAAGAATAAATAATGATTTTAAATTCAGGACTTAGAGTAAGTGGTCAGCTCTTGCAGTGAAGGGAGTTCATGTGTGGTTTTCCAAGTTTTTTGCTGGGATCTGCATAACTCAATACACATGGGTGTGCAGTGAGGAGGCAAAGTTTACTCATTATACAAAGTCATCTGAGTAGGAACCAAGTGTGAAGAATTCCAGAACATTCTTCCAAGACTGAGTTGGTTGAACAGTAAAATTGGCAGGTGCTAGTGAACCCTGGACTCTGAAATTCACTTTTGAAATCATAGGTGCTGAGCTGGCCATTATGAGTCAGGAAGAAGACCTGTAAGCAGCTCCATGGAAATGTGGGATCAGTTTATCAGCACTGTTCAGAAAAGCAGATCAAATATTGAGAATTACCAGGAAACAACCAGAGAAGAAATCTAAGGACATTATTATGCTCCTGTATAAATCCATAATTTGTTCACATTTTGAACTCCAGTCTATCTCTGTAGAAGTGCAGTATAACTGGAAACAGGTTTACATAGGGTGACAAGGATAATCAGAGTTATAGAGTGGCCTGATAAAAGAAAGTGTAGCAGCAAAGTAAGCTACTACTTTTTATCTTGGAAGAGAGTAGGGCAAAAATACAATAGAGAGATATAAAATTATGAATGCTATGGTCAGGGAGGCCAAAGGTTCATCCTTTGCTCTCTTCCAGTACACAAACCTGGGACCCTCAGGTGAAGCTTGTGGAGTTATTTCCAGTGCAGATAGAATGAGGGGGTAGTTGACTCGGGAACTTGCTGTCACTGGATGTTGTCTATGCAGAAATTTTCTACAAGTTCAAAGCAAGAAATTACATTGTGCTCAAGAAAATGTTTGAAGGGTGAGAGGGCATTAGGAGAAAATAAAATTCATGCTTGCTTTTTCATCGTAATCTCCATTTATTCTGCTGACAAGATACTTACATCAACAGACCTTTGATCTGATTCCAAGGGCTATTATTACCTTTTCCAGTTTTTAAAAAGTCTTAGATGTGACAGTGGAAGTTCACTAGAAGGATGGTGTGTCCTACTACATTTCCTTGGGAACAATTTAAGCTGGTTATGGTATCTGTGAGTGTAGGGAACTATTCCTGGTCTAGATGTGATGCTATCAGTGTAGCACTACCCAAGATCAGATTTGGCCTGGTGTAGAAATTAGGAAGGAAATTCTATAGACAAATTATGCTAAAGGCCAGACTAGGCTTCTAGATATTCCCTTTTTACTTAATGTCTGCAAACCAATGAGATCTTGGAAAACATAGAGGAAAACAGGAATCACTATCATGTGCAAAGTAGCCGTTTAAAAAAGAACATTTGTGGCTGCTATGAAAGTTGAACTGAATTTCTTTCTTGTGTTGATATGAATGTCCCATTTCCTACTTACAGCTACTCACGCTTACCTGTCCCCGAAACAAGCTATCTTGGAAGAGAAGGAGTATAATGTTCCAATAATACTTAATGACAATGGAGACCCACCTTTGGAAAACAAAGTGATTCTTAAAGGTACTCTATGCACAGAACTATTAATTACAAGACAGCAGTTACATTTATAAATAACTAAATGTGACTATTAAACTTCTCATTAACCTCATGGCATTTCCTTCTGCAGTAAGCATCTGCAAGTGTTCCAGTGAAAATTCATGTTTTATTGAAATAGACCGTGAGCACTCCTGGCCAACTCCTGGGCAGGCAATTGGGATTCTAGTTGGGGTCCTGCTCATCATTGGTAAGTCACTTCTTCTTGGTTGATTTGAAGCCAGATGCCTGAGATACGATGGTGCTGCTGCATTTCTGATGGTAATTCACTTGCTGGGTGAAGATTTGTCATGCATGTTGCAGAATGAGTGAAAGAGGGAAGATCCCATGATTGTGTATCATGATGGCTGCAAACTTCTAAGTTTTTTGGTCATAAGAAAAACATCCAGTGGCACAACAACCAGCTAGGACAGAAGAAACTGCTGAATTTGCAGCATATTGTCACTTCACTGCTACTTACTGCCCCTTGCCTGTCAGGGAGGGGATTTGAGCATTGTCTTGGGCATCCAGATTATACTGAAAATAGTGAAGCTTCCTACTTACAATATCTGTACCTGTAGCTTATAGTTATCATTTTATACACCTATTTCAGCTTTGTAGGTTTACATTGTTCATATACATTCTAACACTGATAAAGAGGAAATAAATTTATATACCGTGTAACAAGCTCATCATGATTTTAAAAGATCAAGCTATACATAATATATATACATATATATATGTGTATATATATATATCAGAGGGACTACATCTCAAGACGAATACGACAAATCCCTGTTTAAAGGGAGGTGGGCTAAAATAGATACTTTGCCATCTGGTCAGATCCTAGACGAAAAGTTCTGCTTTGGGGGAAGGTCTCTGAGCCCTGGGGCATCTGATCCTGCCTGGCAGTGCTTTAGATCCATGCTCTTGGTCCAATGCTGCACGGTCATTCCTCAAAGCTGTTTGCTTCTTTCTGTTCAAGAGGCAAAGCACTGTGGATATTACAGTGCAGTGCCACAGCCCTTGCTGGAACATCTTTTCAGAAAGTTTTCTCTTCCCTTTACAGACAAACACTCTCTGTTTTTCAGGTGCCATTTTAGGGGCTGTGTTTTTCCACATGAAACACAAAGAGAAAAATGAAAAGACCAATCACAAAGATGCAAAAGATAACGCTGAACTTAACACGCTGGCTTAATGACTGTTTCATCAAGACACAAAACTGCCCTTGGGTTGTGAATGAGTGAACTTCAAAGCTTCCAAAGCCCAAACGTGTACCATCACAAACTGAGGATAAAAACACGCAAAAGTAGACTCCCGGGGTTTGGCCTCACTTTTGTAGGTAATACTATTTAGTCACAAAGCATGAAACATACATAACCTGCAGCAGCAGCCATTAATAAGCATGTCAGCTTTGACTGAAGTGTTCGTGGGACCAGTCTTCTTCATCTGACAGCTGAAGTAAATAAGGACTTTACAGAGGACTACATTTTGTCGACCTGCACATATTTGTATCTTTCCAACTCAGTAAGTCACTGAATAGCAGATTGGGGAATAAAGTCTTGTGCTACATTTGAAGATACCCCATGAAATTGTAGAAATCTCTGACTCTCATCAAAGGAGGTCCCAAATTTATTGCAATCTGTAATCTGCCCTGGGTCATGCCTGCTTCCATTATGCTGAACTTGTACTAGCAATGTGACATTTCAATTTTTTGTTTTTGATATCCCACAGAGTAGAACCAGTTTGTTAAGCACCATGGCCTTTCATTACAATTTCTAAGGTAAAAAACCCCATGCCGAGTCATGTGGAGTTGGGTAATATTCTGTTTTATCACACTGCTGCAAATATTGCTCTTGCCCCCTACACATTAGATAAGAATAAAAATGTTCTTTAAAGGTTTTAGTGCCTGCTTATTTTATAAAACAAATAAAAAAGGAGAGCGTGCATGAGAGCAAACCATTGCTGATTGGTTATCTATTGTATTTAACCCTTACTTTCACATAATACAGATTAAAAATGTCTCTTAGGCCAGAGTGATGTGTCCAGCTGATTCAGGATGTAATGATTGCTCGAGCCACTTCTACCCTAGTTACAGTAAAATGTATTTGAACCCAGGCTGACACTCAAAGAAAGAAAGCCTTTCTCCTGACAGCATGCCTATAGAAGGGCATTTTTGGTGACAGTTTGAGGAAGGCTTTTCTTTTAAGCTATAAATAAAAGCTGACAAAGATTGTGTTAAACCAAAAAGACAATATACTTCTGAAAACATTCAAGAAAAGGTCATATGGAAAAGAGTATATTTGTTTGCCCAGGATTTTTTAATGGTTTTTGCATGCAGTACAGAACTAGAAAGAAAAGAGCACTTTTTTGGTAGCATTGCATTTATAATAGGTTTTCCTAGAATGCTGCCAGCAAAAACTTTGCTTTTGGGCTTCAGCAACACAACCCAACTGTTGTACCTCTTGCCCCAGCTCCCCAGCTGTTGGAGCTCTGTTATTTGCTGGGGGCTCACTGCTGGAATGTATTTATTTTATGATGGGAATGCAATCCATTATATTTGGAAAGTATGACATTCAGTTACGTCAGTGTGTCCAGGGATTAAGATTAGTATATTGTTTTATAAATAAAGGAGCCAAAGTTCAGGAGTCGTTGTACTTGTGTATACCAACACGGCTTTATCTGAAGATGGGGAAAATGTGCAGAAGTTCCACTTTGTTCTATCTCCCTGACCTATCTTTCTGTTTGCTAAATTTACTCAAGTTCATCTCCTATTTTGAACAATTTCTTTTCAGAAGGGATAAATTTTTTTTTCTCATTTACCCACATTCAGGGCTGGTTTGACAGTAGGACCTTGTCATTGTCCCCCACCTAACATTGCCTCTGTTTCTTGAGTCTCACGGGGTAAATCCCAGCATCCTCTCCCAACTGCCCAGAGACTGGTGGAAAGCAGAGCTCCTCAGACAAGCAAAAATGTTACCCGTCCTCAGGGTCTTAAACACACTTTCAGTCTTGAAGCTTTTCAGTCTCAGTGCATTGGGAATCAGCCCTCCTGCAGGTATTTACTAAACGTTGTTCATGTGGGGTAGGAGAGTCTGAAGGAAACCATCTTGGGGTGCTCCTTCTCTGGTAGCTGCCCTGGGGTGACATCCCCGGGGGCTGAGCACATTCGTCCTTGCTGCTGCAGTGCCCCTTGGCAGCCCATGCCTCTGCCTGCACCAGAGCACAGCCAGGACTGCAGCACCCCGGCTGCCTCACCCCACCTCTGCCCCCTCCCCAGCCCACTGGCCAAAAATCCCTTGAGCTCAAGTAACTTGGGATGTTCATACTTACAAGGGCATACCCACACACTGCAGCTGCTGGCCAACCTGTGCCTGGGCAACCACTGCTTCTTAGTGCTTCTTGTACTGTTCAAACTTAAACAAAATTTAAAAAAAAAAAAAAAAGAAAAAAA